>CM076849.1:127114083-127626649 GCA_039519185.1 Astragalus membranaceus
TATTTGACATTTTGCTCCTACACACACTCCACTATCACACTTCTGCACACACGTGAGAATAGTCCTATACCCGGACTGGAGCATAACCTAAGTTAGAACGAGACTGCGTAGTGATGGCCTACTGGATGTACGTCCTGTTGGGTGGTCACGAAAGTCTCACCTAGAGTTTGGTCCCTTTTGAGAATGCTATCACTCCTAATAGTTTACCTATTGTTGGGATCAGCGTTCTTAACTGGGGTCGTTGGCTCTAGGAACCTTATTTAGGACTCTATAGAGCTATCCTGGAAAGGTGCACTCAATCGAAAAAGCCTTAGACCTATCCTCTAAAGAACCCTTTCAGGACACAGGAGCTTCATACCCCTGCATTCAAACAAACACTAATATATTTTTCCCATTTTTGAAAAAAAAAAATATATCCAAAAAGGTTATATTCTATTTTTGGTAAATTTTTTTAGAAACATACCTCATGCATTTTTATTTTTATTTTTATTTTTGCATGTCATAAAAAATAATAACATATAAACATCTTATTTTGCATGCATTTTTATGACCGCCAGGGAATTGTAAGACTTTCTTTCTGACAAAGAAGAAATGGATCAAATCATAAGGAAAACCATACATTTGAAAGTCAAACGACCAGACCTAAGAAGCCTGCGGGATCTAAGCAGCAAAATGGCATCATGGCATCGTGAGTCCTTCACCGTCAAGTATGGGATTCTTCTAAGTCTTCTAAATGTTAAAGTACAAGCTGAAGCTCTCACTGCACTGGGCCAGTATTATGATCCACCGTTACGGTGTTTCACTTTTCAAGACTATCAGTTGGCCCCAACATTGGAAGAATTTGAAAATATCTTGTGTTTCCCTTCAGAGAACAAAAAGCCATATCGGTATGTAGAAAATTATCCTCTGGCTGAAAACTTATCTGAGATATTGAAGGTTCCAACACCAGACTTAGCCAAGATGGTAGTAGAAAAGAAGGGTGTAGAAGGTTTGACAAGGGGGTACCTGGAGAAAGAAGCCTCATTCTGGGCCAGCAAGGAAGATTGGGCTACCTTCATGGATGTCTTCGCTCTCCTCATCTATGGAGTCGTTCTATTCCCAAATGACGATGACTTTATTGACTACACTGCGATTGATGTCTTTCTGGCATTCAAGCTCCGAGGACAAAATCCCGCCTCAATCATTCTTGCTGACGTGTATTACACTCTTCACCAACGCCATAAAAAACGGTCAGGCTTGATTCTATGTTGTTTGCCTGTATTCTACCGTTGGTTCACCTCTCATGTCTTCAAAAGAAACCATCAGATAGAAGTCAAAGGCAAGACAGAATGGGCCCAATACATCGCCGGCCTCAAAGGAAATGACATATCTTGGTATTCTCGAGATCAAAAGATAGAGGAAATTGTTTATCAGGGTGGAGACTTCCCAAATGTCCCCCTCATAGGGACTAAAGGTTGCATCAATTATAATCCTTCCATTGCTTTGAGACAGCTTGGTTATCCTATGATGAATCCTCCCTCGAAAGAATCTTTGTTCTCATTTGAGCTAGAGAATAGAGGTTCCAATGACCTTGATATGCTAAGGAAGGTGAGGCAAAATATTCAGAAAAGGACGCGAACTAGGACCCAGGGGTATTGATGCCAAGGAAGGTTACATTCAGTGGGTCAAACTCAGAGTCCAAGAGGTCGGGCTACCATTCCGTCTTGCAATTCCAGTCAGTCCCGAGGTTCCTCAGCCCATCCTTATACTCGATGAAGATCTGGAAAGACTCCAAGTCGCCTTGTCCAAATCAGAACAAGAAAAGGCAGAGTTGCAAGCTAAATTGGAGAAATTACTTCAAGAGAATGCTAATTTGCAGCGAGAAAGTACCATAAAAAGAAAGCGCCTCACGGAGTACAATGAAAAGGAAAAAGCTAGGAATGAGAAAACACGCCGTATACAAGAAGGTCTCATGGGTGCAAATGAAGAACTCAAAGTACGCAACCAAGAGAGAGACATGGCTATGAACAATGCTCATGTGTGGGAAAGGCAGTTGACCAAAGCCACAGCAATTGAGAAAACACTACGAAGTCAACTTGAAAGTATGAAGTCTCAATTAGAGGGAATGACTACTGAATGTGAGGGTCGGCGGGTAGTTGAAAGGAAGGCCAGAGAGGTGATACAGAAGAAACTTGAGGAGTATCAGGAAGCCCTGCAAGAAGAGTGCAAAAAAGCAATCGACTTGAAGACTTTTGCTGAATATCAAGACAAGATCTATGATGACCTTAACAAGGAGCATGTGTTTTTGAAGGAGTATTATGTGAAGCTGAATGATGACTACGAGTACTGGAGAAACAGGTTCTCACAACTAGCTGGGTTAGCAAACGAAGCTGTCAGAGAGGTTCCTAAACGCCTAATAGCAGCAGACATTGCCAGGGATGGGAACACACCAGTCGAGATCACTCGATTTATTGATTTCTGCAAAAACCTTGTACAAGTGCTTAAAATTAAAGGGCGTTACCCTGATGATGAAGATAAGAATGTAGTCCGCTAGTTTGCTTGATTCTCCGATGTTGTACTTTCTTTTTATTAATGAAGAACTCGTTTGTTTTGGTTTAATTTTTTGATCCTATCTTGTTCTGAATTAAAGCTTACAATTCCCCGACACGATAAATAAAAACCACGCATTCGCATTTCATCCACACTCATTCATCCATTCATTCACGTACTTACGTTAAAAAAAAATATTGAAAAACAGAATATAAGGGCAAGCTGGTTCCTCAACATCGTTACCGGACTCATTCTCAAGCAAGAAAGATGGCTGAAGAAGATAATCAGACTTTGAGGGATGACATTGAAAAACTCAAGGACCAAATGAGTGAAATGGTGTCATTGAAGGAACAAATGGTTGAGCTCATGAATCTTCTCGAGAAAAGAAATGCAGATGAAAGCGCTTCGGCAGGGAATACTGAGAACCATGCTGCAAGTCTTCCTCCTCCTCCCGGTTCTGAAAATCCACATCCTACTGGGGTAAATGGCCAAAGCTATCAATGGCCTCCTTTCGGACTCCCGGCCGGTTATACTCCTCCTACCCTGGAAGTCATTTCAGAGGATGGACCTTCTGGAGTCGCGGCACCCCCAGGTCAGAATGCAAATACAAACATGCCTCAAGTTCACTTCTCAAATCCTACCACTGCACCACATGTCATTTCGCAGGGTTATGCTCCGTCACCAGTGGTAATTCCCCATGCTCCTGTGCCCAATTCGCTTATCCCGAATGCGAACCCCGCTGTAGTTTCGATGATCCATCCTTACCACAATATGAGAGGACTCCCTTACAACTACCCAACAGGGGACCCTCAGTCCAAAGACAAGTATCAGATACTCGAGGAACGCTTAAGGGCCGTAGAAGGATCTAATATCGGGGCAAGGTGTAACACCCCCTTTACTAATAACTATTATTTAGTTAATTTAAAATCAGAGTTCGCAAAAACCGTTTTAATGCAACCACGAGAGGGTGCCACATTTAAAAACACCAACATATTATATCTCTAAAATTGATATATAAGGTCATAGGGCGCGTAATCCATAGCACCACAGTCAATATAAAATTTAAAAAAAAAACATCGCGGCGGAATAATCACCAAATCTGACAATATCAAATTACATCACCGAAAATAGAGTTCGACATCAAATTAAATAAAATAGTAAACTAACGCCCCCCTGGTGCTACGTATCAGAGCTGACTCGACCCACTAGATAGAAGGTACTAGATCACCTTCGCTCGTCGTCGCCTGCACGTTGCCGACATGAGAAGCAACATAAAAAGCAGTAGGGTGAGTCTCATTTCATAAGTAATAACATATAAGATCAACAATATATAGATCAGGCAACGAATAACACCACTTCACATTAATAATAGCACACCCTCATTTCATATCACTGAGACACAACACCCACACCCACAGCTCTAATAGCACACCGTAACTTTATTCATTCACAGGCAACAACGAGGGTATGAGACATGTATGCAATGCGACCCAACTCCTAGACGTATGCATGTGGATCCATCAACACCAAAAAACTTGCCTTGAGGGCACTCACCAAGATAGGCCGAAGCCTCTGCTCACCAAAATAGGCCGAAGCCTCTGCTCACCAAAATATGCACATGATAATGTGACGCCATGACCATGCACCATACACACCAACACATGTAAACACACCCCATAATTAACATACTCAACAATTAAACCTTGTGGGCACATCACTAACAAGACCGAAGTCTTCTGCTCGCCAATAATTCATAATAAGGTCGAAACCTTCTGCTCACCCAAAATATCATATTAACTCTCCAATTATATTTCCGCTCACCAGTAATATTATATTAACTCACCAATACTTATTCAGCTCACCAATCATGTTATAACAACTCACAAATATTTATTCAGCTCACCAAAATTCTATCGAAAATCGGGCAGAGTTTCCTCTGTATCACGGACATCCCAAAAAAATATATTCCCTGTACAACCAGTTCAGACATCACATTTTGTTCAGAAATCATCCATTCTTTCACGTATACTAAACATACGGTTTTCCAAAATATTTATAAATTCAGCTAACAAAAATCAAGCAGCACACCAAAGGCGCGCCCCCATGTGGGCACAGAGGCAACATCGTGCCACGCCTGACTCACAACCACGCACACCCAAGCGCCATTGGGCCAGCCAGACTTGGCGCCCCTGCGCAACACACACACATCAATCTTTTTCATCAAATTGTTTTGGAGCAATACATGCATCACAATCTCATCAATCTGTTTTCAGCAAATCATTTTGGAGCAATACATACATCACAATTTCATCAATTGCAACATCAACAACATACATCATCAATCTCTTTCTAATTACCCACATTATTTCATTGTAGTAATTGATCCAACAAAGCATAGACACAACTCCTCTCATACTCACCCTCCTATCACTCAACACAGTATACTACAGTTAATTCAATAAGGCCCAAGATAATTTCATACCACCTAAACAACATTCAATTAATTATTTATCAAGTGCATCAACACTACAATTCACTACACAATTCAATCTATTCCACGAAATCAACCCAAAACAGTAGCTGCCCTATTCAACACTTAATTTCCACTAAGACAAATTATTTAATCATTTCACTAAAACAACAAATCATGGATAACAATGGAAGTGGCAATTCGCATAGCACCAACAGTGGCAATTAAATGGAACCACAATTCAACAATTAATATCAATAACTTAACACTTCACTAACTATACCACTAACATTCATTTCCATCTCACTAACAGTAGCAATTATCCCCCCCCATTCCACAATGCAACAAGTTCAACCTATATCACTACAACAACCTAACTTAATGCATCATTATAAGTATAAATAGAGCCCCTAACATACATAATAATCATCACAAATTATAAATTCACACCACAAATTAATTTCAGCACATAACAATTCAATCTAACAATCACCCATAATACCAAATCCCTAAATTATTAATCCAATAGGTTATTAGAGATGAAGGAGAGCCCCCTAACCTTTGGAAATTGGAGAATTCGACCAAGCTCTCCTCTCCTTGCATTTCGGCCACTCACCTTCTTTGCTTCTTCTTCACTCACGCTGATCCCCTTTCCTTCTCCTTTCCTTTCTTTCTCTTATTTGTTTATTAATTCTTTGACTTCCTTTCTTTCTTTCATTGGCCGATCCCCCCCCTCTCTCCCTCTTCTCACATTCGCCTCCTCTCTTCTTTTTCCCTTCCTTTCGGTTCCTGTTTCCCTATTTCCAGCCGCTAGCTTCCTTTCTGCCATTCAATTCTTCTCTTTTATTTTAATTCTCCTCAATCTCACGGCCCATCTTTCTTTCTCCCATTCTTTCATTAATTTCATTTCTTTTCCCTCACTAATGGGCCTTGGTTCTTATTACACCCCCTCCATTTACTTCTACTATTCCCCTAATTTAATTAACACACCTCCCATTTAATTACTAAACACTACTCCATAACACCATAAAATACTACTCACTTAGTTTATTAAACATCCTCCTATTATTTTATTATGACTATTCAAAGAAATACCTTAGTAATTTAATTCAATAAATACTTAATTATTTTGGGGCGTTACAACTCTCCCCCACTTAGAATATTTTCGTCCTCGAAAATCTTATCGATCAAAACTAACACCCTCCCACTAACAACTACCGCCATCTAGACCACTAGCGCCCTCCATTCTGCTGAGTATCATTTCCTTGATTACCGGCGGTAAGTGATTGGGCGGCCGTCCCTCCTACTTGTTCAGCCAGGTAACTTCAGGAATAATAACCAGACTCGTCACCTCCAAGACTCACCGACTTACTACTACAATTAATAACACCAACAACATCGACAACAACCACCACAACAAATTCTACAACCTACATCGATATATCCTCTAGAATAACAACCTTCTTAGCTACTTGGAGTATAATATCATCAACAACAGCAACAGTGACAGCAACGACAACAGTAATAGCAACAACAACAATCACAACAAGAAGGTTACAAACAAAAGCAAGAGATACAAGGTTCACACATCGGAAACAGTAAAGCACACAATACCAGTAGGGCGTCTCCCCCACTAGTTCTCTTACCATTCAGCAATTCCCGGTTTACCTGCAACACAAATATGGGTCAGCACTTAAAAGACAACAGTTGGTCGTACACCGACACAACGACTCTACAACTTGGCCGGACGGACCAACCATTGCTCTGATACCAACTTGTAACACCCCCTTTACTAATAACTATTATTTAGTTAATTTAAAATCAGAGTTCGCAAAAACCGTTTTAATGCAACCACGAGAGGGTGCCACATTTAAAAACACCAACATATTATATCTCTAAAATTGATATATAAGGTCATAGGGCGCGTAATCCATAGCACCACAGTCAATATAAAATTTAAAAAAAAAAACATCGCGGCGGAATAATCACCAAATCTGACAATATCAAATTACATCACCGAAAATAGAGTTCGACATCAAATTAAATAAAATAGTAAACTAACGCCCCCCTGGTGCTACGTATCAGAGCTGACTCGACCCACTAGATAGAAGGTACTAGATCACCTTCGCTCGTCGTCGCCTGCACGTTGCCGACATGAGAAGCAACATAAAAAGCAGTAGGGTGAGTCTCATTTCATAAGTAATAACATATAAGATCAACAATATATAGATCAGGCAACGAATAACACCACTTCACATTAATAATAGCACACCCTCATTTCATATCACTGAGACACAACACCCACACCCACAGCTCTAATAGCACACCGTAACTTTATTCATTCACAGGCAACAACGAGGGTATGAGACATGTATGCAATGCGACCCAACTCCTAGACGTATGCATGTGGATCCATCAACACCAAAAAACTTGCCTTGAGGGCACTCACCAAGATAGGCCGAAGCCTCTGCTCACCAAAATAGGCCGAAGCCTCTGCTCACCAAAATATGCACATGATAATGTGACGCCATGACCATGCACCATACACACCAACACATGTAAACACACCCCATAATTAACATACTCAACAATTAAACCTTGTGGGCACATCACTAACAAGACCGAAGTCTTCTGCTCGCCAATAATTCATAATAAGGTCGAAACCTTCTGCTCACCCAAAATATCATATTAACTCTCCAATTATATTTCCGCTCACCAGTAATATTATATTAACTCACCAATACTTATTCAGCTCACCAATCATGTTATAACAACTCACAAATATTTATTCAGCTCACCAAAATTCTATCGAAAATCGGGCAGAGTTTCCTCTGTATCACGGACATCCCAAAAAAATATATTCCCTGTACAACCAGTTCAGACATCACATTTTGTTCAGAAATCATCCATTCTTTCACGTATACTAAACATACGGTTTTCCAAAATATTTATAAATTCAGCTAACAAAAATCAAGCAGCACACCAAAGGCGCGCCCCCATGTGGGCACAGAGGCAACATCGTGCCACGCCTGACTCACAACCACGCACACCCAAGCGCCATTGGGCCAGCCAGACTTGGCGCCCCTGCGCAACACACACACATCAATCTTTTTCATCAAATTGTTTTGGAGCAATACATGCATCACAATCTCATCAATCTGTTTTCAGCAAATCATTTTGGAGCAATACATACATCACAATTTCATCAATTGCAACATCAACAACATACATCGTCAATCTCTTTCTAATTACCCACATTATTTCATTGTAGTAATTGATCCAACAAAGCATAGACACAACTCCTCTCATACTCACCCTCCTATCACTCAACACAGTATACTACAGTTAATTCAATAAGGCCCAAGATAATTTCATACCACCTAAACAACATTCAATTAATTATTTATCAAGTGCATCAACACTACAATTCACTACACAATTCAATCTATTCCACGAAATCAACCCAAAACAGTAGCTGCCCTATTCAACACTTAATTTCCACTAAGACAAATTATTTAATCATTTCACTAAAACAACAAATCATGGATAACAATGGAAGTGGCAATTCGCATAGCACCAACAGTGGCAATTAAATGGAACCACAATTCAACAATTAATATCAATAACTTAACACTTCACTAACTATACCACTAACATTCATTTCCATCTCACTAACAGTAGCAATTATCCCCCCCCATTCCACAATGCAACAAGTTCAACCTATATCACTACAACAACCTAACTTAATGCATCATTATAAGTATAAATAGAGCCCCTAACATACATAATAATCATCACAAATTATAAATTCACACCACAAATTAATTTCAGCACATAACAATTCAATCTAACAATCACCCATAATACCAAATCCCTAAATTATTAATCCAATAGGTTATTAGAGATGAAGGAGAGCCCCCTAACCTTTGGAAATTGGAGAATTCGACCAAGCTCTCCTCTCCTTGCATTTCGGCCACTCACCTTCTTTGCTTCTTCTTCACTCACGCTGATCCCCTTTCCTTCTCCTTTCCTTTCTTTCTCTTATTTGTTTATTAATTCTTTGACTTCCTTTCTTTCTTTCATTGGCCGATCCCCCCCCTCTCTCCCTCTTCTCACATTCGCCTCCTCTCTTCTTTTTCCCTTCCTTTCGGTTCCTGTTTCCCTATTTCCAGCCGCTAGCTTCCTTTCTGCCATTCAATTCTTCTCTTTTATTTTAATTCTCCTCAATCTCACGGCCCATCTTTCTTTCTCCCATTCTTTCATTAATTTCATTTCTTTTCCCTCACTAATGGGCCTTGGTTCTTATTACACCCCCTCCATTTACTTCTACTATTCCCCTAATTTAATTAACACACCTCCCATTTAATTACTAAACACTACTCCATAACACCATAAAATACTACTCACTTAGTTTATTAAACATCCTCCTATTATTTTATTATGACTATTCAAAGAAATACCTTAGTAATTTAATTCAATAAATACTTAATTATTTTGGGGCGTTACACAAGGGATGCATACGACCTATGTCTCGTCCCTAATGTGGTCATCCCCCCAAGTTCAAAGTACCCGACTTTGATAAGTATAGAGGAGCAACCTGCCCACCAAATCACTTAACTATGTATTGCAGGAAAATGGCCGCGTTTGCGCATGATGACAAGCTGCTCATCCACTACTTTCAAGACAGTTTAGCTGGGGCAGCCTCAAGCTGGTACATGCAACTAGAGCGTACTCATATCCGGTGTTGGAAAGATCTAGCTGATGCCTTTCTAAGGCAGTACAAGTACAACATTGACATGGCTCCTGATAGAGCACAATTGCAGAATATGATAAAAAGAGACAATGAATCATTCAAGGAGTATGCCCAACGCTGGAGAGGATTGGCAGCACAAGTGGCCCCACCTCTACTAGAGAAGGAGATGGTATCCATGTTCATGGACACTCTGCAGTCACCCTTCTATGACAGATTAATTGGGAGTGTGCCTTCGAACTTCTCAGACATGGTCATTATAGGAGAAAGATTGGAAAGTGGAATGAGGAATGGGAAAATCGCTTATGGATCAGCTGGACCTAGTAACCTGAAAAAACATTTCTCCGGATTTACTAAAAAGAAAGAAGGAGAAGCCAATGCCATAACAGGACCCGGAAAAGCTTCTTACCCCAATCCCCCTCAAACCGTCCAATTCCCAACGCAAACACTACCTACCCCACCAACCCAAAACAACCAAGGCTATAGACCACAAAATTACCCAGACAAAAAGCCTGTCCAGTTTGACCCGATCCCTATGTCATATTCTGACCTATTTCACCACCTGCTCAGCCATAACTTAATCACTCCCCTCCCAATGAGACAGATTCAACCCCCTTTTCCCAGAGGTTTTGACCCAAACATCACCTGCGAATTCCATTCAGGGACAGCTGGTCATTCCATAGAAAATTGTAAGGCATTGAAGTATGTGGTCCAAGATTTGATTGCCTCCGGGTGGCTGAATTTTAAAGAAGATAGTCCAAATGTGGCCACTAACCCTCTACCAGGACATGGGAGGCCCTCCGTCAATGCAGTTGAGAATTTTGAGCAGTCTCTAATTAGGAAAGTGGGAGACATCCACACACCTCTAGAAGTGATTCGTGCTGAGCTGTGTCATGTTGGGATCATTGAGAAAGAATGCACTGGAAAGGGTTCATGCAACGACCTTCATTGTGATGGAAAGTGTGAGACGTTCAAACAAGTTCTCCAAGACTTGTTAGACCGGCACGTAATACAGGTGGGTTCTCTAAAGAAAGAAGGGAACATATCAACTATCCAGTCGAGCAGTAACAAGAATGTGGACACCCGAAGGCCGCTGGAGATTCACTATAATAAAGACTCGAAGATGGCTCTTGCTAGACCCAAGCCAATAACCATTCAGGTTCCGGCTCCTTTCCCCTTTAAGGATACCAATGTGGTCCCGTGGAATTACAATGTGAATGTTCAGAGCAACCCTGATGTCACCAACATATCAGGAAATAGTAGAATGACTCGGAGCGGGCGCATTTACACCCCCGAAGTCCTTGGTGGTGGAAAATCCAATGAAGAAGAAACGACCGATAAAAGGAAAAACAGAGAAGAAGAACCCGCTGATAAGAACATGGGCAAAAGGACATTATCTGAGCAAGAAGCTGGTGAGTTTTTGAAACTAATGAGACAGAGTGAGTATAAAGTGGTTGATCAGCTGAACCAAACCCCTGCCAAGATATCTCTTTTGTCATTGTTGCTCAGCTCTGAAGCCCATCGTGCAGCATTGATGAAAGTATTGAATGAGGCCCATGTCACTCACGATATCACAGTTTGCCAGTTTGATGGGATCGTTGGAAATCTTGTCGCAAGTAATTACCTCACATTCACTGATGACGAGATTCCAACCGAAGGGAGAGGACACAACAAAGCCTTGCACATCTCCGTGAAATGTGGAGAATACTCACTTGCTCGGGTGCTTATTGACAATGGATCATCCTTGAATGTGCTACCCAGATCAACCATGGAAAAATTAGAAGTGGATTGTTCATACATGAGACCCAGCTCTACATTAGTCAGGGCCTTTGATGGATCAAAGAGGGAGGTCATCGGAGAAATGGAGTTACCTGTACAGGTAGGTCCAGAAGTCTTCGTAGTGATCTTCCAGGTAATGGATATTACCTCATCCTACAGTTGTCTCTTGGGAAGGCCATGGATCCATTCTGCAGGGGCCGTCCCCTCCTCTCTTCACCAGAAACTCAAATTCACAGTGAACAACAAGCTGGTAGTTGTTTTCGGGGAAGAAGAGATGCTAGTAAACAGGTCATCTCCTGTTCGCTATATCGAGGCTGCTGAGGAATCATTTGAGACCTCCTTTCAAGCGTTAGAGATTGCAAATGCCACCTTTGTGGGGGAGGGAATCCCATTACCAAAGCCTAAACTGTCCAAGACTGCCATGATGGTTGCTAAAGTCATGGTAGGCAAAGGTTACCAAGCTGGAAGCGGCTTGGGGAAGACTGAACAAGGGATCCTGACGCCAATACAGTTGAGTGAGAACAAAGATAGACGTGGGATAGGGTATTGGCCTGATCGCACTGACCGAGGAAGAGTCGCTGAAGAAAAAAAGGAGCGAAGGTTGGCCAAGCTTGAGGGCAGAGAGCCAAATGTGAAGAAGATTATCATCTGCGACATCAAGCAAAGCTTTCAGAGTGCGGGAATGCTGAATCCCAATCAGATTGCAGCTATTGAAGATGATCCAAATGCTGAAAATGGCGTCATCAGTCTTATACGCCCTTGTCCTGCAAGTGAGAGGCTCAAGAATTGGGAGATTGTCGATTTTCCTGTAGTTTTTAGCTCAAAGTAATTTTCTGTAATGCAATCCTCTGGCTCTGCCCAATGCCTTAGGACATTTCATTAGGGCATGCATGTTTTCTTTCAGTATCAGTATTAATGAAATATCATTTTCCTTTTTTTTCTTTTTCGTTCGCCTTTTCCTTTTCTTTTATCCGTTTTTCATTTCGTCAATTTTTACTAATGCAGATCTAAAAATATCATCTTTGAAAATAACAACGCCGGTAACTCATACTGTAACTTTGATCACCCCATTAATCAAACTGAGGAAGATGTTGAAGATAACTGGGAAACTCCTCCAGAGTTAATGAGAATGATGGAACAAGAAGATAAAGTGATCCAGCCCCACGAGGAATCTACTGAAACGATTAACTTGGGCACAAAAGAAGATAAAAAAGAGGTTAAAATTGGCACTACCATGAAAGACAGTGAGCGAGAGAAATTGGTTCGGCTTTTGTTTGAGTATGTCGACGTCTTTGCATGGACATACCAAGACATGCCCGGACTAGACACTAACATAGTCGAACACAAATTACCAGTAAATCCTGAATGCCCGCCAGTGAAGCAGAAGCTAAGAAGGATGAAGCCAGACATGTCATTGAAAATTAGAGATGAGGTCAAGAAGCAATTCGATGCTGGGTTCTTAGCAGTGGCAAAATACCCTCAATGGGTTGCCAATATTGTCCCAGTTCCAAAGAAAGATGGGAAGGTTCGGATGTGTGTCGATTATCGGGATTTGAACAGAGCCAGCCCTAAAGATGACTTCCCATTACCTCACATTGATGTCCTGGTAGATAGCACAGCACAACACTCTCTCTTCTCCTTTATTGATGGATATTCCGGATACAACCAAATTAAGATGGCCCCCGAGGACATGGAGAAAACCACCTTCATCACTCTCTGGGGTACCTTCTGTTACAAAGTAATGCCATTCGGATTAAAGAACGCTGGTGCGACATACCAGAGGGCAATGGTAGCGTTATTCCATGATATGATGCATAAAGAAATAGAGGTTTATGTGGATGACATGATTGCAAAGTCCAAGACTGAAGAAGAACATATTGTCAATCTGCAAAAACTCTTTGAACGCCTAAGGAAGTTCAAACTCAGATTAAACCCTGCCAAATGCACTTTCGCTGTAAGATCAGGAAAGTTGTTGGGGTTCATAGTCAGTCAGAGGGGAATAGAGGTAGATCCAGACAAAGTACGAGCAATTCTTGAAATGCCAACGCCTAAAACTGAAAAAGAAGTTCGTGGGTTCCTGGGAAGATTAAACTACATTTCCAGATTCATATCCCAACTAACATCTACCTGCGAGCCTATCTTCAAATTATTGTGCAAAAACCAAGAAACAAAGTGGAACGATAACTGCCAAGAAGCCTTTGAGAGGATCAAGAAGTACCTCCAAAATCCACTGATTCTGATGCCACCTGTATCAGGCAGACCTCTCATCTTGTACTTAACAGTGCTAGACAAATCGATGGGTTGTGTGCTGGGGCAACATGACGAATCCGGAAGGAAAGAACATGCCATCTACTACTTAAGCAAGAAGTTCACTGAGTGCGAGACAAGATACTCATTGTTGGAAAGAACATGTTGTGCTTTGGCCTGGGCTACACATCGTCTGAGGCAGTATATGCTAAGTCACACAACTTGGTTGGTATCTAAGATGGATCCGATCAAGTACATCTTCGAAAAACCTGCACTCACGGGGAGAATTGCTCGCTGGCAAATGCTGTTATCCGAATATGACATCTTGTATGTTACTCAGAAAGCAATCAAAGGAAGTGTCTTGGCTGAATACTTGGCACACCAGCCCATTGAGGACTACCAATCAATGCAGTGTGATTTCCCAGATGAAGATATAATGGCTTTGTTCGGAGAAGGAAAATCTATAGACGATGAAAGATGGAGGATGTCATTTGATGGGGCTTCCAATTTGTGGGGGCATGGGGTTGGAGCTGTACTGATTTCCCCAGATAACCGCTTCATACCATTTACTGCTAGATTGAGCTTCTATTGCACCAACAACATCGCAGAATATGAAGCATGCATTCTAGGCATCAAAGCGGCCTTTGAATGGAAAGTTAAAAGACTCGATGTATACGGGGAGTCAGCCTTGATCATCCATCAAATAAAAGGTGACTGGGAAACAAGAGACTCCAAGTTGATCCCCTATCGCGATCACATCCAAAGAATGATTGAACCGTTCGATGAGATCACTTTCCACCATCTCCCCCGTGAAGAAAATCAATTGGCTGACGCCTTAGCGACTCTATCATCAATGTTCAATATCAATAACAACAGGAGTCTGACATTCATCAGAATTCAACATCAAGACTTACCGGCACATCGTTGTATGGCAATTGAAGAGGAGCTTGATAGTAAACCTTGGTATTATGATATCAGGCACTATATCACAAACAGGGAGTACTCTCCTGTTGCCACGGAGAATGATAAGAGAACACTTAGGAGATTATCAATGGGTTTCTTCCTAAATGGGGAGGTGCTTTACAAAAGAAATCATGATATGGTCCTCCTTAGATGTGTAGCAAAAGAGGAAGCAGAAAGAATTATGAAAGATGTCCACGAAGGCTCATTCGGAACTCATTCTAATGGGCATACCATGGCAAGAAAAATCCTGAGGGCTGGCTACTACTGGCTGTCAATGGAGACCGACTGTTTTAACTATGTGAGGAAATGCCACAAGTGTCAGGTCTACGCTGATAACATTCATGTGCCGCCTGCTTCTTTGAATGTCTTAACAGCGCCATGGCCATTCTCAATGTGGGGGATGGATGTCATTGGTCCCATCGAACCTAAGGCATCAAATGGGCATCGCTTCATTTTGGTTGCTATCGATTATTTCACCAAATGGGTTGAGGCCGCTTCTTATGCCAGTGTAACAAAATCCGTAGTGGTCAGGTTCATAAAAAGAGATTTGGTCTGCCGTTACGGCCTTCCAAATAAAATCATCACGGATAATGGGACTAACCTGAATAACAAAATGATGAAAGAGCTGTGTGACGACTTCAAAATTCAACACCATAACTCTTCCCCGTACCGTCCAAAGATGAATGGGGCAGTTGAAGCGGCAAACAAGAATATAAAAAAGATTGTGCAAAAGATGGTGGTAACCTTCAAAGACTGGCATGAAATGCTCCCTTTCGCCTTGCATGGGTATCGGACCTCAGTTCGCACGTCAACAGGGGCAACCCCGTTCTCACTAGTATATGGGATGGAAGCAGTTCTCCCCATCGAAGTTGAAATACCCTCTCTGCGGGTGTTGATGGAAACAAAATTAGAAGAGGCGGAATGGGTTCAAGCTCGTCTGGATCAGCTGAATCTCATCGAAGAAAAGAGAGTAGTTGCTCTATGCCATGGGCAGTTATATCAGCAAAGAATGAAGAAGGCTTATGAGAAGAAAGTTCGTCCTCGACAGTTTCAAGAAGGAGACCTGGTGCTCAAGAAAATCTTGCCTATCCAAAAGGATTCTCGTGGGAAATGGACCCCTAATTATGAAGGACCTTATGTGGTAAAGAAAGCATTCTCTGGAGGAGCCTTAATTCTCACAAAAATGGATGGTGAAGACCTTCCACTCCCGGTGAACTCAGATGCTGTCAAGAAGTACTATGCCTAAAAAATATATATATGGAAAAAAGAGAAAGATGAGCCAAGCAAAAATAAGCTCGCTAGGTTGAAAACCCGAAAGGGCGGCCTAGGCAAAAATTAGAGCGGCCCGGTGGATTGAAAACTCCAAAGAGCGATCCAGGCAAAAATTAGGGTCAGAAAGTTGGACTTTGAATAAATACTAAGGCAATCAACATGTCTGAAAATTGGTTGATGAGTGGTCAGGATTATGCGTATGGGTGATTGGCATCGTTACTTCAAAGATACAAATTATCAAGAGATCTGTTCTCCTTTTTTTCTCTTTCCTTTTTTTTTTAGTTTAAAAATTCCCAATGTAATTTTCAGTCAGTGTGACCTTCTGCACACTCGACTTCCATTTTGATATTAAATACTCTTTGCTTTCTTATTCCCCAATCTGCTTTAAAATGGTGTTTTATGATAAATGATACTGAATTGTGAAACATGTGGCATGATTAAGAGCATTACAAATCATTACGAAATTTCTAAGAATCACAGAAAGGAGATGATCTCTCATAAATAAAATTGCAAAAAGGATAAATACATGCATGATCACTTCAAACGACGAATAATAATAACCCGCGCTCTAACGGCACCACTGCTCTGGATGACCCTCGTGTCTTACGCCGGAAATCCTGCGAGTTGACGAGACCAGTAAAAAAAAGAGAGCCAAAAAAGAAAAGTCAAAAAAAGAGAAACAAACAAAAGAGAAAAATGCAAAAAGCAAAAAAAGAGAGAGCAAAAGTCATCCATTACATTTCATTCATCATTCCACTCAAGATCAATCATTACAGATACATACATTACATGCATGTCATATGCATAACATCTGTTGCTTATCGACTTCAAGTGTCGATCCTTCCAGTTTTTAAGTCAATGCGACAAGCGTTGATCCTACATCATACACCAGATCGCAGTGTTAGCACAGAGTCTAGCATAGATCCTTCAGACCAAATCGGTCCTTCAGTTCAGTTCGAATTAACACGTCAAAATGACTGCTTCGAACTCTACCTTCAGATCATAACATCGCCACTGAGCGCGGCGGATCCTTCAGACCAACAGGTCCTTCAGATTAGCTGTGTCTGCCTAAGACGTAGCGTAAATCATTCGTGGTTAACATATCAGTTCTAGATCTGATCTTGACCCTCACGACCGCACCGACGTAGGTCAACCTCAGACTGTTTTACTAGTACCATAGCTAGTTGCAGTTCCTTCAGACCATTTTTGGTCCATCAGGCCCAGGCAGCCATTCAGGCCAATCGGTCCTTCAGTTTAATTCAAATCAGTGCACCAAGCATCGACTGCGGATTAGACCTTCAGACTAATTTGTCCTTCAGAGCCCCAGTGCTCCTTCAGACCCCCAGTGGTCCTTCAGAGCTCCAGTGCTCCTTCTTTATTCCTTTCTCGTCAACGCGCCAAGTGTTAACTGTTCTCTTTTAATTTTCAAACTCTCCACTCTCCTTCTAACCGGACAAAATTAGTATTTGTTTTGTCTTTATTTCTGTTCCTACTATAAAACCTTGAAAATCTTTCATCTTTTCTACGGAATATAAATAAAGAGGGGCAGCTGTAATACCCAAATTTTGTCCTCCATTGACAAATTCTTTTGTTTTGTTTTTTTTATTTTTTATTTGGACCTTGAGTTGTTTATATTTGGGTCAATACCCAACCAAAAATGAAGTTGTTGTTCACTAATGTAAAATATGGCCCAATTGATGCTCTAGACTTGTTAGTGTTTTTCTTTTACTAAAAAAGGGCCCAATTAATTTTGAGAAAAAAGGTAGATTTGTTTTTGGGTTATTTGAAACCCATTTTTTACATTCAGGAAGCCCAATTGTTTTTTTGTTTTGTTTGTCAAAAAAATTATAAAAAAAAAAACGAAAATTATTATAAAAAAACAAAAAAAGGAGTTAGATTTTTTCTTGCCACTAGTCTATAGTTATAGGTTTGCAGCAGACTGTGATATTGATCAACATCCCTATTTATCTATTTTTACATTGTTTATGCACTTGTTTATTAAAAAAAAAACAAATAACAATATTTAAATAAAATGAAATGATAAAAATCAGATATTTACTCTCAAAGTCCATATTCCCAGCTCCTGAACTGCTGAACAATGCAAGTTGCCATGTTACCCATCCCATCTGCTCCCTTCAACTTGCATTCTTACTTCAAAGTTAAGTTTCTAAAGCAGCTCTAATTTTACTATAAATAGACTAGTAAAAAACTGAAACCCCACAGAGAAAATTTTATTTACACTATACTAAAAAAATTTAGAATTGAGTTCTCAAAATTGAAGCTTGAAGAGAAGACCTTGAAGAGGAGTAAGGTGAACAAGAAACAACATACAGAGCACTGGTATTTCATTCTTATGTGATATTACATATGCTCATATATTTTTTTTTGAGATTACATATGCTCATATTTAATTCATATCAATATGTGTACCAAATAAAAGAAAATCAGTTAGTATCCATGTTGTTTTTGTGAGAATATTAGCCTTCAATCCATAACCCCCCCCCCCCCTTTTAGAACCTGTAAAAATAGGCAAGATGAACAAGTGAGAAATAAGCATCAGGAAATGAATAGGAAGCATAAGATTATTTAACAAAAAAATGAAAAAAGAGAGATGAATTTTACCTTCACCACCAGCTCGCCGGCGCACCCCTGTCGTCTCGCCGGCAAACCGCCACCACCTCGCCGTCAAACCACCGCCACCTCACCGGAGAACCGCCGTAGATGTGTAAGCAACCTCCCCCTCATCTCTGCGTTGGCGGCCTCATGGGTGGTCACCACCATCCCTTCTTCTCCCTTTCTCTAATTCCTTTTCTTCTGTATCTCTCTCTCTTTCTCATTCTGTTCATTTCCAGCGCCTCCTTACTTTTCATTTTCTTCTGAACGTATGTGTGTTGGTTATTTAGATTAGGTTAAGTTTGTTTTTTTTGGTCAATGGTTAAGTTTGTTTATTTGGTATATGGAGTCTTCTAGGTTTTGGGCCATGGGCCTTTTGTATTTTACTTTGATATTTTCTTTTTTTCTTCTTCATTGAGTTCAGCCCATTTATTCCATTTATTTAAAATCACCCCTTAATCAATTCTAATTTAATTGGTCTAAACTCAAAATAAAAAATGGATATATTTTTTTATATACAATCTTTTACTAAGATTTAGAATCATGTCCCAATTTCCTTTGTTTAATTAATAAAATGGTTAACTAGATGTACATCTTGTTGACTCTGGTTTTAAGATGCCTCCACTGTGACAGCTTGGTATTCTTAAACCTAACAAAATGATTACGTTATCTTTTTTCGAAATCAATATCAATATCATACATTTTCTTTCACGAACAATATTCTTCTTATCAAAATCATTTCCCTAAAATCATTCAACTCACAAATACTTTCTCCCAAGAACTACGTAGCCTTTGATTCTCTACCGAGAGATACGTAGGAGCGGGTGCAAACTCCCGTCAAGCGCAAAAATAAACAACTTTCATTTTGTTTCTCATTTCATGTATTTGCAAACCCACAAAATAATAATAGGGGGATCAAGTCGACTGTACGGTCGGATTAATCCGCATTTTAAGACGAATGAGCTGTACGGCTCACGAGTCTTAAAATCCTTATAACCAATCCAAAAAAGCATTAATTAACAAAAAAAACAAACAAACAAATATTTTCTACACAAGAACTACGTAGCTTTGATTTCTCCATCGCACCTGGAGATACGTAGGAGCGGGGTCACACTCCCGTCAAGCACAAAAAATAAATAATTTTATTAAGTCTTTTTTCTCTCTAATTCAAAATAAAAAGGGTAAAATAAACATTTTCAAAATTAACATTCTTTTTACACAACTAATTAGCAGGTAACCTTCCTTATGGAGGATGCCGTGGGGTGCTAACACCTTCCCCATGCATAACCGACTCCCGAACCCAAAATCTGGTCTCAAGGACCCTTAACCAAACTCAAAGGGATTTTCTAATGTTTGCCCTTATAATTAAAACATTGGTGGCGGCTTCATTTTTTGAACCTTCGAAGAATCGTCACCCGGATTTTTCGGTCGCTACAGACGCCACATAGCCCAGAGAACACGCGGAGCAGCGACAAAGAGCCCGAACATGCAACATAACTCGCCGGTTACGACAGAATTCGGCTATAAATAGAGGATGCGGCAACATAGGAAAATGGCTGACAAAACAGACTAGCACTATAACGGTGATAGATAGATAATTATCCGATCTCTTGTAATCATTCCGACTTACTAACAAATTATTCAAGTACATATACCTCTTTGATTTAGCCAACCAAAAAAATCTCTAAAAAGAAAATCTAATCCCTATTTTGCTATTTTACATAGCTTTCATCATCTATGCAGAAAAATCTAAGAAAATGAATTTCTATAAAACACATAAAAAGTATAATAAAATTCAAGTTGATCATAGAGAACAAAACGGTAAGAAGACAATGTTCGAAACCACACCAAAGGCAGGTCAGAGCCAAGCCCAGCTCGGGCCTATAACAAGGACAGCGGTGAGTTAGTTAATTTTCAAGTTCTACAATAGTTATTCTTTTTTCGAGTTGATACAAAAGAAATGAAAGCAAAGAAAAGGTAAACAAAAATCTCCATTCATTAATAGGTCAAAAGATCATCATCATTACGTAGCTCGGAGGAACAAATTAAAATAGGGAATTACAATTACAAAAAGAAAACAAAAAGTACAAAAAGGGACATCCTCCTCAGGGTTGACTAACACTAAATTGGACTGAGGAGCCTGCTCGCCCTCAACCCCCACACCAGCTTGAGGATCGAGAACCCCTCACCTTCAAATGTACCGGGGATTTGCTCGGCTAAGGGAGATATCCCGATTTTGAATCTGATCGTTGAGGAAGTTGGCCTTGGAGGCGACTCGGAGACCATATATTCTTAAAGCTCAGCAAAGCTCGAGCTCCCCAATAAACTCCATCTTGGTATCATCATCTTTGCTTGAAAAATGGTCAATCTGATACGTCTGATCGATGGCCAAGTTCTAGAGAGAGTTGCTCACCCCTTCTCCTTCTTCCACAAATTCCTTCAAGTATTCATGGAATTTGGACCCGTCGGGAATGGTCGTCTTTTAACTTTTAAATATTTTGTAATTAGAACCGTAAACTTTTAAATAATTTCAAATCAAGTCCTTATAAACATAATTACAATTTATATAAAAGATGAAGACCTAATTGAAAATCAATTAAATATTTTAATGTATAAAGACTCAATTACAAATTATTGACACGTTTAATGTTACGTTTTTTCTCACCTCCTTTCACTCTCTTTTTTTTTTTATTTTTTTTACTATTGATGTAATTGCTTTTTTTGTCTTCTAACTTCTTTAGTTTGGATTTTTTTCATCCCCTTAGATGCTGCATCGTTCTCTCCTTGTGTGAGAGTTTTGATTGGTTGTGGCTGATTAATGATGGTTCATGCGTTTTGTTCCTTCATTTTGTTTCATGTGTTTTGTGTTTCGTTGCTTTGTTTGTTGGACGTTACCAGTTCCTTCGTTTTGTGTATTTTGTTTTTAGTTATGTGTCTTTCATTTTGGGTGTCACTGTTATCTTCATTTGGTGTCGTTGTTTCTTTCTTTCGGTCCTATTCGGGTTGTTGTGTTTCTTACTCGCTCTAACTTATTCTTGGTCCCGACTACGTCCATTTTTGGTCATGTTCCTTCGTTTCTTGTTTAGTTTCATCATTTCTTGTTTTTCTTCGTTTGTTTCGTCTTGTTTTGTTTCTTTTTGTGTTATAAGTGACATAGGTGATCTAGTACTAAGTGATGAAGAAGAGGAGGTTTTAGCCTTTTAGGAACCACCAACAAAAGGTGGAAGTATTGATGTGAAATTGTGTTTGGTAGGGAGGTTTCTTGCTCAAAAATCGATTCGTACAATGATCATGAAAGAACGTATGGCTATAGTGTGGCAACCGGGTAAAAGAGTTGTAATCAAAGAGTTGGAGAGGTATTGTTTCTTTTCCAATTCTTTCACAAGATTGATCTGCAGAAGGTGATGGATGGGGGGCCTTGGTCGTTTGACAATCATATTCTTTTGTTGAGTGCTATTGGTGAGAATGAAATACCAGTGCAAGTACCACTTCAACATGTTTTTGGGTCTAGATACATGATATTCGTTTCATGACCATGGAAGTGGGAAAAGGTTTGGGCCAATTCTTGGATGAGCTCTTGGAATATGACTCAAAGAACAACACTGGTTTTGGATGTGTGTCGCCCGTTATGTGACCAAGTTTGGTTCCATAAACCAAATATTTTATATTTGTGTGAAACTATTTGTCATGGCAACCGTGTTAGAGAAGTTTGTCATTCGATCAATTTTGCTGGTTGGTTTGTTGTTGAGCGTAGTGGGTGTAGTGGTGGCTTGCTATTTTATGGAAGAAAAATAATTGATGCGAGATTCAAAATTATTCTTTTAATTTCATTAATGGTATTATTAATGAAGATGTGCAAGCTCCTTGGTGTCTTATGAGTTTTTATGGTATTCCCAATAGAGGGAAAAAGAGGGAACCTCGGAGCTTCTGAGAGCTTTGGTTATGCAGTCAACGCCCCCCTTGGTGCATTATCAGGGACTTTAATGATATTTTGATGCATGGTGAGAAGCGTGGTAATGTTGAGTGCCCCTAGTGGTTGTTGGTAGGGTTTAGAGAAGCAACATTGGATTGTTGTTTAACTGGCCTGCCTATTCAAGGTCATGCCTATACATGGTGGGCTAGCGTAGCCTCTAATTAGGTTGTGGAAGAGTGACTGGATATGGCCATCGTTATGAAATCATGGCTTAATATGTTTCGTGATGGAAGTCTTAAGAATTTAGGGACAGGCAGTCTAATCCCTTGCCTATTCTCATTGCTATGAGAATAGCTATTATGTTTTAAATAAACGCCAATTTCAGTTTTGAAAATGCTTGGTTAGTTAAACCGGAGCTGAATGAGATCGTGAAGGGTACTTGGGATGCTTGTGATACAGATCCTCTTTTGAATAGACTTTATATGTGCATTAAGCAGCTGGATATTTGGAGTCATAAATTGAGAATATGTTTTCGTGATGATATTTAGGGTTGTAAAAAGCGTATGGAGCTGGTGCGAAATTTGGGGACTGAGGAGGCCGATGCTGAGTTTATGGATCTAAAAGATAGGCTGAACTCGCTATTACTTCGCGAAGAAACCTTTTCGCATCAAAGGGCGGAGGTGTTTTAGATCTAGGATGGTGATATGAACTATCGATTTTTTACATTGTTGCTTTGTATAGACAACATTATAACCAGATTTTGTAGTTACAACGCCAGGAAGGTTCTTGGGCTGAGTCTAAAGCTGATCATTGTCTATTGTTAATATAATTGATAAGAAAACCGATGATAGTGATAATAATTTTTTGACCGGGCCCTTTAGAGGAGAGTATAATTCCTATGGCACTTGGTGAAACTAATATTGTTCTTATCCCTAAGTGTGATAATCTAGTGTCTATGAAGTACCTTCGCCCAATTTCTGTGTAATGTTGTCTACAAGATTGTCTCTAAGGTGCTTGCTAATAGGTAAAATAAAGTCTTATCTAAGTGTATTACAAAGAGGAAGGCGGGTTTTATGGTAGGGAGATCTATTGTTGATAATATGTTAGCTGCCTTTGAGACTGTTCATTTTTTGAAGTTTAAGACTCGTGGGAAGAAAGGTGAAGTAGCTTTGAAGATTGTTATTAGCAAAGCCTATGATAGGGTGGACTGAGAATCCGGATACTATTGTTGGGGAAACAAGGCTATGTTGGGGAAACAAGGTGGTAACTTCATCACCAATCCGGATACTATTGTGGCATGTGTTGCCAAGTGGCTTCAGTCTCAAGAGGGGGGTGAATTGAGATTTAAAAACTTTTGAAAGCTTTTTCCCCTCTTCAATGACTTAGATTAATTTTCGTGCAGGTTAAATGGAAGCGAAGGAATTAGAAGATAAAGCAATAAAGCGGTAAAACAGTAAAGCAGGAAAGCAGTAAAGCACGCAGAGATTTATCCTGGTTCGGTCACCTCCTAGTGACCTACGTCCAGTCCTCACACCCTTGTGAGATTTTCCACTAACCAAACAACAAGGCTTACAGGTGCCTCGGAAAACCTTTACAGACTCAGGCACTCTTCTACTAGGATACCCCACCTATAAAGAGCCCTCAAATCTATTACAACTATAACAAGAGATACCCCACCCCTGTTACAATCAGCTGCCCCAGAAAGATACCCCACTTCCTAGTACAAACAGCTACCCTAGAGAGATACCCCACTCCCTAGTACAAATCACAACAATTAAACAGTAACAAACGTAAAGACAAAAATACTTCTAACGTAGGCAGATAATACAACTTGAAGAATGCAACCCCAACTAGGAATCGATTCTTTGTTGAAAACATTGGATCTAAGAATCGATTATTCTTTAAATTGAAAATCGATTTTGACTTGCTTTGAAAAGAGGTGGCAATCGATTCTTGAGATCCAGGAGGGCTAGGAATCGATTCTATACTTAATGAAATCTTGTATAAATCGATTCTAGGCTTGCCTGAGACATGTAGGAATCGATTCTCAGTTTAGTATAAAAGGATGTGAATTGATTCTTCCTTTAAAAATGTTTTGCTTAGGAATCGGTTTATGCAATGAAAACATATGGAGTGAAAATCGATTCTTCCTTTTCTGATTGGCCTGAAAATCGATTTTGATGTATGTATATGCAAGGTGATAATCGATTTTCATGTTTTAAGGTGCTTTTTATGTTTACGTAAGTATGCATGCATCTTTGAAGAACTTGTGAGTGTGTGAGACTTTGAGAGGCGAGCTGACCTTCGAAAGAGCTTACACTTTTTCCTAAGACACACCCAAACCCTAAGGACTACCCTTATATTTAAGGACTACCCTTAAGCTTGAATCTTCAATTCTTGAGCTTGATTGTCTTGGATTGTGACTTTGATACTTTGTCACTTTCATCACCTTTTGCCTTTGGTCACTCTCATCAACTTTGGCTATCAACTTTGGCTTTGTCCTTTTCATCATCAAAACCTAACCTGCAGTATAAGTTACCTGCAGTACAAGATATCCACATTCTCCCCCTTTTTGATGATGACAAAACTTTACTCATCTTAAGGTGGGAGGTTAGTTCAAACAGATAATGCATATATATGATACTTCCCCTATCATGATGCTCCCCCTGTTTTATTGACTATATGCTCATTCTATATGCATAGTGACAATGCTATGATAGATCTATATGCTCATTCTATATGCTTTATGCAACCCTATATTTCTCTCCCCCTTTTTGTCATGATGAAAAGGGTCGATATATGATAAAGTTTGCGAATCGAATGTCACAGCTATTTGACAAGGTAAAAGAACCATTGCAGATTTATAAGTGATCATCAAAACCAAAGGAAAATCATTTTTGAAACCATGAAGAGAATATTTCATCAAAACAGGTAAAAGCTAATTATGAGTCTCAAAAATCTGTGAAGCAGTTGTTTTAGCCTTCGCACGTTTCATGCTGCTTAGATTTTGAGAGTTGGTGACGGCAGCTAGAAGGTGGGAAGTAGAGTTTTGGGAAAAATTATTTTAGGTAAACAACGATTGTGAGTATGAATTCTGAAAATTGATACCAGAGCTAGCAATTGATTGTGACAGGAGAAAATAGATTTCAAGAAAAGGTAGTACTTCAACTGCTTTAGAAAACGCTCTTGGAGCACACAGAAATTCACAAGTCACAATTTAAATTCACATTTTATAAAATCACTTGAGAAACGTTTAATTGAAAAATCAATTGAGGAACCAAGTTTTCTTTTGCAATGGATTTGTGAAAACATCAACTAGCTGATTGTGACGACTCGACTGACTCAATCATACTCTCGCCTTTCTAACCATAACCTCTAAGAAGGTGATCTGTAATTTCTATATGCTTAGTCCTAGAGGGTTGACCAGAATACTTTTCTTGTTATTCTAACATTGTTCTTTGATGATGCATGAAATAAAAATCAATCATTTATTTTCTCGCATACATGCCAATCATAATGAATGGATCGATTATAAGGACTAACCTTCATGAAAGTTCTTTCTTCTTACCATAAGATTCAGGGATTACTTTTAGTCACATATTTGACTTAATATACTTTAAGCACATTTTTACTAGAGGTGAATAATACTTTATCAATCTAACCTTTATCGGTGATTCTTCCTCTATTTATCACAAGTCACATGACGGCTTTTTTCGGGGGTGAGTATTAAGAGCTTTGTTGCGCCTCCGGTCATGCGGTTTGAGTCTTTGCTGTCAAGGTATCAATCTGCCCCCATACCTTGAAGCATACCTGCAATGATCTAAAACAAGGTTCTAGGTACCCAAATCTCTTTGGGTCCTTGTGGGTCAGTGTTTGGTATGGTCTTTTTGGGAACCCATACCTTCTTCACATTTTGTTTACCTCTTGTTCTGCAAACGAAAGCAGTATTTCCAGGTTTACCACAATCATAACATGTAATATAAGGTCTAGTGGAAAATTTTGGTTTATAATGAACATGCCTTTCTATGGGTTTGTTTCTAGGAAATCTATGATGCACATTTTGTGAACTAGACAACTTCCCAACCGTCCATTTCAATTCATGAATTTGTTTTTCAAAATCAACACATTTATCACAAGTATAATTTTCTTTAAAGCATGCAAGGCTATCATTTTCTTTTCTAAGCTCCAATTTTTCTTTAGTTAAGGAAGCAATATCATTTTTAAGATGAGTGATAACTTTCCTAGATTTATCTAATGCTTTAGCTATTTTCAAGGATTTATCATGCAATTCAGTAAATGCTTCATACAGTTCATCATAATCATTTTGCAAAGTTTCAGAGTTAGAAGATACCTCAGTTTCACTTTTGCTGTCGTGGTCGGCCATGAGAGCAAGTTGATCTTTTTCACTTTCTGAGTTATCTGATGAGTTCAGGTTATTGTTTTCCCATGCTATGTAGGCTTTTCTACTCTTGTTTCTCTTGGATCCCTTTTTTTCAAACTTTGATCGTTTTCTTTGTAATCTTGGGAATTTCATCTTCATGTGTCCGGATTTGCCACATTCGTAGCAAGTTGGTGGACTTGAGAAGTTTTCCTTGCTTGACCCTCTTTTGGTTGGAGAATTATTTTTGAGAGATCTTTCCCTTCTCATGAACTTTTTGAATTTACTAACCATTAGTTCTATTTTCTCCTCGTCTTCATCTTCATCTTCCGAATCATCACTATCGTCGGATGAGCTTGAACTGGAAGCTTTGAGAGCTAAGTTTTTGTTCTTCTTGTCTTTTCCTTCATGCTCTGCTAGGCGAGTGAGCTCTAGCTCGTGCTCTAGTAGTTTCCCAAACAGGGTGGCGAGAGTCATGGTAGTCAAGTTTCTTGACTCAGTTATTGCAGTCACCTTTGGTTGCCATTCTCTATTTAGGCATCTCAGCACTTTGTTGATCAAGTCTTCGGGAGGAAATGATTTTCCTAATGAACCCAATTTGTTCACTATGTGAGTGAACCTTTTCTGCATCTCTGATATTGTTTCACATGTATTCATTCTAAACAATTCGTACTCTCTGGTAAGAGTATTTGTTCTTGCCCTTTTCACTTCACTTGTACCCTCATGAGTAACTTGAAGATTATCCCACATTTCTTGGGCAGATTTACAGTTTGAAACTCGAAAAAGTTCATCAGCACTCAAAGCAGAAGCAATAATATTTTTAGCACGTAAATTAAGTTGCACTTTTCTTTTCTCATCATCAGACCATTCATTTCTACTTTTTATTGTAAGAATACCATATACTATGTGCGTGGGGACATAAGGTCCTTTTTCCACAGCATCCCAAACATCTAAGTCTACCCCTTCAATAAAGATTCTCATTCTTTCTTTCCAACATGCGTAATCTTTCCCGTTGAATCCCGGAGGACGGGTAAGAGAAGCACCCTCTTGCGTAGACCAACCTGAAGCCATTTCTCTTGAAGCTGCTAGGCCCTTTATACAAGAGTCTAGCTCTGATACCACTTGTTGCCAAGTGGCTTCAGTCTCAAGAGGGGGGTGAATTGAGATTTAAAAACTTTTGAAAGCTGTTTCCCCTTTTCAATGACTTAGAATAATTTTCGCGCAGGTTAAATGGAAGCGAAGGAATTAGAAGATAAAGCAATAAAGCGGTAAAATAGTAAAGCAGGAAAGCAGTAAAGCACGCAGAGATTTATCCTGGTTCGGTCACCTCCTAGTGACCTACGTCCAGTCCTCACACCCTTGTGAGATTTTCCACTAACCAAACAACAAGGCTTACAGGTGCCTTGGAAAACCTTTACAGACTCAGGCACTCTTCTACTAGGATACCCCACCTATAAAGAGCCCTCAAATCTATTACAACTATAACAAGAGATACCCCACCCCTGTTACAATCAGCTGCCCCAGAAAGATACCCCACTTCCTAGTACAAACAGCTACCCTAGAGAGATACCCCACTTCCTAGTACAAATCACAACAATTAAACAGTAACAAACGTAAAGACAGAAATACCTCTAACGTAGGCAGATAATACAACTTGAAGAATGCAACCCCAACTAACTCTTAGCGAAAGATCAGCTCTGACGGACCAGCGGTGCGAGAAGAGCAAAGAATAAAATGTAAAGAGTTTTTCTCAAAATGTGCTCTGATTCGTGAAATGGGTTGTGTAAGAAATGAACACAATGAGGTGCCTATTTATAGGCTATGAGAAAAAGAAGTTTACGTTGAAAATAATGTAGGAATCGATTCTTTGTTGAAAACATTGGATCTAGGAATCGATTATTCTTTAAATTGAAAATCGATTTTGACTTGCTTTGAAAAGAGGTGGCAATCGATTCTTGAGATCCAGGAGGGCTAGGAATCGATTCTATACTTAATGAAATCTTGTATAAATCGATTCTTGGCTTTCCTGAGACATGTAGGAATCGATTCTCAGTTTAGTATAAAAGGATGTGAATCGATTCTTCCTTTAAAAATGTTTTGCTTAGGAATCGATTTATGCAATGAAAACATATGGAGTGAAAATCGATTCTTCCTTTTCTGATTGGCCTGAAAATCGATTTTGATGTATGTATATGCAAGGTGATAATCGATTTTCATGTTTTAAGGTGCTTTTTATGTTTACGTAAGTATGCATGCATCTTTGAAGAACTTGTGAGTGTGTGAGACTTTGAGAGGCAAGCTGACCTTCGAAAGAGCTTACACTTTTTCCTAAGACACACCCAAACCCTAAGGACTACCCTTATATTTAAGGACTACCCTTAAGCTTGAATCTTCAATTCTTGAGCTTGATTGTCTTGGATTGTGACTTTGATACTTTGTCACTTTAATCACCTTTTGCCTTTGGTCACTCTCATCAACTTTGGCTATCAACTTTGGCTTTGTCCTTTTCATCATCAAAACCTAACCTGCAGTATAAGTTACCTGCAGTACAAGATATCCACGGCATGGATCCTTAAAGCTAAATACTTTCCTAGAGGGGACTTTATGGGATCGGCCTTAGGGCATAATTCTAGTTTTAGGGTAGTATCTGGTTTTCCCGAATATTGCTTGAGGAAGAAACAAGGTGGAAGGTTGGAAATGGTAAAAATATAGATGTGTGGCGCTGATAACTCATATTTATATGAGTTATTTATATTCTTTAGGCTTAAGTTAATGTGAGTTCTTAAGTAATTATGTGGTTAAATATGTAAATATGTGTTAAGAAGTGTAAAAGAGGGATAGAAACTGTTTTGTTATCATTTGGCATATTTGGTGCCTGTGTGAACTTTTTAATGCTTCTGTTAAGTGTTACAGCGTCAAGCGCTATAGCGCTTGTTAGCGGTGAGCCAGCTGAGGATCAGAAGTGAAAAGTTGGATTTTGGTGGCTAGCATGGACACTTGTCCACTTGTTGTTGGAATATCACTTTAGTTGGTGAGATATGTCAGGCCCACCTTTTTGGAAAGCTACTTTATGGATAATGAACAAGATATATCTTACATCTTCTCCATGATCATCAAGACACATTCGAAACTTGGAGAGAGTTTTTTGAGAGCAAAACTTAACTCGCTTTCTTCCATTAATCCTCCACTTCAAGCTTATATTTTTCAAGTGAAGATCATCATACCAAGTGTTGTGAAGCTGTGCTATAGCATCAGCAGCCCGTCACATGAGAAGGAGTCTACTAAGTGCATCTTTCGCAACCTTGTTTCTTCTTTTCATTTTCGGTAATATGAGCTTTTCAGTTTGTATTGTGTTGATGATGCTCATCAAGAGCTAAACACTTAGTAGTTGGATTGTTTTAAGCTCTGTAATGGCTCTTTAGTATTGTTAATATAACGTTATGATGTTTGCGTTTCAATCTTTGTGCTCTAATGCTTTTAAACTCGTTTTGGGATTGGCCAACTGAAATGGGTACATTCGTAGGTACAGACATGGTCTACGATTCTAACTCAAAGATTGATATGAGCGAAAGGTTGTTTAAAGACATTTAGACAACTTGTGCTTAAATCTAGACATAGGGGAGCAATAGTTCATAAGGTGAATAATGTGGGTTCTTCATTATATAGGGGCGGACTTATTTAGAACCTAGACATAGGAGTCTTGTAACAAAACCCTGGCGTCAGTGACCGAAAGGCACAAAATCATATGCTACAACACTTAACGCTATAGCGTCTAACGCTATAGCACTTCACTACTGAGAAATTACTTAGCAAAGAGCAGTCCAACTCATATTTTCATACTTGAACTTTCTTACTGTTTTCAACCTGCAATTATTATTTTCATGTCCAAAAATTTGCTATTTTTATTTTGTTTATTTCATTAGATTGTTAACTACTTAAACTCTTAAATTAACATCAATCCCTATGGGTACGATCCCTACTCTATCATTATATTACTTGTTGCGATTGTGTACACTTGCACAGCTACTTTTCGCACAACAGGCGCGCCTCTTGTTTGCAAAATAAGGAAAATCCTAAGATACAAACACAGCCAGCTCTAACCAATTCAATCTGGTGGGTGAATTCTCTAATTGATGAAAATAGTGGGACATGGAATGAGCCCCTCGTTTGCAGTACCTTTGTCCCTAGAAATGTCGAAGAGATTCTTCGCATCCCTCTTATGTATGCACTCAAAAAGATAATATTATTTGGCAGTCCAATCCCCATGGGTGTTATACAATGATAAATGCTTACAGATGCTGCATGGAAAGAGTAGTCGATTTGAGCCACCTCAAGGTTCCAGATCAATGCGATCTCTTATGGCTCATCAGTCATCACGTTCTCCCAAAGGTGACAACTTTCGTTTAGCGTATGGTTTGCAACTGCCTTCCCCACTAGATACGCTTGAGGAGTCGAGTGTTCCTTGCCCCCTAGATTCATGTTTGTTGTAATGTAGCTATCGAGACTAATTGACGTCTTCTCTTTGAGTGCCCAGCTAGTGTTCAAAGTTGGAATGAGCTAACTCTTTGGGATGTGATGCAGCCACTGCTCGCCCAAACTAATGATTTTCTGAGATTTATTTTCAGGTGTTACATACGTTGGGTGGGTCTCAATGTCATTCTTTTGCTAAGAACCTGTGGAGCATATGGACTGGTCGAAATCAATAGCTTTGGGATAATGTGCGTTCAACACCCTTATCTATTAAGCATTGTGGCATGGACCTTTTGCAGCGATGGGAGCATGCTCGTGAGTCTCGTTCCAAAGCTCCAGTTCAGGTTGTGGTAGACCAGCAAGGTGGAATGCGCCTCCAAGTGCAACTTAGATGCAATTGTTTTCCTATATTAGAACAAAATTGGTGGGGGTTGGTGCCTTCGGAACCACCTTGGAGAGTTCCTATCTATTACTTCAGATAGGTTCTTGGCAACTCTATCGCCTCTCGAAGCTAAAGCCCGGACCCTTCTTAAATCCCTTGCTTTGATTTGGACTGCAAGAAGTGGTAGATGATGTTTATGCCATAAACCCAGACCGATTTGAATATTGTTTATTAGTTACTAATTGTATATCCAATCCCAATTTAAACAACGATTATAGAGTTGTATTTGTGAAGCGATCAACGAATAGTACTGCTCATGCCTTGGCACGAACATTTGTATCCTATGTTCTTTGTAGTTCCTTTAGCTATATTCCTAGTTGTATTTTGAACTCAATTTTGAGTAAAATGATTGATCTGGTTGATGTTAGAAAAATACAAAATATTGACAAATTCAAAATCTCGATTATGAATCTTCAAATAGTTAATATATTTGTAGAGCAATTTACCAACGATATATAAAAAGGATGCCACTTTTGACATGTTTCACCCTCCGTTGAAAAAATAATCTTGCTCAAAATTTCTCTCTCCTTTTTTATAATCTTTATTTTACCTTTTTCATGAAGAAGTTTCTCTCCCTCTCATTTTTCCAACACACGTATTTATTTGTACTATCAAGAAAGAAAACAAGTTTTCTTTATCATATTTCGCACTCTAATTAAATCAATTTCAGTGGATACTCCGAATTAAGTCTTGCAACTTTAATGAGTATGATACACTCAGAATTTAAGGTGAGGGTTCTTGTTCTTTTGATGAGACTTTAAGCATCCACCAATGTGAGAAGTGGTACCCAGTTGAAGATTCCTTCTTCTGTCATCACTGTTTCCATCTTATCACCAATCATATCACCGACTCCATCTCATTAGCACCTTTATCTAGGGGTGGACAACATCACCCGACCCATCCGCAACCGGCAAAAACCGAGACAAAAATTGATGTTTCGGGCTTGTCATTGGAAACCGAACCCGCAGAAGAGAGGTAATACGGATTCCAATGGTTTCAAACAGGCTCGGATTTCAATATTAAAACCATTAGTAACCGAACCCGTCCGCACAGACTACTTGAAAACTGAGTTGAATATTGATAAAATAAAACAGTACTATAATAATAGTAACCTACTAACTAATGCATTGAAAGTTGAAACCATCACGTTGCTTAAAGTAGGTGGTGCAAGACTGCAAGTGTCAGAAAGAGAAACCATCTCTTTTTTTTCAAAACCATTTAGTTCTTTTTTGAAACCACTAATTAACTAATGCCTTGAAACCTACAATACCTCTCCCTTCGTCATCTTCCTCCCCTCGTCCCTTTCTCTTCTGCCTGTAACCTTCTCTTCCAGTAACTGGTTATTTTTTTCTAATAACCACCGCACAAGGTTTAAACCTAGCAAATCACCCGCCCAAACCGCCACCCGCCCAAACCGCAACCCGTCGGAACCGCTGCTCAAAACGGTCGGAGGTGGATGGTTTTTCTGCTCGACGGTTTTCATTCGGATGGAGTGTTCTTGGACCGAATCCGGCCGTAACCGACCGGTGTGCACCCCTGGCTTTATCCACATGTTGATCAACTCATGCAAAAAGAAGATTTGAGTATCTCCTAACGGTGTAACAAAAAGTTAATGATTGAGAAGCTCCACAAGAATCTTTAGAAGAGTAAAATATTGAGTAAAAGTCCATTTTAATCATTGACAATTTTTCGATAAGACAAATTGGTCCCTGACAATTTTTTGGGACAAATAAGTCCCTGACGTTTTCAAAACGGGGACAAGGTTCGATTCCCACGGAAGGCAAAAATTCTACAAGGCGGGTAGAGAAGACCGTGATGTAATAATGCTGGGGTGGCCAATGCGTTGGACCTGGACTGTTACAATAAAAAAGCGACACAAGCAAGTGGAACATGTGCATGGGCGCCTAGGGCGCCTTCCCAAACAGCACTGGAACAACATGGAGCCATACTGGAACAACTTAGTATAATTAGGCAAGGTATTCCACACCAAGACAGAGGCTAAAACATCAAGGGAAACACAAATGGCTTAGCACCTAGGCATAGGGAACCAAAAACTGCAACAGAAAACAAGACAGGCAACATGCCGCAGAAACTGGCGCCCAGCCACAGGGAACCGGGCGCCCAGGAAAGCGCCTACAGGGGCAGCGCCAAAACCAACAAAATTTCGCAAGGAATGGTTTCTAGGGGAAAACCAAGTGTTAAAACAGCAACAACAGCATACCAAAATAAAAAGGGCATGGTGCCCATGGATAGGGACCCCAAAATCTGCAACACAAATTTCTCAACATTGGCGCCTAAGGCGCCTAAGAACCACTCTTTTGAATTTTACCAAGTTTAATCACCAAAATCCATAACACAAACAGCATGTATGCAATCATATAACACTAAAATCAATCACCAACATGGTCACCTAATTATCATGGTCATCTCCAATTTTTATCAATCAAAACATCATCAAAATCACTGCTCAAACACTTGACATGCAAAAATCATAAATTCTCAACAACAAATCATCATATGGCAACAATTATTATTATGAGCATAACAACATATCATTTAGGCATAGGAATGTGAGGAAATCAAACATACATCAAATTACTCAACAAGGCACACAATCATAGGACATGCGATTTTTCAAGACAACAATATGGTGATCAAGACACCCTAAAACCCCACATGTAGATCCCTCATAAACCCTTATATTGAATTAAATCCCACCCTTACCTTTTAGAAGAATTCGAAACTCTAGCCTTAGGAATGCCACGAAATTCTAGCTTGCCCTTCCCCTCTTTGCCTTTGTCATACCCCAATTTTGTCCAGCTATTCCAAATTTATAAAAAAATAATAATAACAAATAAAAATGTCTTTTCGCGAATGCAAAATTTCCAACAGTATTTTTCTCGTATTTGAAAAACCCAGAAATATGTGTCATTGCACACGCGCATTATTCTTGGCCGCGATACGCGCGTTAGTTCTAATGATCTTGTACCGCTTCATTATCGTTGTGCCTGTATGTCTTTTCTTTACCGCATACGATGTTAGTCCTAACCGCAAGTGCGTGTCACTCCTAATTATGTGCGCATGTTTATTCTCGTTGTGTGTATTAATTTGCTAATCAAGTGTGTGTTGGCCATACGAGAATCAAGCTAATTGCACGGACCTTCCAATTGTATTTACTTATTAATGGTTATAAACAAAAAAGAGACACACAAAAATAGTCAAGTAGTTAAATAGTTTGTTTTATTTAAATCTGTTTTCTTTTATTAATATATATATTTGTTGTCACATAAAACAAAAAAAAAGGGTAAAAAGTAAAGAAAAGTAAAACAAAAAACATAGAGCAATGTGTGTTTGAAGAATGGAGCTCAAACTTCTTTTTCCTTGTCCCTTTGCTTTTCCCATTTTTGTGAACAAACATTTCAGCCTTTGACCTCCACCATAGCTGAAGCCTTGTTTTTGCTTTGCAAAAGAAAATTTATTTTGAGAATGAAGCTAAATGCTCCTTCTCCTTGTCCCTTTGTTTTTATCCCAAATTAGGTGAAGCCAAGCAACTTTGCAGCACCTCTTTTGCTGCTTGTCCCTAATGGTTTTTGCTCCTCTACATCAACATCACACCTACACCATACAAGTTTCACTATAAGTATATTAGGAAGAGCAACAGTAAAGGGGGGGGAGAAAAACCGTGAGGGTACTGGAACAAAAGAGAAAAAAAAATTATTAACAACAACACACAATACACACACAAGGACAGTGAGAAAAGAAAAAAGGAGAAGGGAGTAGAGCCTTTGCTTCCGGCCACCGTCCGTGGTGGCCGCCGTCGTACAACAACCAACAACCAAAACCGCCACCCACAGCCACCACAAACTCGCGGCTGAACCACCACCACCATCACCCCTCACAGCCATCCCATGGTCACCCCACGGCCACCATCTACGACCAGAACCGTTGCCACCGTAAACCACCATATACCGCCTCCGGACATCACCACTACAACCTTACCATCACCATCAAAAAACCAGCGAAAACAGGCAAGCATGAAGAAAGAAGGGAAGCCATCACCCTCCCAAACACCACCGTCTCCGTCATCGGCGTACCGGCGTCGTCGTCGCAATCACCGCCTCCAGTACACCACCACCTCGATTTGCACCGACAACACCGCGGACACCACTGTACTGTTGGCTTGCTATCTCTCATCACATCTCTCTGTTTGTATCTCAGCTCTCCCTCTATCTCTCACTCTTTCTCTCTGCAATGCACATTTGGGATTTAGGGATTTCAGATCCTATTGTTATTTTAACCGTGTACCTATTTCCACTTCACATACCCTTCTTTTTTAATTTTGTTTATTATAATATGTTTCTTTTCCTTTTTAATTGAGAATAAAAAATAAGTAGGCGTCAGCAGCCCCTACCCCTCTCACGTCCCTTTCAATCTTACTTTTTGTTTACTTACTTACTTTATTGTTTTTTTATTTTAAAGCAACAATTGTTTTTTTAAAAAAAAGGGTGAGGTTGGCCACTTTTGTTTTCGAAATCCGCGCCTTCCCCTTTTACGCATTCCAGCGACACAAAGAAAGTGGGGATTAGGATTCCCATCTCTCAATGTATATTATATATTTATATTTATATTTATTTTATTTGTTTATTTTTATTTTAGACCAGAGCTATGATAACACCCCCACAAATTTAATGCATACCCCCCTTAGGCCTTTGGTTTTGCCGGCCAGCTTTATTAGCCCAATAGCTCTACTATCTGCACCCCAGTTTTAATAATACAGCCCTCCTTTTATTTACACCCTTATTTTACTACTACGCCCCCCCGTTTCTCCTTTTTTTAAAATTTTGTTTCTTTCCCCTAAATAAACTTATTTTTTTTCACAAAACCTTTTTTTCCCAAATAACAGATTTTCTTTTCCCTAAATAAGAATCAACCCAATTGCGAAAATTCTTCAAAATCAAACTTTGTTAGTAGTCTTGCGAAGCCTTTGCTTGCATGATTATCAACAATGAGGTACTAGTGGCGATCACTTGGAGCCTTTGCTCAATTGGCCATCATGAATGCCTAATTTTCCTAAAAGATTTTCATTAAATCAAAAACTTTGTTAGTGGTCTTGCGAAGCCTTTGCTTGCATGATTATTAACAATGGAGTGCTAGTGATGGCCACTCATAGCATTTGTTAGTTTGGTCATCATGAAGGCTTTCATTTTTCAAAAGGATATTTTTACATGCACTTAAGTGGGTTTTAGTAATGATCACCCATAACCTTTGTTAGTTTGATCATTATGAATGCCCTTCACTTTTCAAAGCCAAAGCAAAAGACTTTCCTTTTCAAGGCTCCTTAGAACTACGTCGCTTTGATTCCCATTTGGGATACGTAGGAGCGAGCCACGTCCTCGTCAAGCACAATAAACCAAAATTAATTCGATTGCGAAAGCCCTTTTTGATCATCTAAAATAAAAACCGATTATCATTAATGATCACTCGCGCCGTTGCCGTTTGGTTGTTAATGATAATTTCATTTTCAAAAGAGTTAGTAGCGCGGCCACTCTAAACCGTTGTTGTTTGGTCGTCGCGAACACTCGAATCAAAAGCAAAACCGATTATCGTTAATGATCACTCGCGCCGTTGCCGTTTGGTTGTTAATGATAATTTCATTTTCAAAAGAGTTAGTAGCGCGGCCACTCTAAACCGTTGTTGTTTGGTCATCGCGAATCCTCACTCCTACTGCGAAAACTCATCTAAACAGACTAAAAAACAAAAACTTTTTTAGGACAAACAAGAACTACGTAGCTTTGAATTCTCCATCGCACCGGGAGATACGTAGGAGCGGGCCATGTCCTGTCAAGCACTTATTTCTAAAAACCCTTTTTTTCCTTTCTCGTCAAAAAGTAAAAATTTTGTTAAGTTTCTTTAATTCGTTTTCAATAAGAAATAAAGAGGCAAATTAAATATTTTCAGGTCAACACTTCAAACCACACATTCAATTAAAGGTTCCCTTTCGGTAGAAAGGAGGTACGGGGTGCTAATACCTTCCCTATGCCTAACCGACCCCCGAACCCATATCTCTAGTTTTCGAAAGACCATCCGCCTTGCCTAAAAGACCTTTTTTCAATGTTTTGGTCTTAAAATTAAAATATTGGTGGCGGCTTCCAAATTTTTCCACGTTGTCAAACGAAAAGTCCCAAACCGGATTTTTCGGGCGCAACAGCCTTGCTTGGAAATCACGTTTTCTTCTCCTTTCTCTCTTGCCCTATGTGCGCCGCCCCCTTGCTCTCACTCTCTCACAAATCCTTTTTATTTTTTTTATTTTTTTTGCTTATGTATGCGCCTATGCCAAGGGAATGGATCATGGGCTATTTACTTATTAACTTGGACACCCCTTACTCAAGGCCTCCTACTTAGGTTTCACTAATGCTAATCCCTCATGGACCAACCCATACTAATCATGTAATAATAATTAATTCTATTATTATTTTTACCACTTAATCTCTATTTAATTAAATCTACCAAATAAATCTAATCAAATGAATCACACAAATAATTAAATAAGCATTTAAATGAAAATGGGGTGTTACAGTTGACATCCATTGCAGACCAGTGCACACGTTCATTAACCCAAACTGGTTTCCGATAAATTATACTAGTTATTTCATGCTTGTCGCCCTCCGGTTGCACCTTACGCAGTAGTCTCTCTTTCAGGGCAGCGAATGTTATGCTGTGTTTTAACCTACACTGAAACGTAGTCTCTCTTTCCGATTTTCTTTCTTGATGGTCGCATACACACAGAACATGGAGCACGGCCATCTTGATCAGGCGGCACGGTGCTATCTGCTACACTTGTTGGGCAGCACCATTTTTCCTGATAAGAGTCACACATCTGTCCCTGTCAAGTGGGTGACTCTTATTTCTGACTTTGACCTGTGTGGCCAGTGGACTTGGGGTCCAGCTGCTCTAGCTATTATCTACGAGCAGCTGAATGATGCTTGTTACTGGGAGACTTCGCAGATTGGCGGATACGCTTCTCTGCTGCAGGTAATTAATTAATTATTTTTATTTCTTTTTAATTACTTTTATTTATATAATTACTTATTTATTTATTTTTAATTATTTTAGTGCTGGATATATGAGTATTTTCCCACCATCGTGGTGCGAAAAGACTTCGGTGTAAGTGAACTTCCACGTTGCAGCAGGTGGGAGAACAAGAAGTGCGATAGTATCAAGCCTCTAGAGTTTCGGCAGCTGTTAGATGACTTGCAGAGGGAGCAGGTCATATGGAGCCCCTGGGACGACCACAGACAGTACCTCCGGTTTCACAACATTTCATTATTCAGAGGTTGGCTGCTGTGGTGGGATGTGGCTGTGCCTTATATGCCAGACAATGTCCGTTGGCAGTTCGGATATGTCTAGCAGATTCCTGATCCACCTATTTCGGGCCCACGTCCATCTCCGGAGTTCATAGTACAACAGCTGATGTTCTATCAGTCCCCAGCGTGGGCTTTCAGGGACAGCGGTCGACGGACACCCGTCCAGGGTGCTTGTGATGACGAGTACCTACCATGGTACTTGCAGGTGTCCATTCCCCGCTTGACTCCGGCTCCGCCTTCACCTCCAGCTCTGCTTCGCCTCCAGAGGATGTTGGTCCACTTCCCTTAGAGTCCAGGATGGAGAGAGCAGCTAGGCATGTCCAGGATGTCTATGATAGTCTTTTGGCAGTCGACGACATTCCTGGGGAAGTCTATGATAGTCTGTTGGCTGCTTTACAGCTTTTGGACATTTGGTTATATTATTTTTTGTATTTTTACTGTATTGATACTGTATTATTATTGTTTATTAGTTTATCGAGTATCGTTACATTTACGGAAATATGTGTATTTCTGAAAATACCTCAAAAATGACTTCCAGAAATACCTCTTTTTGAGGTATTTCCGGAAAACACATATTTCTGCCTTCCGGAAATATGTGTATTTTCGGAAATTTTTAAAAATTTTTTTTTTAACAAAAAAACTAGGGGTATGGGGTACAATCGGGTACCAAAAAAACTGCCCGTGTTTTTTAGTAAGAAACATCCGCCAGTAGGCAGGTGGAATATGCGAGGGCACGAAGGCAATACTAACAGATACATTAGTTTTCCACCGACCAATCAAAAACAACTACATCATTAATATCATCGCCAACACAACACACAAGCCCAACAAAAAATAAAACAAGTCACACACAGTCACACAACACAAACCCCACTCCCGCTCCTCCTCCACCCATCAACCAATAAATAAAAAAACACCAATACCAAACACCTCTCCCTTATTCAATTCAACTCAAACACTCACTTCAATTTCTTCTTCTATAAAATAGGTCAACGTCTAAACCCACCCTTCACTCTTCCCTTTCACATCTCTCTCTTTCAAAATGGCTTCAATCTCAACCATTTACTCATCCTCCCCAACTCTCAATTACCAAAACCAAAACTCTTCCCCTATACGACGTTGTATTCAACTTCCTTTATTCCGAGCCCGTCCAAAGCTCCCTCCAACCCGTTCCGTCGCACGCGAGGTTCCAACGGACTTAACCGCCGTTACAAAAACAACAAACAAAGGTCTCGAGAAAGATCCTCGCGCGTTATGGCGGCGTTACGTTGATTGGTTATATCAACACAAGGAACTCGGGTTATACATCGATGTGAGTCGGGTCGGGTTTACCGATGAGTTTGTTAACGAAATGGAGCCTCGTTTTCAGGCTGCGTTTAATGCCATGGAGAAGCTAGAGAAAGGCGCTATTGCTAATCCTGATGAAGGACGTATGGTTGGACATTACTGGCTTAGGGATTCGAATCGTGCTCCTAATTCGTTTCTTAAGTCTCAGATTGATAATACTCTTGATGCTGTTTGTGGTTTCGCTAACGACGTCGTCTCCGGTAAGGTTAGTTAACGGATCACATTTTAACAGTTCTTAGTATTTCAATCAAGGTTTTAAATCATGGTTGCAATCGCCATTGTAAGGTTTTAAATTGCTGTTGCATCATAGTTGTAGAGACCTAAAAAACCGTTATGTTGTACGCAATTGCAAATAATGCAAGCAATTGCAGTTGCGATGAGACTGTGAAGGCTACGAAAGCCATTATGTTGCACGCTCAATTGCGATTGCAGACTGCAATTTAGAACCGTAGTTGACTCTTGGATATCTTGTTTGTGAATTGGATTTCATGTGTGTGGATTTAGTGATGAGGTGGTTTGGGGTTTTTGGCAGATTAAGCCTCCGTCGTCACCGGAGGGAAGGTTTACTCAGATATTATCGGTTGGAATTGGAGGTTCTGCACTTGGACCACAGTTTGTTGCAGAGGCACTTGCTCCTGATAATCCACCACTCAAGGTAAGGTGATTGGATCGTGTTGTTTTTGTTAATGAATTGTTGAGTTGTTTGTTGGAAATGCCTGAAATTTTATTTGACTTGCATGTTATAGATTTTGTAATTTCGTTTCTCAAGCAATTTTGTTGACTTGGAGACCGGAGAAATTCGAAAAAATCTGATTCATGGTTTGGTTGGTGGTGGCGGCGGTCAAATAAGGACTTCTTTGTTCTAAGTTTTGGAAAAGATGATTTTTAATGTTTGTTAGAGATTTTTGTTGAGTTCCAATCACAAAAATTACTTCTAATATTTTTAACAAATAGTTATAATTCTTATTTTTGTTTCTAAGGTTCAAAACTTTTAAAGTGAACATAAAAAAGTTTCTAAAATGATTTTTTTTAAAAGCGATTTTTATGATAAAAGCTGTGTTTTTTTGTTGAGAAAATGTGAAAAACTTAAACAAACACACACTGGCATGGCATTTTGTTTTCTTTTATGAAGAGCTTGTGAAACTTGCATGGACTGAGAAAAGTTAGGATCCAAATTGTGCTTTATTTAACTTACCTACCATTCTAGGATTTAGTTTTTAACAAAATATCTGAGCATGAACAACCTGTGTTATTGAGCATCGAAAAATTAAGATTTGCTTAGGGTCTTACAAATGCATTGGACTGTTGACAGATAAGATTTATTGACAACACGGATCCTGCTGGCATTGATCATCAGATTGCACAACTCGGCCCTGAGCTAGCTTCAACACTTGTAATAGTGATTTCAAAGGTCTGCGTTGAGATTATACTTTTTTTATTACTCCCTCTTTCCTTTTTGTCTATCCATTTGAAAAGAAAAAAAATATTTCTATTCATCTGTCCTTATAGAGGTCTAATATAACATTAATTATAGTCTTCTGAATTATACCCTTATGCTCACATAATAATTCTCAACTAATAAATTAGTTCACCTTCGAAATGTCCAAAAGTTAAAGGGAATACTAGGAAGTTTAAAATTGATTTTTTAAGAAAAAACAAGAACATTAATTGCATTTCGTAATCAATGTCCTACTAATCATAGTTGACATATAATGGTATGATATGAGTTGGACATATTATTGTATATTATTGAAATGAAAGTTTTGATTTATCTTCAGAGTGGAGGTACCCCTGAGACTAGAAATGGCTTGCTAGAAGTACAGAAGGCCTTTCGTGAAGCAGGATTGGATTTTCCAAAACAGGTTTAATCTCAGGTTTTAATTTTCTTAAGATTTTCCTTTTAACCGTTTTTGAATGATTTTAGTATGTTTAACACTTAAGGTAGTATTTTGGATCTCTGCTATGCCTCCTATTTTCATACATTTTCTTATAAATAATTACAATTCTTGAGTTATTTAAAGTTTCTTTTTCACTGTTCAGGTGAAGAGTGAGGTTAAGTCTTTGAATCGTGAACAATTAACTTCCTTATTGATATAATATAAATATATAATCTTGGTTGGGTATTCATTATTTCATTTATTGCGGTTTTTGGTTGTTAGCAGACATTTTTTATGCATGCAATGATGCAAATTTTTCTACCATACTGGCCCAATATGACTTGCACATATATGGCCAGTTTATGAACTCTCATGGTAATCTGCTAATGCATGCTATAATGCAGGGTGTTGCTATAACCCAAGAAAATTCCTTGTTGGATAATACTGCAAGAATTGAGGGATGGTTAGCTAGATTTCCCATGTTTGACTGGGTTGGAGGTAGAACATCAGTGATGTCTGCGGTCGGCCTGCTTCCAGCAGCTCTTCAGGTAATTGGTCTTAAAAGTAAATTCAGTTTGTTGTTACTTTGATGTTTCATGTTCAATCATAAGGTTTCTTGATTCAGAGCATTGACATTAGAGAAATGCTTACTGGTGCATCATTGATGGATGAAGCGAATAGGAGTACTGTGGTATGCATCTGTTTCCTAATATTGTAGTGAAATTTTTTATTTCTAACAGTTGAAAATTACTTTGACTGCTGTTCCTTTTTGATGAAGGTTTTTGTATGTTTGATAATGCAAGGATGCAATTAGTTTTACACTTTTACTAAATTGACAAGCCTTTATTTAATGATTTTCCATGTACATGATTCGTAGGCTAATGTGAACAACTTTTACTTAATGATTTGTTGTGTTAATAGTGCTCAGTGTGCTAAGTACATTACTGTAAAGTTTTACTGGCATATATAAGACCAACCCAACCATCTTGTTATATATGCGAAGAACATACCTAAACCATATGTCCACATGCCTTTTTCCCAGTGCCATCAGTTTCCATCTTTCCTTCGTCATTACTGTAAACTTGATAGGCCTAATATAACAGTTTATCTATAAGGAATAGAGGGGGAGCATGGGAAGAAAATGAGCTAAGGGGAGGGATTGCTATATCAGCCCAAAAATGTGCCTACAAGTATATGCAAGAAGGAACGGTGGCATAAGAACAGTGACAGCAGAAATGGAAGGAGTTGACCAACAAAAGCAGAAATGGAAGGGGGAGAATCAGTTAGAGTGGTTAGCAAAAAGGATAGGTGGCAAACGGAGATTGGATTGAGATATTGGAAGTCATAAAATAAGGGAATGTTTCCATATAGTGGAGGGGTGGGGGATCGTTAGGGGAAGAAAAAAGAATTTGATAGTAGCATGGTTATCAAATCGGGATACACATTGTGTATCACTAGGCCCAAAAACTGAATCGTGTATCGTATCGTAAAATACATGAACAAAAATATATATAACATTTTTGAGTAAATCCAAGGTAGCATTAGCAAAAAAACATGAAGTTCAAAATACACACACTTTCACTTTGTCATTCAATAAATAAATAAACAAATAAATATAATCTCTCTCTCTCTCTCTCTCCCTCCCTCCCCTTGTTTCATAACTGTACTGCTGGCGATGTCTCTGCTTCTGTGTCTTCTTTTAGAAAACAAGGCGGGGATGATATTTTTGGCAAATGAACAGACATTGGGTGAAGAGCTGCTTGCTGGCAAGATGACTCTGTCTGTGTGAAATTTCTCTTGTGGTACTTTGCACAGATGTTGATGACGCACAGCCTTTGCAAGCCTCTTCCCTCATATCTTAGAAAAGGCGAATCTGAGCCTTGTATATTCAAACCCGTCTCAAATTGTGTTTGGGTCCCTCTTTCTCAAAAAAACAGAGCAGTGGAAGAATAAAAGAAAAGTTAGGGTTTTGTCCAAGAAAGAATGAGTTGTGAAAGAAAGGAAAGAAGAAGAAGAAGAAGGAGGAGGAACGAAACTTACCTGCCGAAAGAGAAATGGAGAAACGTGGAGCTTCGCTGAAAAGAAAGAAGACGAGGAAGAAACAGAGCTTTGTTGTTCGGTTCTGAAATTGAATGAGAGAAACGTGGAGAGGAAGTTGGGGTATTAGAGTTGTATAATGTGAAATACCGTATATGCCCCTGTTTTTTAAAACAAAAAAAATTGAAAACGCAGCATTTTTTGCGTTAAGAGATTGAATTGAAAACGCAGCTTCATTTAGCAAAACGCACCGTTAAGAGAGCAACCAAAACGCAGTGTTTTGCGTCTTCTTCCTCGCGCCATAACCACAGCAACCCTAATTTTCTGCGTTTTATGAAAAAGCGCGACCCGACCCGACCCGACTGTAATTTGTTTCATAATCGTGCGATTCCTTCTTGAATCGCGATTCAAACGATTCTTGTGCGATACAAGCGATTCAGGGAGCGATTCGCTGACAAAAACGAGTCACCATGCGATATGCATCGTTTACCTCCGATTTCGACTCGTATCGCGATTCGAATCGTACGATTCGTGCGATACTAACTACAGTGGATAGTAGTGGTAAGGCTTAACCCTGTGTCCAGATTATTTGTTTCTGTGTGAGCACTTTTTTTTGTGTTTATTAGTCCTCGTCTCAACAAAAGTTAGATCCAATTTCTTAAATTTCTTTTATGCTAGTCTAGTTTATTTGATAAAAGCAATAGAGGTACTTAGGATTCACTAGGGTTTTATTGGTCAAAGGAAGGTTACTAGAGGCATTTGCAAGCAATAAAATGTGGCTTTAAGGTTTGTTGTAAATAGTGTAATATCATTGTAATTATTTATCCGGCCCAATTATCAGGCCCGTTAAGATTAGGTTTAGAATAGCCTATTTAAACAGATTAGCGTTTGTACTCTAGACACAATTGAAATATCATTGAGATATATTTTTTCTACATGGTATCACGAGCTCTCGATCTTGAGAGACTTGCTTCCGCATAAACCCTAGCCGTCTTCATTACGGTCTCTCTTTTCCGCCTTCATTGCGGCTTGTCTTGCTGTTTTCACTCTTTCAGTGCAGCTCTTTTGGCACCTTCATTGTGCCTAATTTCTTTCCTAGGTGACAGCAGCCCCTGTTACTGTTTTTGTCTCGAAAGTTACTGTTCACTCTCCAAAGTTACTATTCACGCAGAAGGAGAAGCCTCTTTTCATCGCTGACCGTTCATCGTATCAAGACACGGACCATACCATAAGAATCAGAATTTCAAAACCGGCCAACCCCAGAAAAATCTCCGCCGGAAACCACCTCGCGCTGCCAAGCGCAGCTTTGCTCCGGTGACCTCTCGGGTGCGTGGGGCCCACCCGCCGCCACGCCGTTGTTTTTTGTCCTCGTCCTTTGAGACAGATTTTAGATCGGCCTCTCCTTAGTCCGTTTTGGGGGTCCCTTTTCTATTTGGAGCACTTTGATATTTTGGGTACTCTTGGAGCCACTTGGTTGTGTTTTTGCTCTGTTTTTGTTATCAATTCTGCTCTGTTTTTTTGCTGTCACAGCACCTATTGGCGTTCTACAGATTCAACAATTTGCTTCTGGATTATTTGTTATTCGAAGCTCATTTTTGGTTGCGGTTATCGCCTTTTCGGCAACTTTGGACACAGTTATTGTGTTTGTCTTTTAGTTGTTGCCTTGTTTTCTTCGGTTATTGTCACAGATGTCTGATAATATTGCTATTGATTACTCTTTATCATTCACCGAGGATGAGGTGAATCGTTTGAAGGCCCTACTTGACTCTCTGAGTAAGCCTTCTGGAACTTATTCTCTACCAACGACCGGTATTAGTGTATGCTACCGATCTTTCAATGTTTGCGGTAAAATTCCTAAGGATGCTTGGATTTTGAACTCTGGTGCCACCGACCACATGACATTCAATTCCAGTTTATTTTCCTCCTATACCTCATCTGAGAGGAATTGTTATGTTACAATTGCTAATGGTTTCTTATGCCCGTATTGATGGCTCTGGGAGTGTTAACTTGCAACCTTCACTTCAATTACAGGATGTGCTACATGTTCCCACACTCTCTCACAATTTAATATCTGTTCGTAAACTCACTCGTGATCAGAATTGTAAAGTAACCTTTTTCACTTCTTATTGTGTTTTTCAGGATCTTACCACGGGGAAGACAATTGGAGTTGCTAAGGAAAATGGAGGGTTATACTACTTATCTGATGAACCAAATTGTTCGAAGGTGCTGGCTTCCTGCTTGCAGACCGAGTCTTCTGAGTCTTCTCATTCTGCCGCACAAATTTGGCTTCAGCACAAACGTCTTGGTCATCCTCCATTCTCTTTAGTTAAGTCTATGTTTCCTTCTTTGTTTTTACATCATTCAGTTGAGTCTTTTAAGTGTGAAGTTTGTGAGTTAGCTAAACATCATCGTGTCTCTTTTACTTCAGGTTACTTCATAGGGCCTTCTTTGTTTTTACTTCAGGTTACTGTACATTCCTATGTGGGAACCTTGTTACTTGGAGGAGTAAGAAGCAAAATGTAGTGGCTCGATTGTTAAAATTTCAGCAAGTGTACTGAAACGTTGCAAGTAATAGTAAAAACGGTAAGACCGGTCGTATCCACAGGGATTGCGTGTTGTTAACAATGGCTAAGTTATTAACTCTTAGATGTGAAAATTGAATTAAGTTGAAATTATAGTGACCGTGAAATAAAGCGTTTGTTTAACAAAGCAAGAAAAGCGATTAAGGATCGAATCCTCTCCCCTCACCTATCAAATGAACCTTCGGCTAATTTCAAGTTGTTTATTCAATATACCAGATTCAGTTCACTAATATAGGTTAAGGATAATTCCTTGCCTCAAAACCCCTTTTACCTAATTGAGATACCCTAATTCCTTAGGTGATTCATGCCAATAGGTAACGCATTAAGCCCTAGAACTAGAGAATTCACACACCTATGGTTCCATATTCCTACGACAACAAGTATGTGATCTAGATCCCCAATTTCAAGCCTACAAACCCATATTCCTATGGGGATCATAAACCCTAAATCATTAAACTATCATATGTAGTAATAAAACATTAAACATAGAGGTCTAGACATATGATAAATCAAACAAACAACTGAATTAACCATAGCAAAGTGTTCAATAGATAGGTCTGGGGAGAATCATCTCTCCGTAATCAAAGAAGTTTAGTTACACATCATCCTAAGAGTAGAAACTAAGATAAGAGAGAAGATAATTGTAGAGTAAGACATTAGAACCTTCAACCCTTGTTCCCAAGTGATGAGAGGTCTCCAAAATCGCACTCCTCAGCCGCTCCAAAACTCTCTTCCGCTCCCAAGACTAAGTCCCTCAAAAATTCGCTGAAACTGCTTAAAAACCCTACTTTTAGGTCAACCATCGCGTCGCGACACGAGCCCGTCGCGACGCGAAAAGTGACAGAAAGTTCTCCTATGAAAAGGCTTCGCTGCGTCGCGACGCGACGCCTCCTGGTCGCGACGCAAAAAGTGACAAAGTTCTCCTTCAGCTTCCTATTGCACCACTAGGCAAATGTCTGGTTCGCTAGTTGATGCTATGACAACTTGAAGGTCTTCCATTGCAATTGGCACCAGGAGTGAGAGAATTAGCTTACAAAATGAATCCTAATACATTGATCTAAACTAAGCTAATTCCCCGGCAATCAACAGAATTACAATCAAATCCCTGTAGTTTTGGTTCTAAAATTAAGCAACTTATATCATATGACAGAGAGTCAACATCGATCAAGCGCTGAGGCTGAATTTAGAGCTTTGGCACAAGGAATCTGTGAATTACTGTGGATGAAGATCATACTAATTGATTTGAAAATTCAATGTGAAGGACCTATGAAGTTGCTTTGTGACAATAAGTCGACAATCAGTATTGTCCATAATCCTGTTCAACATGACAGAACCAAACACATAGAGATTGATCGTCACTTCATTAAGGAGAAACTAGACGACGGTTTAATAACTACAGCTTACATTTCTTCCGGACACCAATTGGCAGATGTGTTAACGAAGGGCTTGCCACCAGAACATTTCAAAGAACTTACATCCAAGTTGGGAATGATAGATATCCATTCACCAGCTTGAGGGGGAGTGTTGTAAATAGTGTAATATCATTGTAACTATTTATCCGGCCCAATTATCAGGCCCGTTAAGATTAGGTTTAGAATAGCCTATTTAAACAGATTAGCGTTTGTACTCTAGACATGATTGAAATATCATTGAGATATATTTTTTCTACAAGGTTCAATTGGCAGCTATTTGGGTGCTGTACAGGACCTCTCTGATTATTGTCTGGGATTTGATGGGATGAATTAGTAATGATTCTGCCAAGGAAATGTGATAAATTAATGAAACTAAGGAAGCTACTTAAAACAAGAAAATCCTAGGCATCACATGTAGGGTTTGAAACATCACAAAACCAAGAAGGTTTCATGCTGAAATCTCATAAATTTGATTGACCTCTGAAAAAAAAGATTCCTCTAATAAGTTATGCTACAGCCTACTAGAACTAAGAATAAAATGTAGTCCAGTAAGGTTTAAATTAAAATCAGAAGGTATACTTGAATATTAAAACAAACCTGATAACAAATGAGCTGAATATTATCAAGCCCAGATAAAATTCACAACCAGAGATTACAGAATTACTAAATGCACCCGAGACTAATAAAAATAAAAATAAAATATCAGCTTGCCATAGTTAATATCGTAAATAGTAATCATCTATTAACCCCGGAAGGGATATCGAAGGAGTGCACCTAAAGAGTGCACCTAAAGAGTTGCAAGAAGGAGGTCTCGGGTTCAAACCCCGGAAACTAACATTCCCCCACCCTCACTAACACTGCTTATCAAAAAAAAAAAGTAATCATCTATTAACATACAGTCAGTATTAAAATCAAAGCTAAGCTAAAATACTGAGATGATTTGATCTTTGTAGTAGCTTATGATTACATGATGTGTGTCCTGTGAATCTCTCTTCTCAAAATTATATCTATTTTTATCATCGTGATAAAAAAAATCAACATTGTAATAATACTGTAATAGAATAATATTACAAACATGCAGGCAATAGAGAAGAGAAATAGAGAGAAGAGAAAAACAGGACATATAAAGAGCATTATTTTTATAAGTGATTGAACTTTTAACAGAGAAAAGGAGAGAGTTCTCCTTCCAAGGGTTTCCCATTCAACAAAGGTTGCCCCGTCTCTATAACTGTGCCAATGCATGGTTCTCTCATTACTAACAATTCAGAATGAAATCTTTTACTCACCTGCTACTATTTAAGCTAACAACCTACCTGGCTTCATAACTAACTTCCCTTAACGTAACTAATTCTGCGACTTTAAGTGACAGTTTTGCATCATTGTCTTTCATTCTTGTGTTCTGGGTCCTATCAAATGAGAATGTCTAATTTCTACCCATAGGGTACTTTGTGGCTATGCAAATGATTATTTTCTCCTTTAGATGGTAGAGTGACAAATACGTGAATGAGGCAAATCTTTAGAACATTAAGTTAGGCCTTATAACTAACTACCCTTAACATAACTAATTCTGTTGCTTTAAGTGACTGCTTTGCGTCCACATCTTTCATTATTGTTTTCTGTGTCCTATCAAATAAGGATGTCTACTCTACCTATAAGGTACTTTGTGGCTATGCAAACTATTATTTTCTCCTTTAGATGGTAGAGTGACAACTATGTGAATGAGGGAAAAACTGAGAACATAAAGTTTGATATTTTAAAAAAAATAGGAAACTCTAGTGAAAAACAAGAACATAGCTTGCTGGTTTATCAGCATTCTGCAAAAAAACCTTTTTTTTTTACCAAAGAAATGCCTTGCCTTCTTAAACGCAGTGTGATGGATTGTGGATGGCAATCAGTTATACAGTACAACTCCATTTTCACCTTTGATTCTACTTTATGATTTTGTCTGCTTTATTTTGACTCTCTAATCAGAGAAAAAAACCTAAGGATCTCCTGTTAATATACATTTTTTCGCAGATAAAGAATAATCCTGCAGCTTTGCTGGCTTTATCTTGGTATTGGGCTACCGATGGTGTAGGATCCAAGGTATAAATTATATATATATATATATATATATATATATATATATATATTTTATGAATGATTAGCAACTGTGTTCTGTTTCATGTCATGGTTTCTTAGTGTTCTTTTCCTCCTTTCTGTCCCTAAGGATATGGTTATCCTTCCATACAAGGACAGCCTGTTATTGTTTAGTAGATACTTGCAGCAACTGGTCATGGAATCGCTAGGCAAGGAGTTTGACTTGGATGGTAATCGGGTATGTGTGACACATGTAGCAAATCTGACTATTATAAATGTTATACTTTGTCCTGCATTTTGGGTGAATTGCTAGAAGATATTCTTTTAATCCATTTACATTTGCCTTGTATCAAGAAACAGCTGAATGGACCTTTATACTCTAGAGTATACTGTCTTAGTATGTACAATTTCAAACTCACCTGCTTGAATCATACCTCGGATATCATTAACTTTCCATTGACATGCTGTTCATAAGGGGGCCTAGTTTGTATTGACATTATAGGATAGTCAATCTTAAACATTTAAAATCTTCATCAGTAAATTTGTATCCAAACCTGACTTCTTGATTTCACAGGTTAATCAAGGAATCAGTGTCTATGGAAATAAAGGAAGCACAGATCAACATGCGTGAGTTTCTAGATTTAAGTTGGGTTGATATTATTTTTGGTTTCAATAAATTTGACAAACTTTTGATGCAAGGACAGCTACATTCAGCAACTAAGGGAAGGCGTACACAATTTCTTTGCGACATTCATTGAGGTTCTACGAGATAGACCACCTGGTCATGATTGGGAACTTGAACCAGGTGTCACATGTGGTGACTACCTGTTTGGTATGCTACAGGTATGACGTATTAATTAAACATATTCTCTCATTGCAATTGATGATTCTATCAAACGAATGGTTGTGGTTATGTTTGCATTGGGCTAAAAATTAGAGTTTCTACAGGGAACAAGGTCAGCTTTGTATGCTAACGGCCGTGAATCCCTCACAGTCACTGTGGAAGAAGTGACTCCTAGATCAGTTGGAGCCCTTATTGCACTGTATGAACGAGCAGTTGGAATTTATGCCTCACTTGTCAACATAAATGCTTATCATCAACCTGGTAAACATATTATCTCTTTAGTCCTTTTAGGATTTTCTGGAACGTGTTTTTTAACTTGTATTATTGGGACTTTATATTGGTTTGGAAGCTTGATTGATGTAAATTGAGTTATATAACTCCTATTCAATTAGTTTTGTCATTGTCATGCAAGTATTTAACTACTTCTGGATTTAATAATTAGGTGTGGAAGCTGGTAAAAAAGCAGCAGGAGAAGTTTTAGCACTTCAGAAACGAGTATTGGCCGTGCTAAACGAGGCAAGGTATGGTGTAATATATTTGAAAATATCAGGCTTCTTTGTGTCTTAGCTAGAAGTATATTTGAGAGTATCGGGCTTCTTTGTGTCTTATCTTAGCTAGAAATATATGAGAGTATCAGACAGTGTATAGGTTCTTCCATCTGGTTAGGTGTAAGGGCCTGATGAGGGGGAGGGACTAACTTGTAGCTAACAAATGGGGGCATTCACCAAAAGCAAAATGGGAGCAAAAGTTAGTTAGAGAAGAGAGGGAACAAATTTGTTATATAGGGTGGTGCAGAAGAGAATGCTAAGCGTGTTGAGCTTCCCCCATTCTATGCAGATGGTCCTGTGGGGTGGGTTACTTGTTCAAATTTCTCCCATGTCAAACAATCTATGTGGGGTAGTGACACCCATTTGGAAGGTTTACACTAGGTAGCAGACGAAACAACAGGAATAACTGTCTGGTCCCAGTGGATATTCCTATCAGAATGTCTGGATAGGAATTGTTCCTATTAACATGTCTGGATCCTCATGAAAGCTCAGTTTAGATGAGTTTTGTAGGTCGATGTTAACATGTTGAGTGATGCTACTGAGTCAAGAATCAGGATGTATCCTAGGGTAAACTCCATTATGGGCCCACCATAATGTCTAGTTGGGATGCATCATCTAGGCCTATCTTCTACTGAGTAGTGCTCTTGGTAATTTTTAGTTTTGTATTTACTAAAAATTACTTTCCTACATGGACTCAGATTCCATCGAAGTCTATGATGTATGTAACTAATATTTGCTATTTTCTATCAAAGATATAATAAAAAAACGGTCAACTATCTTGTATTCATACTCCCGCTTTGTTCTTAATTCCTTACAAATATACTGTCCGGTTAGGTCCATTTTTAACTACTATTTATTTGCTATTATTTTCAGCTGCAAGGACCCTGTTGAACCATTGACAATTGAAGAAGTGGCTGAGCGTTGTCATGCTCCAGAAGATGTATAAATCTACCCCACTGCTACCTTCTATCAATTTTTTCAACTAGGTTTATTAATCACCTTATTAAGAAGCATCAGTCAGATAGATTAAGTAACATTTACTTTTTCTGCAGATTGAAGTAATTTACAAGATTATTGCTCATATGGCCGCCAACGACAGAGCACTGCTTGCTGAAGGTAGCTGTGGTTCTCCGCGGAGCATCAAGGTTTTTCTTGGAGAGTGTAATATTGATGATTCGTATGCATGAGTAAGACCATTGAAATCCACATTCCGTAATAATTTATAGATGTTTGAATACCCATCAAAAGAAAGGAAGCAGCTCGGAATAAATTGTTTTGGTTGTTGAATCTTTCCATCTTCAATGGAAATAATTTATTGATTTTTCCAGTTTGGTTATCTGATAAGGAATCATATCATATTCATATTAACTGAGAATAAGCTGACCTTTACGTGTTTTTTTGACAATAGACCTTTACGTGTTTTTTTGACAATAGACCTTTACGTGTTTGGATGTTCTCAAAACCAACTTTGGATTTTAGAAGCTTGATTTTGTGCATAAATTTATGCGTTTAAAGATTTATAGAGCAAACTGTTAGGATTTTTTATTACTTTTTATATAATTTAAAATGGAAATAAAGTATATATTTTTTATAATAAAAGTAAAGTATGAAGTAAAATAGAAAAACTAGCTCGTCTAGCCCAGTTGGTCGAGCCTACCGCTGGGACACTCAGGGGGTCGTCACGGTTTGCTCCCGTGTTCGATTCCCTATGGTGACAAACAACGGGTTGGCCAGTGCAATCGTTGACAGTAATATCATTGGCCCAATGCACGAGCGCAGATTAGTCCTTCGTTGTCAGTGTTGGGACACTGCGTGGGTAGTCAGCGATGGTCCCGAACCAAAAAAAAAAAAAACGTGTTTTCCAAATTTAACTTGTACTCTCATTAATTGAATTGGAATATGTTTTTTTCCTAACTAATTTCTAAAAATTGAGTATTTATTTACAAACTACCCATGGTATATAATTGTATTGCGTAAAGGCGCATTTTGTTGATAAAGTTTTGCATTAAATAAGAGATAAAAATGCAAATCAGCCATTTACCATTTGTTACGGATTAAAAAACAAGCAATTTTGTTGTTAAATGATTTAGAATCGTTTTTAAATATTTTTAAGAAAACGAAAGTTGTTTTGTGTTTATGTAGCATACTGAAAATTACTTATTTTTAAAAAAATTATTCTTTAAAAAATGATTTTTATGAGAAACTACTCAAAATAGATTCCCATTTTAAGGATAAAAATAATTTTTTTAAGAAAATGATTTTTTAGATAAACTGAAACAAACACAATCGAGATCACTAAAAATCAATTTTTAGTTAAAAAAGTGATTTTCTCATTAAAAAAGCTTTAACAAATGGGCTCTATAAATTCAATGTGTTTTTTTTTTTTATAATTTGGACTAAAAAAAATACCAATTTGTTTTTTTACAATAGAAATCATAATGTATTATTTCTTGTGGTTTGAGAATTTCTTATTAAGCCTTATTATAAATTTATTTGAAAATGGAATTTATTATATATACTTATATCTATTTATCTGTAGGGCTTAGCACAATTGGTAAAGTCGGCGTTATTGGATTGAATATTTTTCATGCTTACTTGTGTTCAAGCTTGAGATCTCCACTTTGCGGATGAAGGAATGGATACCAAAACCAATAGCCATATATGTTTTTATGACAACCCAATATTATTTACCTTTTTTTACGATACGAACTTAGTGCATTTCGTTGTTGATCAAATTGACAATACACGAGGAATAATAGAGTACTCGTGACGACTAGCTGACAACAAGGCTACCCTAGCTAAAATGTGAGCAACCTTGTTAGCATTCCTCCTAACAAACTCGACATGAGAGTTGCAATTAAAAAAAGTAAACATGTTCTTACAAGTATTGATCAAAAAACCAAATTCATAAATAAGAAGACTCTTGGAATTAAAGGCGTCAACAACAACCTTTGCATCCATCTCAAACAACACATCCTTAAAACCCAATTCACGAACCCACTTGATGGTGTAGTGCAATCCCATGGTTTCACCTAATAAGGCATCCAGGACGGGGCTGAAGCAAAGAGTTTTGGCTTTGATAAAATTACCTCGGTCGTCTCGAAGGCACATCCTAACTCCCATCTTGTTCGACACCAAAGAAAAGGAGGCGTCCACATTGCATTTCAACCAACCCTCTCTCGGACTAGACCACACCTTCGGGGCGCTAGTAGCACCTAGAGAACTCTCCATAGCAAAAGAGTGAGGGTGACAAACCCGAACTTCCTTCCAACTTTGTTGCAAGCGATTCTCGGTCCAAACAATAGTCAAAGCGTCATCCTGCTTATTCTCCCAAATGCGAGCATTACGACTTTGCCAAAATCTTCACAAGGTCATACACCAAGCTTCCCGATTGTTACCTGTAAATGAAATAATAGTTGCAAAAAAAACAGCCACAAAACTATGATGAGCAGTAGAGATATAACCAATCACGGGGAAAAACGAAGACTCTCCCAACAAGATCTAGCCTTTGCGCAATAGATGAATAGGTGCATTATGGATTCTTAACTGGACTCACACCAAGGGCAGGAGTCATCCACATCAATATGTCTACGTCGCAAATTACTCCTAGTGGGCAAGATATCTCGACACAGACGCCATAAGAAATGTTTCACCTTAGGGGGAATCTTTAACTTCCAAAGGACACGCCAGTTACCGTCAACATGAAGAGTACAGGTATCTAAAACATCCTTCATAAGGAGATTATAAGCACTACAGACAAAATATACGCCTGACTGCTCCGACCACCATATTCGTTGATATGCTTCAATAGAGCTAAAAAGAGGAGTCTGAATTATTTGGTCCACCATAGGGGGAGGGAACCAAACATTCAGTGCCTTAACATTTCACGCCTTGTCACCTGCCACAAAAAGATCAGATACCGAAAGGAAAGGGTTAAAGAAATTAGCGTCCTCTTCCTTTAAAATCAGACAGTTCAAAAGGCACCCCAAATACATTAATATTCAAACCATCAGCAACCATCCACCTGTTACCAAGTGGCTCTTATGAAGGCAGATTACACAACTTGAAGATCACCAACCCAACTCTAACCCTTGAGAGAAATCAGCTCTGACAGATGAAGAATATGTGAAGAACAGAGATGTGTGAGCTAGGGTTTAGTTTTGCATTTCAGCGTAAGCGTAAGAATGGGTTATTTTTTCTGAGAAACACTAAGTCCCTATTTATAGACTTAGGAAAAATATGACCGTTGAATGAGATCACACTGAGTAGAGAATCGATTTTTTGCTTGAAATACTTAGGAGTGAAAATTGATTCTTGTCTTAAAAATAGGAATAACTCATAAGTGTGTGATCGATTGATTACTTTTAAAGAATATATGGAAATCGATTCTTAGCTTAAAAATAAGACCGTTGATGGCTTTTAAAAGGAAGGAAATCGATTTTATGCTTAGATGCATGAGGAGAAGAATCGATTCTTAGCTTGAAGTAGTGTAGTTTATGAATCGATTCATTTCTTGTTTAAAGTAAGAGGCAAATCGATTTATGGCTTTGAAAACAGGAAGGAAATCGATTTTTCTCTTTAGAAATAGAGTAGGAGATCGATTTTGGACTTATAACAAATGATAGGAATCGATTCTTAGCTTTTAAAAGAGTTTGGAAATCGATTCTTTGCTTTGGGAAATCGATTTCTATCTTTTGCACAAGGTTGGAAATCGATTCTTGGCTTTAGGAAAGAAGTCATGAATCGATTTCTAACTTCCACAAAATAGTTTTTATGTTACGTGCATTACCTATGTGCATGCATGTGTTTTGAAAATTGTGAAGGCTATGAAACTGTGAGATGATCTAACCCTCAGAAGCGGCTTACAAAGTATCCTAAGACATGACCCAAACCCTAGAGACTACCCTTACTTCTTGAGTCTTGTTTGCCTTGGATTTCCGCTTGGTCATTTTTCGCTTTGAACACATCATCAAAACCTAACCTGCTTGTCATTTTGACTTCGAACACATCATCATCAAAACCTAACCTGCAAAAGCCATATAGCCACACCACCGACATCCTTCCTTGAGAACCAAACGAGCTTCGTGAATACTCCTCCATATAAAACTAGAATTGCATCCCTTGGAAGCATGCATGAAATCGCACTGCGGGTAGTACTTAGCCTTATATAACCATGCCATAAGAGAATCCGGACTATTCAACAATCTCCAACCTTGTGTTCCCAATAAAGTGACATTGAAAACATACAAGTTTCGAAAACCCTAACCACCATGATCCTTGTCCACACACAACTTGTCCCAAGAGAGCCATCGCATACCACGACTAGATGAAGCACTACCACCCCACCAATAGCCACTGATAAGACCCTGAATCTCATCATCTAAGGAATATGGTAAAAGGAAAAGACTCATGAAATAAGTAGGAATTGATTGGAGAATCGACTTAATCATGACCTCTTTCCATGCCTTTGACAAAGACCGACCACCCCACAAGTTAATCTTCTTCCACACACTGTCCTTAATAAATTTAAAGAGGGACTTCTTACTCCTACCAACCATAGACGGGAGGCCCAAGTAGCGACTGGTACCTAAACAAACATTCACACCAAGACCATTAGCAATATTATCCCTGTCCTCCTGGCCCACATTCCTGCTAAAGAAAAATTTTGACTTCTGAAAGTTAACATGTTGCCCCGATGCTTGCTCATATACATCCAAGATACGCTTCATATTATCCATTTCTCTAGGAGAGGCCTTAAAAAATAGAAAACAGTCATCCGCAAACAACAAATGACTTATAGTTGGTGCTCCTCTACAAATAGTGACCCCATGAATACCTCCTCTAGCCTCAGCCTGGGGAATAAGAGAGGTCAGCCCTTCAGAACATAAGTTAAAAGGCAGGGAGATAACGGTTCCCCTTGACAGAGTCCTCTACCCGGCAAAATTGGACCAACAGGCTCCTGATTCACAATAACAAAATAGGACACAGATTCTATACACATCTTAATTCAACCAACCCAAGTTTCATGAAAACCAAGCTTCAACAAGACCAACAATAAATATTCTCAGTCCACCCCATCATAGGCCTTACCCATATCAATCTTAAGAGCTACCTCACATTTCTTACCTTTGCACTTATTTTTTAAATAATGAATGACTTCAAAGGCAATCATTGCATTATCTGAAATAGAGCGGTCAGTAACAAAAGCGGATTGCTCAACTGAAATACACTTATGAAGAATAGGCTTAAGACAGTTAGAGAGTATCTTAGAAACAAGCTTGCAAAGCACACTGCATAGGGAAATTGGACGCCAATCAGCCATAGACTTCGGATCATCCTTCTTCGAAATAAGAGCAATATTAGTGTTGTTGAGCAAAGGTGGAAGCTGCCCCGAGGCTAACCAATCTGTGCAGGCCGCAACAATAACATCCCCAAAATCTTCCCAAAAGCGCTTATAAAAACCCGGATTGAAACCATCCTACCCTGAGGTTCTGTCATAATCCATCTGCATAAGAGAACACCTAAATTCCTCTTTATCAAAGGGCTTAATTAAATCGACATTATCTTCCTCCATCACGCGTTGAGGGACGCAATCAATCACATGAGCGTAACTACCATCTTTAGCGGCAAACAATTGTTGAAAATAACTAACCGCCACACTCTTAATATGTGGTTGGTCATCCACCATAGTCCCATCATCTCTCCTTAATCTAAGAACATGGTTCACCTTCGACCGGCAAGATGCCGATGCATGAATTTTTTTGGTGTTGAGGTCCCCATTTCGAAGCCAAAACTTCTTAGCACGATGCTTCCAAGAAACCTCCTCTTTAATGATCAAACTAGAAAGCTCCCTAGAACTCTTTATATAAAGCGCAACTCCCATATAATCTTTCCTTCAGCGAGTTTGTTCCATCTTCCTTCTACATTCATAAATATCCTGACGAAACTTCTTACGAATACTACGCCCCCAAGGAGTCAAGGTTGCAACACAACTATCAAGCTTGGTAAGAATGTCATTGTCGCAAACCTAATCCCACCCTTCATGAACAACTTGAGCTAATTCGGGCTCAGCCAGCCAAGCATTCTCAAACTTAAACCTCTGCACACGCCTTTCACCACTCGAGGGTACACAAGTAAGTAAAAGAGGCGAATGGTCGGACTTTGGAGAGAGCAAATTACGCAATTGGGCCTTGTGGAACATCGAAAGCCATACTCTAGTGGCTAGAGCTCTAACAAGGTGTTGTTCAAGAGCATGCGGAGTTCCTAAACCAAACCTCCAAGTGAAAGGGTACCCATCCATATCTAAATCAACCAGCTGAGCATCAAAAATAGCTTCTCTAAAGCCTCTCATCAAATAAGGCGGATGATCACACCTACCTCATTTATCATCGAGAGAGAAGATCATTAAAATCCCCCACTGTGCACCAAGGAAGCGGGGACATGCCCGCCAGCTGTCTAATCAAAGCCCAAGACTCCCGTCGGTGAGCTCTATTTGCGTAACCACAATAACCAATCAGACGCGACTTATCGTAACCAATTAAACGATGACAAGATTCCATAGTTTTAACACTAGCAATAGTCTCGTATAAAAAAACAATATTCGGTTTATGATTCTGGATCATGTCCCTTAGTAACAGAACTCTCGACGAGTGACCCAGGCCTCGACAGTTCAAACTTAAAATACTCATTGTTCCTGGCAGGCCTGACCGCTAGGACTTGCCGATAAAAAATAGGCTAAATAGCACTTTTGGTCCTTTATCTTTGCTCCAGATTTCACTTTGGTCCTTTATCTTTTTTTGGGTCCGTTTTGGTCCTTTATCTTTCATTTTCGTTTCACTTTGGTCTTTTATCTTTTTTTGTCCGTTTTGGTCCTTTATGTTTCATTTCGTTTCATTTTGGTCCCTCGCGTTATTATTTAATTCAATTAAAACATTAAAACAATTAAAAAAATTAAAACAATTAAAAAAATAAAACATAAACCCCTCCCCCCACCGTCCACCACCACCCACCACCGTCACCAACCCTCCCCCCTCCCCCACCGTGAACCCCTCCCCCCTCCCCCCACCGCTGCGCACCCCCCTCCCCCTCCCCCCACCGCTGCGCACCCCCCACCCCCATCCACCCACCACCAGATCTGTCTCTCTCTCTCTCAGCCCACGAGTGCGACCCAGAACCCACGACCCAACCCGTCCAACGCTTCTTCTTCTTCTTCCTCTCGATCTGCAACTCGCAAAACCCTAACCCAACTTCACTCTCTCACACGTTCTCACTCCTCTCTCTGCGGTTGGACCCCAAACTCCACCTTTCAACACGAAATTTCCCCTTAGTTCGATTATGGCGTCAATTTGAACAATTACAGCCCCTACCCCGTGTTCTAGCCATCGCCCTCTTTGTGGGAGAACTCCATAACCGCCGCTGCTTCTAAACGCCGTTGCAACCACCCACGGTGCAACGGTGGGGGGAGGGGGTGCGCAGCAGTGGGGGGAGGGGTTCACGGTGAGAGAGAGAGAGAGACAGATCTGGTGGTGGGTGGTGGTTGGTGGTTGACGGTGGTGGTGGACGGTGGGGGGGGGGGGGGGGGGTTTATGTTTTATTTTTTTAATTGTTTTAATTGTTTTAATTGTTTTAATGTTTTAATTGAATTAAATAATAACGTGAGGGGCCAAAATGAAACGAAATGAAACATAGAGGACCAAAACGGACAAAAAAAAAGATAAAGGACCAAAGTGAAACGAAAATGAAAGATAAAGGACCAAAACGGACCAAAAAAAAGATAAAGGACCAAAGTGAAATCTAGAGCAAAGATAAATGACCAAAAGTGCTATTTAGCCTAAAAAATAAACTACCGTACCTGTTGCTGAAGTATCCATATTTTGTGGGTCTGTTTCGTTAGTACGTCCTCGTTTGACACGAGGATCAGTCCCAAAAACAGGTTTTATCAGAAAAAGCGCTGGAGCTCCAGCAGGTCATTGCGCAGATTGGCCAGGCTGGGTCCCATTCGGTCCATCAACATCAGCACGTGGACCACTTGAAGTCGCATGCGGGACGTTGGGCGTGAGAGGAATCCGCAGAATCAAATAGATTGAGGAGAGAGAAGAATTTCTCGCAGCATTCATTGGTTGATTCTAGAGCTGTCAATGGGCCGGGCTCGGGCCGGCCCGGCCCGGCCCATCGGGCCAAACAGTGCATACGGGCAGGGTTGGGCCAGCCCGATATTCTGATGGGCTGCAAAATTAACGGCCCAGGCCCTCCCAACACCAACCCATGGGCCAACGGGCCAGCCCAACGGGCCACAAATCATTAATGCTGCTAACAGTACCTGTAAAATTGTTTCCACCATTTGCAAAATTGCAAGTATGTTAAAATTGTTTCCACCATTCACAACTAGTACTACTAACAGTACTTGCAAAATTGTTTCCACCATTTGCAAAATTGCATGTTAAAATTGTTTCCACCATTTTTATTTTACAGCTTTCTGTCAGTATTCTTTTATGTTTTTATAGGCTTCTGTTACTATTCTTTTTGTTCAATTGAATTTCAATATATTTTCTTTATTGAGTATTGTGTTCAAATGTATTCCTTCCAGGACTCCTCTATTCGGTTCAACATCCATAACTAAAAAACATTAAACTAATCAGAACATAAATAACAGAATCACAAATACAAACACAGAATCAGTACACAATAGATTAACAAAACTGTTTTCGGACAAATAAAATAATCAGTACACAGAATCAGAACATAAAAACAAACTGATCAAGAAGTAAAATCAGAACACAGAATCAGTACACACACAAATAACAAAATCAGTACACTTAATAAGTAACTTGATTGACATTCCATTTACATCAGACCAAATACAATACAAACAGACCATGAATAATGAGTACACAAATAACAGAATCAGTACACAGAATTAGAACATAAAAACAAACTGATCAAGAAGAGGAACCGAATCAGAACACAAATAACAGGATCAGTACACAGAATCAGAACATAAAAACAAACAAACAGAATCAGTACAAGAAAACGAAAACAGAATCAGTACAAGAAAACGAAAATAAACAGAATCAGTACAACAAACAAACAAACAAAATCAGAACAAGAAAACGAAAACATGAAAACGAAAACAGAATCAGAGTGAGAGAAAACGAAAGAACAAACCTGAGATTCTTTAACTTTAGATAAGAGCCCCAAATGGAAACGCCTCAACTTCAGCTTCCTCCTTGCAACCAAGAAAACAAAATAGTATTGTGTTAGAGATGGAGAATGAGAATGTGATGGAGAATGGAGAATCGGAGAACGGAGAAAGGAGAATCGGAGAACGCGACAAGGATTGAAGGATCGAGCGACTTACCAAACGAGAAGGCGAGCGAAAGGGAAGAACGAGAAGGAACGACAGCAACCCCAAAGCCAGAGAACGAGAAGCCAGAGAAACCGCGAGCAAGTGAAGAACGAGAAGGAACGAGAAGGAACGAGAGCAACCGCAAAGCCAGAGAAGGAGAAGCTAGAGAAACCGAAAACGAAATAGTACTTGGGTGAGAGTGTGCCGTCCTGTCTGAGATTGCTTGGGTGAGATGCGCTCGGCTTGGGTGAGATGCGACTCATGCGAGATCAGATGTGAGGTTTAGGGTTTCACTGCGTGAGCGTGAGAGTGTGAGAGTGAAATGAGACTGGGAGTGAGAACTGAGAAGTGAGATGAGATGACTCAGATGAAAACCGTGTTTTCTTTTTTTTTTGGTCAACAGAACCATGTTTTCTAATATGTGTTTTTTTTTAAAAAAAAAACAAAAAAGAAACGGGCCAGCCCGAAGCCCAGAGGGCCGACCCAGCCCGGCCCGGGCCAAAAAATATACCGTTTGTTTTGGGCTACTATTTTTAGAGCCCGGGCCCAACAAAAAACTCGGGCCACTGGGCCTGGCCCAAATTGACAGCTCTAGTTGATTCTGACCATGTGGGACTGGGATATTATTCCTTTCCACACTTACATTTGCATTCTCTTCCCTATTCATTGGAAATTCAAAATTATTTCGATAACTGCCTCCCCCCTCATTACTACGCCCCTGAAAATTAGCACCAATATTGAATGATCCAATATTTTAAAACTCGGACCGGTGACCGACTCGGTGAAGGTACCGGGTCACTGGGTTAATGGTCGGACCGAGGGGTCGACAGTTGAACCGCATGACCAAAACCGGGACCGGATGACTCGGACCCGGTCTCTATTTCGAGAATTTTCAATACCTATATAGTATATAATATAAATTTCGTCATTGTAAAATTAATAACTATGTTTATTTTATATCTACTAAAATATAAAAAATTCCCAAATTTTGAGGACCTATATATTTCATACTTGTAAAACTTAATTTGCTAAAATTACACACCATGCCTATTTTATTTTTATTTGCTTGGTATATATTAAATAAATTTTAAAAGTTTAGATCATGCTTCAATAAATAGTTAGAACAAATTTCATAAGTTAACAACTTAATCTTAAATAAATCTTTAAAAAAATACTTAATATTAAATAAGTTTGTTGAAACATAATATTAATATTACAACCTAATGCCATGAGGATGAGCGTACTTGACTTTTTGAAAAAGAGGTACCAATTATATATATTTGAAATGAATAATATCCTCAATAAGATTGGTAGCCTCATGGTAGCGCTCAACACTTGCTTTCAACGGGTCAGGGGTTCAAACCCCACTAATGGCATTTTGTTGAGAGTTTTTTTTTAGTCTCTTTTGTTTTAAGTAGTTTACAAATAGTCCCACATCGGATAGAATGAATGGAACAAGGAGGAGAATGAGATATAAAAGCAAGACATATGTCAATGGGAAACATACTTACCTAGATGGCAATCACTAGTGCAGGCCCCTCCCAATTACAGTTCAAAGATTTGATAAAAAAAAAACAATCAAAATGCACAACCCGGTCCGGTTCGAGCCGGGTCACCGGTTTTTCCAAAAAACAGCCGAGTCCCACCGATTTGCTGCATGGCCGATCCAAAACCTTGCCCGGCTCGGTTACCCCCCGGTTCCCGGTTCGACCGGTCCGACTGGCCGGGCCGAGCCGGTTTTTAAAACACTGGAATGATCTGTCCCCTTCGTTCCTGAGCCAGCGACAACTGCTGGCCGTACCCTGACGGCGACGTTCCGCCCTGAGATCAACACTCTAGCCTCTCTTACCATTATCAATTGCCAACTCAAAAAGTTTCTCACAAGTAGTATTTGTACGGCCCAGCCTACCGCAAAAAAAGCAGAAAACTGTTAATCTCTCATATTTGAAACGAATCGGTGAAATAACACCATTGGCTTGACGGATCATCTTCCCTATCTTCAACGATTTCCTTATGTTGTGCAAAAAGGTGTTGATACACAGTCTTTAACAAGTAATACAATGATAAGTAGAGATCGTACGGATTGAATTAATTTTTGAGAGTTTAAAATAGTTGCATCACTAGTGAGAAATAGAAATCCAAAATAAAATAAAATATGAATGGTGTGTGTATGAAACAAAATTTAAAGTAAGCAAGATAGAAATAGATTGTAAATTAATAGAGAGAAATAATTGGTATGTTCTTCACTAAGTAAATCATTTTTTATAGCATTATGTTATATATGATGCTGGAGCAATCATTGTTGTGGCAATTGATGCTCCTGCAATGAATGCGGTAACAATTGATGCGTGCTTTTTAGCAACTAACGTCAGGGTTTCATTACAACTCTTATGTCTAAGTTCTAAATAAGTTCACCATTGTATATTAAGATCCTACAGTATCATCCTATGGACTATGTTATCCTATGTCTAGGTTTTAGCATGGAATTAACAAAGTTTCTCTTTTATTAAAACACTTATCCATATTAGTTCTTGAGTTCAAATCATAAACCATGTCTGTATTCATGACCCTACTTATTCTATGTGATCAACCTCAAAATAAGTGAAAAAGAATTATAACGCAAGAACTAAATTGCAAGTATCAATATAACATAATAACTATTCAAAAGTTCATTATAAAGTTAAGGCATCTCAACTAAATATATTTAGTTCATGCTTGACATGACTAAGCACATATAAACATAAAGATTCATATTCATATGATTGAAAATACAAAGGAAATGAGATAAGATAGAAATTACACAAATGGAGTTCATTTGCATATTCTGCCTAGCAATGCTGGAGCAATGAAACAGCAATACAAGATGGTATAAAAGTAGAGGGAGTTGTCAATTTTTTTCTCTCATTCGAACCAAAATATTATATCTAAGACTACTTCCTAAAAATTGAGATCTTTTCCAATGATGAGGAGGAAATGTATTTATAGGCTTCTTGGAGTGGAGTTGTCTTGAGCATCAATGTTACTTTGAGATGAAGTTAGGTTTTTCTTTTTTTTTTTTAATTTTATCTCAAAAACTTCCATGTGATCACCCATCATGTAAAAAGAAGGGGTCCATTGATGAGAGGACAAGTGTCTCTTAGAAGGGTGACTCTTGTGAGCTATAGGGCCTATAGTAGGCGCCGAACTCTCCCATTTGGCCACTTGTCTTACTTTTGACGCTTCATGACATTATCACCAGGAAGTTGGGGCATTCTGTGTAGTGAAGATTGCCGGGGCAATTGATGCTGGCAGCGATGTGGCGCAATGCCTCTGCTTCTATTGCTGGTGCATCTATTGTTGGGGTAATGATTGCTGCAGCAATTGAACAAACACATAAAATACCACAAATCATATAAAATAGTCATGAAGTGCGCCTCTAAGCCTTTCTTAACTCCAAAAGTTGTATTTCTTTTGTATTTCTTTATTTAACAAAACATTATTACTGAGATTCTCACAGCTATTTAGATTTGAAAGCGTAAATAATTCTATATAAAATAGAGTTATCACACCCCCAAACTTAAATCATTGTTTGTCCTCAAGTAATGACACTTAGGGGTGTTCACGGGTTGGATTGGGTTTTCAGTTTCCTCTATAAAATCCGAACCAAACCAACCCATTATTGGATGGGTTGGTTCGGATTGGGCTCACGGGTCATGTATTTTTAAAATTTTAAAAGATAAATTCTTCACTTTTTTTATTAATATAGAATGCAAGATTAGCATCAGAAATGTCTGATAAAGGGCTGCGTAATATAAGTAATAATGCAGAATAGACAAAAAAGTGTTTTCAATAGTTTCAATGAAAGCATAACACAATTCTTCGATTTGAATAAGCTTGCATTAATAGTCTTACCCTTTTATCTCTTTCTCAGTATTGAGTGAGCCGCTGAGTTGTGAATTGTGATTGGAAATTTGGGATGAATGTGATTAATATAGTGAACTTTGCCTAGGAAATATGCACTACTTTGAAGGACCGTGGGAATTGAGTGGGCAGTGGGAAATGTTGTAACATTGAAGAGGAGTAATAGACATATAGTAACGGGTTCACGGGTTGGATTGGATTTATTTTCTCAAATCTGATATCCGAACCAGACTAGTACGGGCTTCTACGGGTTGGTTTGGATTTGATCCGATTACAAAAATATCCAAACCAAACACTTCGGTTTGGATCGGGCAGCGGGTTGGTTTGGATTTACCCAAACCACTGACCCCTAATGACACTTGAACAAGACAAAATTTAAAAACAAAAGGTTTTCATTTTTCAAAAGAACAGATCAGCTAGACTTTTCAAAAATATGTTTTCAACAAGTGCACTTCTAGAACTTCACGTTGGATTTTCATAGAAATTCATAGCCATATGTTCTTTTCAACATTCAAGGTTATTGCTACCCATTTATGTGAGTGTGTGCTCCACTGAACTTAGATTGGTTCCTAACTAGTTTCAAAATAATTTACTTAGCATTGGATAGAAAAAGTTTGTGTTTGATCAACCTAAGAGATTTTTCAAAAGATAGAATTGGCTAACAATTTTCTAAAAGTAATGGGGGGCTTCAAAGCACAACAAAGGGTCTTGGATTAAGTATTTCAAATTCAGGGTCAGTGCTAATTTTTTTTGTGACCTTTTGGATGCTGGGGCAATCATTGTTGTGGCAATTGATGCTCCGGCTTTTGAGAATTATTTTGAAGAAATTTCAGCTATATTGCTCTCATTACTGACCCCCTTTTTGTATTTTCCTTTTTCTTTTTCTTGTTGTTCTTTTTATCATGCATTTTTGGAATGGGTACAACTTTTGTTTCAGGCAAAAATAAGTTCTCATGATTGTGCTTTTTGTAGTAGCTCTCAAGCCTATTGCACTGTCTTTCCTCTCGTTATCATACTTAGTCTTAGTATCACCGATGCACCCCCAAACTTAATTCTTTATGCTATTCTGCCTTTTTAGTAAAACTTTAGCAATTGATCTTGGGTCACTATTGTTATCCTTTGTATTCAGTTAATTTTCTAGCTAGCTAAGTTCCTTTCTAAGTTTAGTTGTTACGTGTAAAAGTAGTAATAAACTTGATCATTTGTTTAGAACTTAGGCTATTTTGCAAACACAGTAAATTAAGTTCAAAAAGACACTTTTTTTCTTTCTTTCTTTGCAAAATTTTTGTTTAGCTGATTGTGCTTCTAAAATTTGTAACCCATTAACAAAAACAATTTATAACAAATAACTAAAAACTAATAGACATGCATCATATTTATAACATACCAAGTGTTAAGGTTCACAAAATATTTAAACAGTTCACAAAATGTTTAGTCCTCCCCCCAACTTAAGCTTCAGTAGTGTCCTCACTGCTTAAATTAAGGGGGAACCAAATAAAACACCTGCATATGCTATGATCACAAAATATATAAGTTAGTTTATACAACATACATATAACAACTTTTAAAGAAAAGTGTTATTGTTTAGGAGTTCCACTCCTCAGCCTACTGCTTGCGCTTATTGGAGCAAGCTTGATCCTCTTCTGCTTTTTCTTCTGAGCTGCCTCAGGTTTGGATGCTTCTGCAAAAATTATAGGGGCATCATTAGCTTTTGGGTCCTCAACAGCAGTTGTTATGGTGACAGCAGGGGTACAGGCAGAAGCTTCTTTGTGCTTGATTTTAGCTAATTCCTCTTCCTCTCTGATGGGAGCCAATGTCAGCATCACTAACCTTTTCGTAGCTTCTGCTTGAATAGGGTACACTGTTGTTGCTGTCTTGGATGCTCCAGCATCAGGTGCGGGTTGCATTGCAGGGGCATCAGCTGTTGTTTCCATTGCTGGAGCAACATCTGCCTTCTCCATTGCTGGAGCAACAGCTTGCTTCTCCATTGCTGGAGCAACAACTCCAGCTTCCTTCTGCTGAGGTGTTCAGGTTTCTCTTCTTCATTATGTTCTTCTGGTTCTTCTTCTTCATCACCAATTCCTTCTTCCTCTTCAGATTCCTGAATGTTCATCAATTTTCTTTTTGTACCTGCATGTTCAATATTAGACAGATGCTGTAGCAGTAACAGAGCCTTCGGATGGGGACTTTGTTGCAGGCTTTTCTGGCTCAGCTGTTTGTTTGACTGGTGAGAGGATGGGTTCTTTTTCTGGTTCCTTGTATGGCGGAGTAGTTTGTTGTGTGGGTAGTTGAGTTGTTGATGGTTGTTGATTTGTGGTTTGTGGAGTGTATGGTGGTTGGGTGGGTGTTCTGGCTTGAGTTGGGGAGGTTTGAGGTGAGGTGATGTTTAGGTTTTGTGAGGGTGTTTGCTGGGAGGGTTCTAATGTTTTTGGTTGTTTTGGTGAGGTTGTATATTTATTTCTTGGGGCCTCTTCCATGACAACATCTTAGCAGCTTCATTTCCTACACTGTCCTCATCAGTTTCTGTTTCCTTCATCCAAATCCTTCTCTATCTCCTTCACAACCTTTGTAGCTTCCTCCTCCTCACTAGTTTCCTCCAAATCCTCAGAACTTAGGATTGGTTCTTCTTCTACCACTTCCTTCTTCTTTCCCTTTCCCTTCTTTTGTTGCTGTTTCTTGACAGCTTTCTCTTTCTTATCCTCCTCACTTTCTTCTACCTCAACTTCCTTTTCATTTTCTTTCTCTTCTTCAAGTACCTAGTCTGGAAATATTGGTGGCGGCATGTTGCAGTGTCCTTTGGTCAATTTGTTGAACATGATGGTTTCCCACTCAAGGTGTTCTTTCATAAATTTCCACACAGCTCGTTGTTGGAGCAATGATTGCTCAGGCAATGAGGTGCTTGTCTTTTCCTTAGGCAACTTGCTTCTTTCCTTGAAGTTAGAAGAAAATGCATTCTGTGGGAATTTTCTCTGTTCATTTTTGTCAATGGTCACTGATGTGATCCTAAGTTCACTAAGCATGTGGAAAGAAACTTATAAAGATACCACTATTTCATTGAGTACAAGACTTTAATGGCTTATACCGTTTTGAATCCAAGTAGCCATCTTGCATTATCATTGGCGGAAGGAATTCCTATCAACTCATGCAACTAAGTTCTACACGTAGAAGTTGAAGGAAAATCTCATGAAGAGTAAATTAGTACAATATCATGAAGAATAAATTAGTGCAATTTATTTCCATTTTTAGTATTTTGTTTTAGGATTATATCTAAGGCTTTAATGTCATTTAATTGTCTTCTTTAATTTAGGATTTGAATCAATGGCTTTAATGCCAATTAGTTATTTTCATTAAAATTAGGATTTGATATTTATTAGTATATTTTAATTTCTAGGGTTTTATTGAGTCGATTGGGCCTGATGTTCTTTTGGGTTAATTGGGCCTAATGTTCTCTATAAATTGTAATTCGTTTGATGAAATAAACAAGTTGAATTTTCAGTAAAAATTTAGAGACGTGTCTCTTTGGTTCTTTGTGAGCCGTTATCTGAGCTTATCGGTTTACCGTGGCGCTCATCTCGACTTATCAACCGGAACCTCCATAGCCGGTTGTGGCGTCTTCCCGACTTATCCATTGGTCTTCCATCCCCGATCGTGGTGTCTCCATCACTCCCACCTTCATGACTCCCGAAATAGTCACCGACGGCTCCGAGGTTGCCATCAGTCACCTCAGCATTTATGCAAAGACTTGTGATTAAGCAAGTGAAGAATAGATATCCAACTTTTTTAGTTTTTCATGCCATAATTTCCTCAGCAATCACTCTCCCCACATCTATATTAGATTCTGTCATGATTGAATCAAGAGCAATCATCCTTTCCTTCTTTATTGAAGATGTGTGTGATGTGGGCAGCAGTGAATGTGCAACAAACAGATGCCAGTTTCCAACTTCACTCCTAAGGTATCTACTCTTCATTGTTTACTCCGTTGCTGTGCAACTCTCCCAGACAGCATGACTAACAACAATTCTAGATTTGACTTTGTTCATTTCTTTCTTTCCATAGTTTAGTTTTTTGTTTTCAAATTCAGGCCCATTGTAACCCAGCAAGTATTCATCATTTATTACCCTAGGTGCAAAATGAACTCTTTTACCTCTAACTATGAAAAAAATAAAGGACAAAGATTGGAGAATAAGAATAAAAGCAATGCCATTTTCAAGTCATTGATTATAGAAAAATATTAGTTGCTATTTTCATTTGTTCCATTAAAATGTAATAATTGTACTTTGGTGAGTTTTCCTTTTTAGAAGTCTAGTATTCATTTTAAGGCATAGGTTGTGTTTAGAAAATTAGTTGGTGTGCTTAATAAAATGCCAAAAGTATAAATTGGCAAACTTGTCATTGTAAAGAGGTTTTTGATGAAATAGAAATTATGATTTTGAGAGCATAGAGCTTTCTCTCCCTTGGTTCTCGGAAGAACTCAAGTTGGATCTTGGCTATTCATCTCCCTTGTGGCGAACACACACCGATCTTATCATCTATCCTTAGATGTGGCGATCTTCACTCCATCTCCATCTTCTTTCCTTTCCATTTTGTGAGTTTTAATTCCTTCACTGTTCTTAATTTTGTTGATTGAGTAAAGAAATTGAAAACCTAATCATGGAAAAGATCCTAATATTCACGATTATACTTGAATTTCACATCAATTGGTATCAGATTTAGGTCCTGATTAGCGTTTCTGTTTCTGTTTGAGTTCCTGATTAATTCTTTTTTTTTCCTAGTTTGTTTCTGTTGTGTTTCTCTTGTTGTGCGTTTCTGTTCCTTTCAACTCAGTTTGCTTTCTTGTTCCTGTATCTTTAATTTTGTTCTTTTCTTGATGCTTGTCTTTTTTTACTCGTTCTCTGTGTTACACGTTTTTTTTTGACAGGAAAACATCTCATTCGATTGATAGAGAAGAGAGAGAGCCCAAGGCCTCATTACAGACAATAGAGTTAACAGGTTCAGGGACATACCCCTACCAAAACGTGGAACCTATTTGCAAAGATACACTAACAAGTGCATGAGCAGCTTGGTTACAGTCCCTACGAACAAAAGAAATCCTAGAATTTGGGATTTGGCCTAACAAAGCAATACAATCAGCAATTATGGGTTCAATAGCAGCTACAGATTTCAAACCCAAACAACAGTTAACAACAATCTCAACATCACACTCAAACCAGCAATTAGACAAATTGTTTAAGCTAGCCCAGTTAATACTCCACCGAAGGGACATTACTTCAGCTACAGTTGCATTTGGGGGCCCTGTTTTCTTGAGGACAGTAGCATGGCGGACAACTCCATGATGGCTACGGACAATGAAGGTCCAAACCGAGACACCATCATCAAAGCACCCAGCTTCCGTGTTGATTTTCAACGAACCAGTAGGCAGGCCGATCCACTTCAGATTACCAGCAACAGGCCGAGGCACAACAACAGGCCTAACATTTGCCAGATTGAACTCAGCCACAAAATCACAGCTGCTGGAGGCGATAACTGTTGGAATGAAAACAGATTGGTTAAAAATAAGATCGTTTCTATGCTTCCAAATTTTCCAGAGTGACAAAAAAGAGTTGCCTAGCCAGAGAGTCATCAATTGTAAGCCAGTGAAGAACCCAATTCATTAAATCAGAATGCGGTGGGATTCTAATACCAAGAAGAGAAGAAAACCAAACCATTTGGGTAGGAGAGCAGTTCATAAATAGGTGACTAGCGGTTTCTATACTTGAACAGCAAATTGGACATTGGTTATCTAGTTGAATTCCTTTCCTTTCCAATCTACTCCTAGTAGGGAGTATATCCTTAAACAATCTCCAAAGAAAATTCTTCACACAATTTGGAACATTTGATTTCCAAATGTGTTTCCACAAGCTGTTGTTCATAGAGTTAGAAGATTCGGGGATTTTCCTCAGGCTCTCTTCCTTCAATAAGTGATAGGCAGACTTCACAGAGTATTGGCCATTAAGCTGACCGTGCCAAACCAACCTATCCGAAGGCAGTATCCAAGAAATAGGGATGTTGATGATTTTTTTAGCCTCATAATTGTTGAAAATATCAAAGATGAGCTGCCTATTCTACTGCTTAGTATCTCTGTCAATTAAATGGCCCACAGTAGCATTAGAATCCAAGGTGTTGATAGGACTACAAACCTTAAAGTTGGCTTGCTCCAGGAGCCAATTTGCATGCCAAATACTAGTTTTCTCCCCATTCCCAATAAGCCACCTAGACCCTTTTTCAATAACTCTCCTTGCACTAAGAATACTTCTCCAAGCATAACTTGGTTGGAACCCCACCGAGGCATGCAAAAGATCAGATCTAGGGTAGTATCTACCCTTGAAAACTCTAGCCATGAGGGAAGAATCATCATCCATAAGTCTCCAGCATTGTTTTCCAAGTAAAGCGGTATTAAAGTCACTGAAACTTCTGAATCCCATACCACCTTTTGCTTTACTAGACCCCATCTTGTCCCAGCTAATCCAATGAATTTTTCTCTGAGCTTCAGTTGTGCCCCACCAGAATTTAGAAACAAGAGATTCAATCTCTTTGCAAGTTCCATCAGGAATCTTATAGCAGCTCATAATGTAGTTTGGAATTGATTGTGCAATAGCTTTGATAAGAGTTTCTTTTCCTGCTCTTGATAAACACTTCTCCTTCCACCCTTTGACCTTCTTCCAAACTCTATCTTGAACTAGGGAGAAAACCTCTTTCTTTGATCTACCAAAAACCACAAGAAGCCCAAGGTATTTAGCATGATGTGTCACTACCTTAATCCCCATCTTGTTACAGATCATTTCTTTCTCTAGGATAGGCACGTTTCGGCTATATGACATATCAGATTATCAAAGTTGACAAGCTGCCCCGAAGCAGACTGATAAGAGTTGAGAATAGAAGTAATGGTTTCAGCTTCCTTGGAATTAGCCCTAGCAAACAGAAGGCTATCATCAGCAAATAGGAGGTGAGTAATCTGGGGAGCACTCCTAACAATCTTAATACCATGTAAATTGCCCTTTTTGGATTCATTATGGAGCATACCCGAGAGCACATTAGCACAAAGAATGAACAAGTAAGGGGAGAGAGGGTCCCCCTGCCGAATACCTCTCCGGAAAAAAGGTTCTACTAGGCTGGCCATTGATGAGCACCTGGTAAGACACTGAGTTGATGCAAGCCATGATCAAGGAGGTAGTTTTAGCAGGAAAACCAGAATGATTAAGCACGGCTTCAATGAACGACCATTCCAATCTGTCATAAGCCTTCGCCATATCTAGCTTGAGAGCCATAATACCTTTCTTGCCCTTGGTATTCTTCTTAAGCCAGTGAAAGCACTCAATAGCAATTAAAGCATTATCAGTAATGAGTCTTCCCTTTACAAAAGCACTCTGCTCAACATCAATGATACTAGGAAGAAGGCTTTTTAGCCTATTAGCAATAGATTTTGTAACAATTTTCATAACAACATTACATAGGCTAATAGGTCTAAATTGCTTAGGAGAAGAGGGATTCTTACATTTGGGGATCATAGAAATGAAGGTTTTGTTGATGTTTCCCGGGGAGCTGCCATTATTCATAATATCAATCACCATCTTGGATACATCATTCCCCACCACATGCCAGTACTTTTGGAAAAAGAGAGCAGGGAGCCCATCTGGTCCAGGAGCCTTTAGAGGGTGCATTTGGTCAATAGTATCTTTAACTTCTTCTTCAGTAAAAGCTTGATCACACCAACTAGCTTGTTCAGAAGAGATTTTCTTTTGAATATTGCTACAAGCTTGCTCAACATTATCAATATCAGAAGAGGAAAATAATTCAGTGAAGTTATTAAGAGTAATCCTTTCTACATTCTCTTCACCATGCCACCAATGTCCATCTTCGTCTTTAAGCTTCTTAATGGCATTTGTTTTGCTTCTTTGACTAGCTTTCCTATGAAAGAACTTAGTATTTTTATCCCCATCCTTCAGCCAAATAGCACGGCTTCTTTGTCTCCAAGCCAATTCACCAATTCTAAGAAGCTCAGCATGCTTAAGCTCCAATTCTCTATACCTGGCCAAATCATCACTGCCCCCATTCCACAAATCAGAATTGTTGAGCAGCTTCTCTATCTTTGCCAAATCCTTCCTAACCTCATTAGTCCTGTAGTCTTGGAAGTCACCATCAACAGCACGAACCCCCAACAACTTGTCCTGGCAAGATCTACCACTACCCCTCCAATTCCTCTTGCCCACATCTTCACAAATAGGATCCTTAGTCCAAGTTTGCTCAAATCTAAAGACATGGAACTTCTTCTTAGCTCTAACGTGATCGTGATCCTCCAGATTAATCAACACAACACTATGGTCAGAACTGAACCTGGGAAGATGAGTAACTCTGATGGGAGAGAATCAGTTACAGAAGTTGTCAGTTGCGAATGCTCTATCCAGCCTACATTGGATATTATCATCACCACTTCTACCATTGGACCAAGTGAAGGGGTAACCAGCAAAACCTAAGTCTAGTAAGCCACAAAGGTTGATGGTGTCCCTGCTCCAACGAAATTGCTCAAAAGATTTAGCATTGCCACCAATTTTCTCAGAAGCATCAACAATATCATTGAAGTCTCCAAGACACAACCAGTCATTTACCTGACTCTGAATTAGCAACCAAGTATCCTTTTTGTGGGCTTCAGTAGGAAAACCATAAACACCCGTGACCACACAGGGCTCTTCATCAGGATCAAAAGAGCAAGAACCATGAGTGTGATTTAAAGAGTAAGACACAGTAGTGAATACAATAGGATCCGACCAAAAAAGAGTGTGTTACAAGTTTCTTTGTTTCAGTTGTTATATAGCGTTTCTTGGTTTCTGATTTTGTTTCCGCTTCTGTCGGTTCTATTATACGCTATTGTAGAACCTTCTGCATTTCCTTCGATTGTGAAATCTTGTGTGTTATTCTCGTTTTCTACTTCTGTGCGTTACTGTTCATGTGATATTTGCACGTCGCTTTTGTTTCAATTTTTGATCTGTATGTAATAGATACTAGTCTGATTTCATTTGATCTGTGTAGTTCTGTTTCGTTTTTGTGAATTTATGTCCGGTGCTATATGCTTGTTTGATTCTTGTTCTGCGTTTGTGGTTCAGTCAGGGTTCTAAATAGCGGTCGCGGTCGCGTTAAGACTTTCGCGGTTTCGGTTGTTTCGGCTGTTGCGATACGTGTTGCGGCCGTCGCGGTGTGAATTAACCACAATATTGCACAAATTATATTAAAATCATTCATATTATCATAAAATGTATAATAACATAAATTAATGTTTTTTTTAATGTTTTTTCTTATTATAAAATATATCATATAGATCTCTGTTTTTTTAATCAAATATACATCTCTTTTTTTAAACCCAAATAGATGCAATCCCTCTATGTTTGTTTTTTTAGCCCAACGTTTCCAGCTGGATACCATTTTAAATCAAATAATAAATCTATCTTATCTTCTTGACCAAAAAACAAATCTATCTCATCTCATCCGGTGCAAGGAAAACAGAGGAGCCACGCAACAGAGGAGCCACGCAACGCTGAAAAATGCAAGCCAGAGCAGATCTTCGCATCCGGTGCAAGGAAAGCCTTGTTTCTCTTCATCTCTTTCTCTGCGGCGGCAAAATATGTGCAGATCTGATTGTAACCTTTTTTTCTCTTCCCATTCTCTTCATCTCTTTCTCCCACAATCTGATTAGTTTACCTTTTGCTGATGTTGCGGTGGCTTGAGGAGGAGATCGAGAGTCAGAGAGAGCCGGTGGTGCTGCTGCTATAGACACAATGCAGCGGAAGCAAGAAACAGAGTAGTAAAGTGGAGGCAATAGGCCCGTCGCGGCTATAACGGCACCACATCGCGGCCGTCGTGGTCGTAGCGACGTTACGTCGCGGTCACAGCGGCGTTACATATCGTTTTTCCCTGTGAATTTGGTTCACTCCGTGATTTCGGTGCATAACGGAAACAGTGGCTGCCGATACCGTTTTGTCGCGGCCGTTTTCACTGTACCGGAACGTTTTTTAAAACCCTGGGTTCAGTCGCTGCTCTTATTGTTTCTGCGTCTGCCGTCAATTAGCGATACACTTACGTTTTGGTGCTTTTGCAAATCTTTGCATTATTGTTTTGTTCTGCCGTTCTTGATTACCTTTCATTCATGACGGCGTCCGTGCGAACTCTGATTTCGCATTTTCACTTGTGCGCTTGGTTCAGTTTCTATTTGTGTTTTACGCAGACTCTTTAGTTAGTTCTGCACTTGTGACTAAGTGATTGATTTTTAATTGTAATTGCAAATTTGATTGTTCTGTTATTTCTTCAATAGTTGCTCAAATCTGAATTTTCAAAAGCCAAAATAGTATAGAGAAAAAGAGGAATCCAATTCTACATAGAAAAGTTGAGAAAACAGCTTATAAAAAAGTGATTCTGAAAAAGAGAAAAAAAAGTGCTTATAAAAAAAAGCAAGTATTCAAAAAAAAGAGCAAATATCCAGATTTGAAAGATAGTTTTCTTCATTCAATTTGCAAATAGTTGTCACATTCATTATGTGGGTTGTAAGTTTTTAGTACCATAGTTTCCACAATTGTTGTTACATACACACATTTGTTATATAATCACATTAGCTACATACACAAACTTGTTACAAATACACATTTAGTTCCATTGCTCACATACAATTTTCTTCTTTGAGTCTCTTGTTCAAGCCGTATTTGTTTTAGCGTCCGTTTGTCTTGTTAGCTTTTCGTGTAGTTCTATAAATTCTTTAGTTGTGTCTTAGAGTCTCTTTTTTGTCATTTTTGGCCTTTTGTGTGATAATTTCCTTGCGTGGTTGTCTCATTGGCTATGGTAGTAACATCAACACTTTGGTGTTTGAAATCTACTTGAATCCTTTTAAGAACCTCTAGGAGGGAAATTTAGTGAGTGGAAAAAGGCAAGAGAGATATATTACACAAAAGCCAAAAAGAGTGTAAACACGAGTGAAAATTCAAGAGTGTAAACACTTAGTTGAGTGGTGAGGTCCAATTTTTGCTTTATTCTTTTGTATATTGTATTGGTTATTTGTATCATGGCAGATGTTCCACCATCACCAAGAACAACAACCCTCATGGCTCATATGGCTAATCTTGAAAGAGAAACACAATTGGAGATTAGGAGGTTTAGTGAAAATCTTGGGAAGAGGATTAGTTTGGTTGAAAGGAGGGTTGGACAACATACTCCAAATCATGAGTATGAGGAGGAAGAACACCATAGGCATAGGCGACATAGGAGGACTAGAAACAATAATGAGGATGAGAGGAGAGAAAAAGAAAGAAGTTCAAGTGAGTATGAAATGTATGTTCAGGATTTTGTGATGGATCCGGAATATGTGAAGTATCTCTATGAAAGCGGGAGGAAAAAGGAGGCAAGAAGAGTAGAAAAGTTAGCCTTGAAAGAAAATAAGAAAATGAAAAAAGAGAGTGAAGAAAAACTTGAGAGTGCATCTAAAAAGAAAAAGAAGGAGGAAACTCCTATAGAGGTTAGAGAAGTGGGAAGTATGGAGAACTTTGGAATAATGTTGGAAGAGTGATCCAAGCTTACTTTTTCTAACGATTTTGATTGCTTGACCACTAATGCTAACATTCTCTCTGGTTTTGTTGATTCCTCTTTGAAGGTACTTAAAGATGATGTTCCAAAGGAGACACTTGAAAAGAAGGATGATTTCCAAGCCATATATGCTCTTGAGGATGAGGATATGTCCTCTAGTGAAGTATCTCATAATTTGGAAAATTGTGATGTGTTGCCAAAATTGAAACTCTCTACTCCTATTCTCGTTACAATTGAAAATATTTTTGTTGAAAATTTTTCTTTCCCTTATCTTGATTGCTCTCTGTTTGTGATCCTTGCATTTAATGACTTCTTTAGCATATATGGTGTATGTTTTGAAGCTTTGTCGGTTCATAGAAATTGCAAGATGCATGTTGGATATAATCGTTTGTTTGCTAATTTGAATACTTACCCTCTTATTAAACAAAATGTTAGCACAAATAATTTTGACATTGGAACCAAAAGATTGTATATACAATTAATTGATAGGTTTCCCCCTCATGCATTACATGTTTTCAAAGGTTTATTCAAAATCCCATACAATTTTATTATTGTGATTAAGGGTATTGTTTCAAGTCAAAGAGAGCCTTCAATTGTATTTACTCTATTTGGTGATTTCTCTCAATTTCCATTTGATCCCGGTGGAAGTATAATGCTTTTAGTATCATTGACTTGTGCTTTTCTTATGTAGGCTATCATAGATCTAAATTCGAGGTCGAATTTCTTCTAAGTGGGAGGGAATGATGAGGACCAAGATTGGAAAATAAGAATAAAAGCAATGCCATTTTCAAGTCACTGATTATAGAAAAATATTAGTTGCTATTTTCATTTGTTCCATTAAAATGTAATAATTGTACTTTGGTGAGTTTTCCTTTTTAGAAGTCTAGTATTCATTTTAAGGCATAGGTTGTGTTTAGAAAATTAGTTGGTTTGCTTAGTAAAATGCCAAAAGTATAAATTGGCAAACTTGTCATTGTGAAGAGGTTTTTGATGAAATAGAAATTATGATTTTGAGAGCACAGAGCTTTCTCTCCATTGGTTCTCGGAAGAACTCAAGTTGGATCTTATCAAGGGGCTATTCATCTTCCTTGTGGCGATCACGCACCGATCTTATCATCTATCCTTAGATGTGGCGATCTTCACTCCATCTCCATCTTCTTTCGTTTCCATTTTTGTGAATTTTAATTCCTTCATTGTTCATAATTTTGTTGATTGAGTCAAGAAATTGAAAACCTAATCATGGAAAAGATCCTAATATTCAAGATTATACTTGAATTTCACATCATTACCTCCTATTTTCTCAGTAATGCCAGCGTAGAATCCACAAACAATTTGCTCACAGTATGATCCTCTGTGCTTGATGAATGTATCCCACCCCAAGTTTTTGACTGTTGACAGAAATGAAGGAGATGCATCTGTAAATTTGAATCCACGTTCTGCTAGACACTCCCCGTTCCAGAACTTTATTCCTTCCTTGCTAGGAGCAATTGCTGTTTTCTTCGTTACAGGGCTTGATGCCTCTGCAAAAGATGATTTGCCAGATGTCTTCTTTCCTGCTTGTTTCTTCACCATGATGAATTTCTGGAAAATGTTAGAGTATGAAGGTTTTGATGATGGAGGCGTGATTTCCAGAGTTTGAGATTGAGAGAGTTTTGAGGTTGTGGCAACGGTAATATTTGGGTGTAAATGAGGCGGTTTTAATTATGGATAGTGGAGGATTAGGTGAGGTGATTTGATTTCTATGGGACTCAAAATTCACTTGTTGTCACACATGCAGAGTGACACCTGGGTAGTGAGGTGTTGTTTTTCAAGTAAAAGCCGTGTTTTCTTCCTGTATGCCCTGGAAATGAAAAATGTTTCTATTTAAAATTGCTCTTTCATTGTTGGGGCAATGAACTTTCGTTATTGCTGAAGCAGTGATTGCTCCTTTATTGCCGGAGCAATGGATCCCTTGTCATTGCTGGGGCAATGGATGCACCAGCAATGCTTCTACCTTGTACCTGAAAAATTAACAAAACATACTAAAATAAACAAATTAGTTAGTAAATAAAAAATTCATGGGTTGCCTTCCAGAAAGCGCTTGAATTAAGAGTCTTTCAGCCTGACTATCTCCTCAATTTTAGAGATTTTTGAAATGAGTGGTGATCTTGTCTCTCACCACATGTTCACCATAGTACATTTTTACTCTTTGTCCATTAACCTTGAAGGTGGTGTTGGATGCTTCATCAAATAAATCCACAGCACCATGAGGGTAGACTTTCAACAGTTTGAATGGTCCTGACCACCTTGATTTGAGCTTTCCAGGGAATAATTTCAATCTGGAGTTATAGAGTAGTACCAGCCCTGCTTCAATTAATTACCTTCTTTCGATTCTCTGGTCATGCCATGCTTTTGTCTTGGCTTTGTAAATTTCAGCATTTTCATAAGCAAAATGCCTAATTTTTTCAAGTTCATTAAGTTGTAAAAGCCTAGATGCACCTGCTCGATCAAGGTTAAAATTGAGCTTCTTAATTGCCCAATATGATTTATGCTCCAATTCCACGGGTAGGTGATGTAACACCCCATTTCTACCCGGCAAAATAATGCAAAAATATCAGAGTTCATAAAAATCTTTTTCAACAAACGATGGAGTGCCACATTGGCTTCGTGGAAACAATAGACGGTTTAATTCGCTTTTTGAAAACAGATACATAGCGCTTTCGAATGAACCGATAAAACAACATTTCAAAACAGTCAAACTCCTTTTAACTACGCAGCGGAAATTCCAATAGTTCAACTAAACAATCGTGGCAACTATGCAAGATTCATAACTCAAAATCCAACAGTAAACAACTTAAATAACATAAATAAACGTTCATCCCCCCGAGTGCTACGTATCAGAGCGACAACACCGACTCGATCAAATAAAGGTACAACGGCATTCATTCGAGGTTACCTGCACGTTACCAACATAGGGGTAACATTCAAACAGAAGGAGTGAGATATCGAACCATATAATGAATCATATGAAAGACAATATATATCAGGTCAGGACATCAAATCATCATTACACAACAGCCAATATCATCATATCACAACGGTCAATATCATCATATCACAACGGTCAATATCATCATGTCACAACGGTCAATATCATCATATCACAACGGTCAAGTCATTACGTCACGACAGACAAAATAATTTCAATCGCATAAATATGCAACATGAATGCAGAATGTGACTCGACTCAGGGCCACCGCCCTATAATGCATGTGGTACCATAATTCAAACCCGTAAATAGGGGCATCAACATCGCAACATCGTCGTCGTGGTTTGCCAATCCAGGCCATCGTGGTTTGAGCATAGCTCCATCGTAAAAATATGCTATGCATGCGACGCTATGTAAATGCACAAACAAATAACAACAGTTACATAGCAACGCATCAACATCGGAAAACAACATTGGCCGTAGGCCTACAACACATCACCTGCCAATGAATAGAGGCAAATTCGTCTTCGTACAACCTTCGTCGTCAACAATTTACAACTTAGCAATTTTCAACATTTTGGCAATATCGCAATATTTTAGCAACTTTCAACATTTTGGCAACATCGCAATATTTTAGCAACTTTCAACATTTTGGCAACTTTGGGCCTAATCACATATTCAACATCATTTTAAATAACAATCGTGAAATTCACATTTGGGCAGCCACACTTGGCGCCCCTGGCGCCCACTGCGCCAAGCAACACGATTGGCAGCCAAAGCAACACAGCAACCAGCAACAGCAGCGCAGCAACTAGCAACACAGTAGCACAGCAACACAGCAACCAGCAACACAGCAACCAGCAACAGCAGCACAGCAACCAGCAACACAGCAACCAGCAACACCAGCACAACAACCAGCAACAGCAGCATAGCAACCAGTAACAGCAGCAGCAACACAGCACAGCAACACAGCATAGCAACAGCCGCAGCACAGCAACCAGGGTGTGGCGCCTAGGGAGGGCGCCAACACCAGCAACACAGAAATAGGGTGTGGCGCCTAGGGACAGGGCGCCAACACCAGCAACAATAAAATAGAGCATGGTGCCTAGGGATAGGGCGCCATCATCCGCAAGCAACAAAACACCAAACACAGGGCAAATTTCCATCAAACATACCTCTACTTCGGTGAATTAATTAACCTATCAAACGGTATCGAAACTTAGCAAAGAACCCCTCTATGGAAAGCTAAGAATGTCTAGTTCCTGACTATAATTGTTATTTTGCAAAATAATGGTCCAATTCGTACAGTTTCAGTAAATAAGCAACAAGGTTCAGAAAACAGGACAGCCACCATGACCTAGCTTGTGACACTTCTAAAATTATCAAAACTCAGTCAAATGACATGAGACTTGAGCCTAACCCGAAAACAATTGAGTGTAGTTTTCAATGAATCAAGAATCATTCAAAAAGGAGTTCAAACGAAAACGTTATACACGAAATACCGAACCTATATCTAGACTGTTTCCAGAATTTTAACCTAATTTGTGACACCAATAACTCGAGCTATACAACTCCAAATGCAACCAAACTAGTGTAAAATTAACAAGAATTAAGTCTAGTTTCTGCAAAGGTAAACTACATAATTTTTGGACCGCTAGATTGCTCCCAGTTACTGTATAACCGAACCTATATCCAGATCGTTTCCAGAATTTTAACCTAACTTGCGACACCCATAACTCGAGCTATACAACTCCAAATGCAACCAAACTTGTGCCAGATTAACAAGCATTAAGTCTAGTTTCGGAAAAGGTAAACCACATAATTTTTGGACCACTAGATTGTTCCCAGTTACTGTATAACCGAACCTATATCCAGATCGTTTCCCTTATGAACATGGCAAGCACAAATATAATTCTAGGGCTAATAACATAGAACACCAACCACACAACAATTGTTCAACAAGGCAACATAAACATATGATCATACATGGTGACAACTTATCAAACCCTAACCCCTACATAAAGCCATTGATAGGACCCATTATAGAGCTAGAACCCCACCCTTACCTTAGCCTTAGAAGATCACGAACCCTAGCCTTTGAAGATCACGAAACCCTAGCCTCCTCTCTCCTCTTGGCGTCGCTCTCTCCCTCTTCTCTCCTCTTGGCCGTCGCTCTCTCCCTCTTCTCTTCTCTCTAATTCTATTTTTTGTTCCTTCTAAATGAGCCAAACCCTAAAATACCTCTTATTTATACCTAATAAATTTTATGGGCTTTTCTATAGCTTATGCGAATTACATCATGGGCCTCACTTAACACTTCTCATTTACTAATCCTAACACTAATAATAGGTCCACATACACTAACATATAGTTATTTTATTATTTTTCTACCAATTAAATTCCCAAACAATTCATTTAAATAATTAATTAAATTTTGGGGCGTTACAGGTGACATGTTTTTCCATACATTAGCCTATAGGGTGACATTCCCAGATGTGTCTTGAAAGCTGTTCTGTAGGCCCACAAGACATCATCCAAGTATAATGACCAATCTTTCCTTGTAGGTCCAACCATCTTTTCAAGTATTCTTTTGACCTCCCTATTGGATAATTCTACCTGCCCACTTGTTTGAGGGTGGTAGGCAGTAGCAATTTTGTGTTTTACCCCATATTTGGCTAGAATATTTTCAATAAGCTTGTTGCAGAAATGTGAACCTTCATCACTGATAATTGCCCTTGGAGTACCAAATCTAGTGAAGATGTTTCTTTGTAAAAATTTACTCATAGATTTAGCATCATTGTTTGGCAATGCTACAGCTTCTACCCATTTAGAAACATAGTCCATAGCCACCAAGATGTATAGATTTCCAAAGGATGGAGGAAATGGTCCCATGAAGTCCATTCCCCAAACATCAAAGAGTTCAATCTCTAAGATATTGGTTAGTGGCATTTCATGTTTCCAGCCCTTTGAAACCTATCACAGTTCTTGACCATTTAGTATGCATCTTTGAATAATGTTGGCCAATAGTAACCTGATTGTAGCACCCTGGCTACTGTTCTGGTGCTGGCAAAATGTCCACCATAGGGGGCAGCATGACAATGTTGCAACACTGACTGTTGTTCTTCTTCTTCTGCTAAGCACCTTCTCATTATTTGGTCTGGACATTTCTTGTAAAGAAAAGGATCGATCATCCCAATAGTATTGTTTAACTATGTGGAAAAATCTTCTCCTTTGTTGATAAGTCATGTTGACAGGTACAACCTTGCTTGCCAGGAAATTCACTATGTCAGCAAACCATGGTGCAGCAGCATCAATTGCTCTAGCAATGGATGCTCCGGCAATGAATGTTGTTGCAGAAATTGCTAATAATTTCTCATCTAGAAAGCTTTCTTTTAACTCTCCTTCTTTTGTTCCTGCATAATCTTCTTCAAGTCTAGACAAATGATCAGCTAGTTGGTTCCCCACCTTATTTTTATCATGAATTACAAGATCAAATTCTTGGAGGAGGAGAACCCATCTTATTAGTCTTGGTTTTGCATCTTTTTTGAAATTAAATACTTGAAGGCTGAGTGATCTGTATAAACAATCACTTTTGTGTCTACCAAGTATGATGTAAACTTATAAAAATCAAAAACCACTGCTAATAATTCTTTCTCAGTCACAGTATAAATCATTTGAGCTTCAATAAGTGTTTTGCTAGCATAATATATAGAATGAAAAACTTTGTCATACCTTTGCCCTAGGACAGCTCTCACAGCAAAATCACTAGCATCACTCATTAGCTCAAATGGTCTGCTCCAATCTGGTGTGACTATCACTGGTGCTGTCACCAATGCTTTCTTTAGTTTTTGAAATGCTTCTAAGCAAGATTCATCAAAGTTGAAATGCACATCATGTTGCAACAGTTGACATAATGGGTTTGAAATTTTTAAGAAGTCCTTGATAAATCTCCTATAGAAGCCTGCATGACCTAAGAAGCTTCTGATACCTTTGACAGTTGTTGGAGTGGGTAATTTGTCTATCACCTCAATCTTTTCCTTGTCAACTTCCAGCCCTTTCTTTGAAATTCAATGACCCAGCACAATGCCTTCTTGGACCATAAAGTGGCATTTCTCCCAATTTAGGACCAAATTGGTTTCTTCACACATGTTGAGTATTTCTTCTATGTTTGCCAAACAGAGTTGAAATGTCTCACCAAATAATGAGAAATTATACATGAAAACTTCCATGGATTGTTCTATGAAGTCAGAGAATATTGCCATCATACACCTTTGGAATGTTGCTGGAGCATTACATAGTCCAAAGGGCATCCTTCTAAATGCAAATGTGTCATAGGGACATGTAAAAGTTGTCTTTTGTTGGTCTTCAGGAACTATAGCAATTTGGTTATTGCCTGAATATCCATCCAAAAAACAATAAAATTCCTTACCAGCTAATCTGTCCAGCATTTGATCAATGAAAGGCAATGGAAAATGGTCCTTCTTTGTAGCCTTGTTGAGCCTCTACAGTCCATACAAATTCTCCATCCTGTGACAGTTCTGGTTGGTATCAATTCATTCTTCTCATTGGCTATTACTCTCACTCCACCATTCTTTGGTACACATTGCACAGGGCTCACCCATGCAATATCTGAAATAGGGTAGATTATGCCAGCATCTAACCATTTGATTATCTCCATTTTCACCACCTCTTTCATGATTGGATTCAGTCTTCTCTGCCCCTCAATGCTATTTTTGTAGTTTTCATCTAAAACAATTCTATGCATGCAGATAGAAGGACTGATTCCCTTTATGTCAGACATTTGCCAGCCTATTGCCTTCTTATGCTTCTTTAGGGTAGTAATAAGATCATGCTCCTGCTTTTGAGATAAGTCAGAAGCAATGATCACTAGAAGTGTATTATTTTCCCCTAAGAAAGCATATTTCAGATGCTGAGGCAATTTTTTAAGCTCGGGTTGAGGAAGTTTATCAATTGAAGGAATATTCTTTTTGAGATTTGGGTCTTCAAGTTCTAGAGATTCATATTTTCTTGTCCATACCTCTTTTACATCCAATTCTTCTTGCACAGCTTCTTCCACAATTTTTTCTTTTTCTATCATTGCTCCAGCAATGGATGCTAAAGCATTGGTCAAGTGGTCATGCTCTTTGTGGAATTGTTGCTGGACTGCTTGATCCAGAGAGACAATTAGAGAGCATTCTTCAACATCTTCATTTGGGTATTTGAGAGCATTCATAATGTTGAACTTGATCTCTTGATCATTGACTCTCATGATCAATTCACCTTTCTGTACATCAATGAGTGTTTTGCCAGTAGCCAAAAATGGTCTTCCAAGAATGATTGGTACATCCTTATCTGCATCAAAATCAAGGATAACAAAATCTGCAGGAAACACAAATTTGTCAACTTTTATCAAAACATCCTCTATGATCCCTTCAGGATAGGCTATTGACCTATCTGCTAATTGAAGGGTCACAGTGGTAGGTCTGGCAGTTCCAATACCAAGTTGTGTGAATATGGACTTAGGCATTAAGTTGATACTTGCACCTAAGTCACATAGTGCACGACCAACAATTGAAAATGGTATAGTGAAACTGCCAGGATCTTTTAACTTCCTTAGAATTTTGTTCTGCATGATCATGCTGCATTCTTTTGACTTGGCTACTGTTTCAAATTCTCCCAATCTTCTTCTTTTTGTGAGCACATCTTTCATGAATTTGGCATAATTGGGCATTTGTTGGAGTGCTTCAACAAGGGGTACATTGATGTGTAGTTGCTTAAGTACCTCAAGGAATTTACCAAATTGTTTTTCTTCATGTGCCTTCTTCAATTTTTGTGGATAAGGTGGAGGAGGGTATTCTGGAACTAAGCTTGGTGGTGGTACATAAGCAGCTTCTGATGCTCTAGCTTTGGATGCTCCTGCATTTGTTGCTGCAACAACAATTGTGTTTGGTTCTTTTTTATTTTTTTCTTTTTTTTCTCTTTCTTCCTTCTCTACACCTTCAGCTTCATATGGTTCTGAGAGATCTTTTCCACATTTCAAAGAAATGGCCTTTACATGCTCCTTCCCTTGTTTTTGTGAGGTTGAGGCTTCTGTGGTGGATGGTAGTGAACCATTTGGCCTCTAATATAATGCTGTAGCTAGTTTCCCCACTTGATTCTCCAAGTTCTTAAGTGATGCATCATGAGCTTGCCTTGCAGTTCTAGTTTCACTGATGAAAGCATCAGTTTTTCTCATATATGCTTTAAACGTTGATTCCAAGGAGTTATCATTGGCTGGTGTAGGATTTCTTTGGTAATTTTGAGAGTGAAATCTAGGTGGAGTTGATGGTGCTGCAGCATTGGATGCTGGAGCATTGTTATTACTCCACTTGAAATTGGGGTGATTTTTCCAGTCTAGGTTATAGGTGTTAGAGTAAGGGTTGTTGTTTTTGTTGTATCCCACATAGTTAACAGAAATTGGGTTGCTTGGACATTCTTCATACAAGTGACCACCTCCACAGTATACACAACTAGTTGTTCCTGGAGGGGCTTGTTCTATTGCAACAGCAGTGGGTTCTGTCATTGCTCCAGCAATGGATGCTGGGGCATTGGTAGAATTTAGATTTTTGATCATGTTGGTGAGAGATGCCACTTGAGCTGATAGAGCTGATATTTCGAGTTCATGAACCCCAGCTGTCTTCTTTTAAGTACTGACCCTTTCTGTGGGCCAACTGTAGCCGTTGGTTGCAATTTTGTCTATCAACTCACATGCTTCATTGTATGATGAATTTAGTAACACTCCTCCAGATGAGGCATCCAACATGAGTCTGGTTTGGGGCTCCAAACTCTTATAGAATGTTTCTATTTGTATTATGACAGGTATACCATGATGAGGACATTTTCTTAAAAGTTCTTTCCATCTTTCCCATGCTTCGAACAGTGATTCTCCTTCTTTTTGTCTAAAAGAAGTTATGTCATTTCTCATCCTGGCATTTTTAATTGGTGGAAAATACTTTGCTAGAAATTTTTCAGCTATTTCATTCCACTCAGTGATAGAGTTAGGCTCTAAGGAATTTAACCAAGCTTTCGCTTTATCTTTGAGGGAATATGGGAAAAGTTTTAATCTAAAAACATTTTCTGAAACACCAGGGATGATGAAATTGCTACATATTTCTAAAAATTGTCTTAGATGCAAATGAGGGGCCTCATGAGGAGAACCACTAAATTGACCTACTGTTTGATGCATTTGAAACATCATGGGTTTGAACTCAAAATGAATTGCATTAATTTGAGGTCTGACTATGCTGGTTTGCATGTTTTGCTGATCAAACACAGCATAGTCTCTCATTGTCTATCCCTGTCATTTATCATACCTATAGGTCCCATGTTGATGAATTGGTTTCTGTAATCATTCTCAGGACCAGGGTGTGAGCCATGAGCAGAACCTCTTCCTGTGCCATGGTTAGAACCTTCACCTACTCCTGCTTCAGACATTGTTTGTCTAGCTTTGCCTCTTTGTCTCTGAAGTCTGCGCAACCTGTTAAATCTCCTCTCTATCTCAGGATATCCAACTGAAATTCTGGTGTGTTGGACCTGGGCATATGCTGTAGCAACTATTGCTGGGGCAATGATTGCTAGAGCAATGATTGCTAGAGCAACTATTGCTGAAGCATAAGGAACAAACACCAAAGTAAAATTATCACTAATTTACTGCTAAGTTAAACAATAAAAATTAACGGCAATCTCCGGCAACGACGCCAAAAATTTGTTGTGCATAAATGTGTGCAAGTATACACAGTCTTTAACAAGTAATACAATGATAAGTAGAGATCGTACCCACAGGGATTGAATTAATTTTTGAGAGTTTAAAATGGTAGCATCACTAGTGAGAAATAGAAATCCAAAATAAAATTAAATATGATTGGTGTGTGTGTGAAACAGAATTTAAAGTAAGCAAGATAGAAATAGATTGTAAATTAATAGAGAGAAATAGTTGGTATGCTCTTCGCTAAGTAAATCACTTTTTTATAGCATTATGTTATATATGATGCTGGAGCAATCATTGTTGTGGCAATTGATGCTCCTGCAATGGATGCTGTAACAATTGATGTGTGCTTTTCAGCAACTAAGAGGGTTTCATTACAAGTCTTATGTCTAAATAAGTTCACCCTTGTATATTAAGATCCTATAGTATCATCCTATGGACTATGCTATCCTATGTCTAGGTTTTAGCATGAAATTAACAAACTATCATTTTTATTAAAACACTTATCCATATTAGTTCTTGAGTTCAAATCATAAACCATGTCTGTATTAATGACCCTACTTATTCTAAGTGATCAACCTCAAAATAAGTTTGGAAGAATTATAACGCAAGAACTAAATTGCAAGTATCAATATAACATAATAACTATTCAAAAGTTCGTTATAAAGTTAAGGCATCCCAACAAAATATATTTAGTTCATGCTTGACATGACTAAGCACATATAAACATAAAGATTCATATTCATATGATTGAAAATACAAAGGAAATGAGATAAATTACACAAATGAAGTTCAATTGCATATTCTGCCTAGCAATGCTGGAGCAATGAAACAACAATACAAGATGGTATAAAAGTAGAGGGAGAAGTTGTCAATTTCTTTCTCTCCTTCGAACCAAAATATCATATCTAAGACTACTACCTAAAAATTGAGATATTTTCCAATGATGAGGAGGAGATGTATTTATAGACTTCTTGGAGTGGAGTTGTCTTGAGCATCAAGGTTACTTTGAGATGAAGTTAGGTTTCCTTTTTTTTTAATTTTATCTCAAAAGCTTCCATGTGATCACCCATCATGTAAAAAGAAGAGGTCCATTGATGAGAGGACAAGTGTCTCTTAGAAGGGTGACTCTTGTGAGCTATACGGTCTATGGTAGGCGCCGAACTCTCTCATTTGGCCACTTGCCTTACTTTTGACGCTTCATGACGTCATCACCAGGATGCTGGGGCATTCTGTGTAGTGAAGATTGTTGGGGCAATTGATGCTGGGGCAATGCCTCTGCTTCTATTGGTGCATCTATTGCCGGGGCAATCATTGCTGCAGCAATTGAACAAACACATAAAATACCACAAATCATATAAAATAGTCATGAAGTGTGCCTAAACCTTTCTTAACTCCAAAAGTTGTATTTTTTTTGTATTTCTTTATTTAACAAAACATTATTATTGAGATTCTCACAATTATTTAGATTTGAAACCGTAAATAACTCTATATAAAATAGAGTTATCACCTTACATCAACCATGACACAAATTCACATAAAGGACTTCCAAAAATCAGAGCTATTTTTAGGATCATAGTCAACAAACTCTCCTACGAAATTACCCAGAATCGTTCCAACCTCCAGCGACATACACCTTATGGGAAAATCGTGAACCTGAACCCAAAACAAAGGGTAATACAGCGGGACTGAAGTTGGTATTCCCCCCGGGCCTTCATTATAGATCTTATTATAATCAAACCTATGAAACAACTGAAACAAAATGTATTGGTTCCGATCTCCCTAATAGAAACTCCGCGCACTGGTTGCCACACTGTTGCCATCTGCTCCTTCATCATAGGGACCCGTATAACTCTGGTTGTTAGGAACCTGCCCAACAAACAAAGTTGCTCATTAAGCTATGCACCAGGAGGAGTCGATCATTGGAGATCTACAAACTCATCATCATCATCATCAAGACGTAGATTACTGATATTCGCCATAGAAGAAAAGCTGTAACAGAAAGGCCGAAAGGAAAAGGACCACACTTCTCATTTGGAGAGAAAACGGCGCATCTCACTTGGAGAGAAAAAATACCTTTATTTTAACCCATTATTTACCTTTGTTTTAAGACTTTTCCTTTTTTTTTCTCTACATGACACTCTTGTTCTCTTTATTATTTTCACCATATTAAGGAACATATATTAGGTTGAACTAATTAAAAAACATATATTAATTATGTAAAAAATTATATTCCAGTAACGAGGATAAACTTGTCTTTTATATTTGTAGTTATTTCTTTCTACTCATCTTTCTTTTTTAAATATATTCATCCAAACCAGTTAGAATTTCTCTTCTATTTCTTTGCTATCTCTCTTCTCTCGTATTTTTCTCTTTCTTATTTTTCTCTTTTTTATTTCTCCTGGCATCCAAACAAAGTGTAAAGGTAAGGAACTGAAATCTGTCGAATACTTGATCTGATTATCCGTAGTTACGACATTATGGCAGAAAATGAATAAAACAATCTTTTAAAGTCTGGTTGCTGATGTAAACTCGGCTTTTGTGTTTGTAAAATATGTCTCGTGGAGTTGGTCTATAGCAAGGAAGGGTGGGAACACATGGTGCAACTTTTTCATATTGGTGTAATTGTCCTATAAATGAAACTTGTTGATTATAAAAAAAAAAAACCATACTCAATATTACAAAGAGGGCCCAGTATCACCGTGGTTCACCTCATCCTGCATTTTCATTTTCCATCTCAGCTGTCAAATTCCATATTCTTGCTTTTATCTTATCTTAGTCAATTTTAACCTAATAATGATATCTTTTTTGAATTTGAAATTTTGCTAAATTGTGTCTGAGGTAAAAATACTTATTATTTGAAAGAAAAACTCGTTTCGTACATTAAAAAGACTTTTAGCATATGTAGTTTTATTTCGTGATCTAGAATGTAAACATAAAAAATAGTTGAATAGTTTAACTGATTCCTCTTTTTAATAAAAATGATGATGACATGACAGGCAATCGTCTAATATCTATTAATACCAATAAACCACATATGATTTTATCCAAATAGACATCACTAATCAATGCCACCTGTTTTTACTTCACAAATTTTTTCCCAAATCAGGGGTACATTTGTCATTTTCTAATTTTCCCCACTATCATCGATGAAAACCTCCTTTTCAGCTTGATGGAGGATACGACCAAGACTTTTATTCTCAGTTCCCACTGCAACCTCGAACGCTACTTCCCGATTAGCTGCTTCTTCTTTCTACCCATTTCTTCCCGGTTCTACTACTCAACATTTCTTCTTCTTTCTACAGATTTCTTCTTCCTGATTAAACTTCTTCTTCCTTCAACACCATGAACGAGAAAGGCTGCATCTGGTCTCAACTTCCTCCATTCATCCAAAACTTCATCTTCCCACTACAACAGAATAAATTAAAAAGATCGCCAAATGAGGAGCGCTTTTCTATCGGGCGCTCCCTATTTCTAACACGGAAGCTCAATGAGGAGCGCTTTTCTATCGGGCGCTCCCTATTTCTAACACGGAAGCTCAATGAGGAGCGCTTTTTTTCTGAGCGCTCCCTATGTTTTACGCGTCCTCCACAATGAGTAGCGCTTCGTGGTTCAAGCGCTCCCTATGTGTTACGCGTCCTCCACAATGAGTAGCGCTTCGTGGTTTAAGCGCTCCCTATCTGTTACGCGTCCTCCACAATAAGTAGCGCCTTGCTTCGCGAGCGCTCCCTATTTCTAATATATTATTCCTTTCCTCCTTATTTTTCCTCCTTCCCGTTGAAACCTAACTGTTCACTCACTCTTCCAGCGCTGTCGTTCACTGCCTCCCGTCCCTGTTCACTCACTCTCATCGCCTCCCCTTCGCCGCCGTTAACAGCGCCGTCCCTGTTCACTCACTCTCGTTTGCTGCTACGGTTTCTCCTTGAACGTCGTGCGCCTCCCTCCTCTGTTCGCTCACTCTCATCGCCTCCTCTTCGCCGCCGTCAACAGCGTCGTCGACCAAGCCAACGACGCCTCCCTCCCCAGTTCACTCACTCTGTCTCGTTTGCTGCTTCTGTTTCTCCCCTTGCCGCAGCTCGTCCTCCCTTGTTGTCTCGTAAGTTACTCTTAGCTTTCACATTATTTTGATAATTTTTCTTTTATTTTCTCAGTGCAACTGTAATGTGTGCAAACTGCAAGGTGGTTTTTGTGATTGAGGGCTGGGGATGTTAGCCTTCTTCACCATTTTCTGGTTTTAAAAACATTTTACTAGTCATTGAATTTTGATACATGTTTGTTCATATTAGGAAGTTCTCTTAGACGATAATATTGGTTAAATATGGATCGAAAGTGGATGTCTGCAAATCGGTTTTCGAAGGAATATGTCGATGGAGTAGAATATTTTGTTAACTTTGCTGTTCGACGATTGGGAACTTCTATGAATATCAAATGTCCATGTTTACAGTGTTGTTATGTAAACTCAGTTACCGCAGTTGAGCTTGCAGGACATTTAAGGGCCTACGGGATCGATCAAAGTTATACTTGTTGGACAATGCACGGTGAGGAAAGAGGTGAATCTTCGAATATGAATAATAATTCCGAGAGATGTGAATCTTCGAATATGAATAATAATTCCGAAAATTATAGATTTGATGGCGACCAACTTGAAGAGATGACAAAGGCAGTTGAAGATGATCTTAATGATTCCCCTCAAAAGTTTGAGAAGTTGATAACCGATGCAGAGACACCTTTGTATGCGGGTTGTACTGAGTTCACAAAATTATTGGCGGTGATAAAGTTGTATAACTTGAAAACTTGCCACGGATGGACGGATAAGAGCTTTACTGAATTACTCGCACTATTGAAAGATATGTTGCCGAAGGATAATGTGCTCCCTTCTCGGACGTATGATGCAAGACAAATGTTAGGGTCAATTGGCTTGAATTATGAGAAGATACACGCTTGTCCCAATGACTGCATATTATTTCGGAATGAACATTCCTTGTTAAAGTCGTGTCCTAAATGTAATGCATCGCGGTATAAGAAGAAAGAATCTGCTCCAGAAAAGGTGTTGTGGTATTTTCCTATAATTCCTAGATTTAGGCGCATGTACCGTAATTCAGAAGATGCAAAACACTTGACTTGGCATGAGGATGAAAGGATTAAAGATGGCTTGCTACGACATCCGGCGGATTCTCCGCAATGGAAAAAAATTGATATTGATTATCCTGATTTCGGGGAGGAACCAAGAAACCTTCGACTTGCATTGTCTGCTGATGGATTTAACCCATACGGTATACAGAGTAGCTCTCACAGTACATGGCCCGTGATTTTGGCGGTTTATAACTTACCTCCATGGCTTTGTATGAAACGTAAGTATATGATGTTGTCTTTGTTAATTTCTGGGCCTAAACAACCGGGAAATGATATTGATGTATACTTGGCTCCTTTGATTGAAGACTTGAAGCTAATGTGGGAGACTGGCGTAGAGGTGTATGATGGGTTCAGAGAAGAGAGTTTCACCCTAAGGGCTATGATTTTTGGCACAATTAATGACTTTCCAGCATATGGCAATTTATCTGGTTACAGTAACAAAGGTCAGTGTGCCTGCCCTATATGTGAAGATAATACAGATTGGATGTGGTTGGAACATGGTAAGAAGAATATCTACCTTGGTCATCGTAGATTTTTGCTTCCAACTCATCAGTATCGACTGTGGAGAAAGGCATTCAATGGGAATTCAGAAACCCGTAAAGCCCCCCCACCTTTGACAGGTGAACAACTTTTTGAAAAGGTGAAAGATTTGAACATTAAATTTGGGAAGCCTTTTGCAGGAGAGCTTGCCAAACGAGGGTGGAAGAAAAAGTCGATTTTCTTTGAGTTGCCATACTGGAAGTCATTACATGTAAGACATTTCATTGATGTGATGCATGTTGAAAAAAATGTCTTCGAAAGTGTCATTGGTACCTTACTCAATATGCCAGGAAAGACTAAAGATACCATCAATGCAAGGTTGGACTTAGTTAGTATGGGGTTGAGACCCGAATTGGGTCCGATAAAGAAGGGTACACGTACATATCTACCTCCGGCAGCTTATACTCTATCTAAGAAGGAGAAAATCATCTTTTGTAAGTTTCTTCATGAAGTTAAAGTTCCAGAGGGGTACTCTTCAAATGTTACAAACCTTGTATCGATGAAAGACCTCAAGTTGAAGTCTCTAAAGTCCCATGATTGTCATGTTCTCATGGAGAATTTGTTACCCATTGGTATACGATCCATTTTGCCCAACAAAGTGCGTCAGGCCATAACTAATCTTTGTTTCTTCTTTAAGGCGATTTGTAGTAGAGTGATTGACCCTGGAAAGTTGCCAGCGTTGCAAAGATCAATTACTGTCACATTATGTGAACTTGAGATGTTTTTCCCACCTTCATTCTTTGACATAATGATTCATCTAACAGTTCATCTGGTTAGAGAGACACAATTGTGTGGCCCATGTTACATGAGATGGATGTACCCTTTTGAACGTTACATGAAAATATTAAAAGGATATGTTAAAAACCGATCACGACCTGAGGGTTGTATTGCTGAGCGCTACATAGTCGAAGAAGCTATTGAGTTCTGCACTGACTATCTATCTAGTGTTGAATATTCTGTGGGGCTACCAAGAGAGCGTCACACAAGAAGCGTTTGTAAAGGAATGACAGGAAGCAAACTAGTGATGGTCTCAAGGAGGATTCTGGAGCAAGCACACTTATATGTTCTGCACAATGACAGTGAGGTTGATTCATATGTTGAAACGCATATGGACATGCTTAAGAGTGATTACCCAAGTAAAGGTGAAGTTTGGCTAAGAAAAGAACACAATAGGAGTTTCATAGTGTGGCTAAGAAATCATATTTCTTTAGAGTTTGCTTCGAATCCTACCTTGATTTCTGATAGATTGAGATGGTTAGCAAAAGGTCCAAATATACATGTTTTCTCTTTCACCAGCTATTTACAAAACGGGTACACATTCTATACAAAAAACCAAGATGATCAGAGTAAAATGCAAAATAGTGGGGTGACTCTTGTAGCTCAATCTATGCATACATCAGGTGCCAAAGACAAAAATCCCATTTATGCGAATATGTCATACTTTGGAGTCATTGAACAAATATGGGAGTTGGATTACAATATTTTTCGTGAGCCTGTGTTCCAATGTAAGTGGGCTGACAATAATAATGGTGTACAGATTGATGAGTCGGGGTTCATGCGAGTGAATTTCAACAAGTTAGGGTATAAAGATGAGCCTTTTATTTTAGCCTCGCAAGCTCAACAAGTGTTTTATGTCACTGATCCAGTTGATATCAATTGGTCCATTGTTCTATTGACAAACAAAAAACTATTGGTTAATGATATTGGTGATAAAGCACCCGAAGATGTTGATATTGAGGATGACCCTTTCTTTGGGACATCACAACCAATACTAGGGGAAACTACTTCAAAAGAGGATGTTGTGTATATTAGAAAAGATCATAGTGATGGAATCACGCTTCGTCGAAAACAAAGTACCAAGAAGCGAAAAGAAAAATATCATAGGAATAAACAAATTGTAAATAAAACTGTATTGAGGAAAAGGAAAAGGTAATCTAACTTACTTTTAGACTTATTTTGCTTGTCTCTTCTTTATTCATCTTCAAATTGTATATATTAAGTTACTTTTTCATTAATATATCGCAGATCAGATGACATTGCATAGCGATGATAGTGGGCATGATAGTGCTGATGCGAGTGATCATGAGCCCCCAAAAAAGGCCACTCGCCGTGGAATGACCGTAAAAAAGAATATCATCAACCGGCAAAGTAAAGGACTTCCAAAACTTCCGGTAAGATATATACTAATTAACTAAATTTATAACTATTTGTTATCTAATTGTTATCTAATTTACGTAAGTAATAATGTAGGTCCAATGGAATGTTAAAGGCCAACCAATTGGTCGAAATGGTAAACAGTTGAGTACTTTCATTGGTACTAAAGTGAAGCAAACGGTACCGATTACAATCAATACATGGAATGATAAACGTAATCTCGCTTTGGAAAGACTCAAAGAGGAGCTATGGTGTATGATTCAGGTATATAATTTTGAATATATATAGTTATCTTCTTATATAATTATGTAACCATATATTGATAATATTTTCATTGTTGTGTGTAAGCAGACTTATTTTGATGTTGATGAGTCTCGGAAAGGATTCTGTCTTATGAAAGCTGGAAAGTTACATAGGAAGTTCAGAACTACTCTAAAGAATAAATGGATGACAGATGATGAAGGGAACCTCTTACATCATCCCCCACCACTATATAGTGAGATTATAAATCAGGAGGATTGGAATGTCTTTATAACCAAACGCACCGAAGATGAAGACTTCTTGGTTTGTACAATTACCTTTTAACTTAACTATATTTGACAATTATTATGCATTAATTAATGTATATTTATGTGTCTATACAGACATTATGCAATGAAAATCGAGAGAGAGCAAAAAGTCCTGATTACCCTTATAGAGGCGGTGTTAAGGGTTATCAAGACATTGAAGAAAGAATGGTAAGGACAACATCCTTTATTTCAACTTTTACTATTATTAATCAATCTTTTGATATATTTATTAACAATTGGTAAATTTTAACAGCTAGTGGAGGTGGGGAAAGATCCAACTGAAGAATCCGTTGACCGGCATGTTTTGTGGCTAGAAGCCCGAGTAAGCAAAGATGGTGTGATTAAAGATCCAAAAACGAAAGAGGTGTCTCAAAGAATTGTAAGTACGATAAAATTAAAATTGTTTCGTAATTTTGATTATAGTTATAATGTCTAATAATGTTTAATACTTATTGTGAATTAGGAGACCATATCACAATCAGTAGAACAAGGACAAACAACTGATTTTGATGGTGGGAATGACATCCTTAGCCGTGCTTTGGAACTTGAAGAGTATTCGGGTCGTGTGAGGGGTACTGGATTTGGTGTTACTCCGACATCTTTTTGGGGTCCAAATAGGCCTAAAAAAAAAGAAACTAAAGAAAGACAGTTGGAGCAATTGGTGTTCAAGCTAATGGATGAAGTTGCCGATTTAAGAGATAGAGTTGGACCAAGGATTGATCAACCATCCCCTAAGCTAGATAGCTTCAGAGATAGTTGTACCATTGCGTCTAATGAGGTATTTATCTTTAAATTCTCTTTTCTTTGTACATATTACATCAATTTATTCATATTCTAATTTTTGTTTATCATTGATTTAGGGTAACAATAATGATTGTAAACTATATATATCAAACCCTCCTAAATTAGTTGCAAGGGGTTTAATTTGTAATGAACTGGGCGCTTTATTGCACAATCTACCCATTCCCGAAAATCATGTAAGAGTCAGAGTTGACGTTGCAATTGTGGGGGATGCAAACTTGCCTGTACCAGTAAACAGTATAGGGATCATGACTGTGGATGATGCAATTGGTACTTTTGTGGCATGGCCAATAAACCTCATTAATGTAAGTGACAGTATATTTGTTAGTAATTTATTAACAAATATATTTATTTCCAACTATACTTGTTACTAAATAGTTGTTTTTTCAAAAATATAGGTATCTCAACGGACAAAATCTAAAGTTAGTGGGAATGTTGAAAGATCTCGACCTTCTAATGTTGGCAAGTCAAAAGTTAGTGGGAATGTTGGTGGGAATGTTGGTGGGAATGTTGGCAAATCTAAAGCTTCTGGGAAAGAGATTGAATCCCGACATTTCCAGTCTATTGCTGGCAGATCTTCTAGCAATGCCATGGACTTTATCAGTTACTTAAAAATTCATGCGTTAAACCACTTGGATAGTGACGCCATGATCGAGGCATTTATGGATAGAGGGATTTTTGGAGAGGAGCAAGTGTTAACTTTGAATCAAGAGGAACTCAAGGCGGTATATGATCATGAGTGGGCAAGTGCGACTAGTATTAGAGCATATATCAGGTACTTATCTATTGATGTTTTTATTGTTATTATTATTATTATTATTATTTTAATTTGTATACATTTTTATTAAAGGTATTTGTACTATGAGATATTGGTCCCAACGGAACAAACACAAAGATATGTGTTCATATGCCCTGAGACTACTTTTCTATTTAACATCCCTCTGGATAAAACAATGCCACAAGACTATATAGACAAGTGCAGGGAACAAATGGAAAGAAACAAGGTAGAAGTGAAAGCCAATATCGATCGACGCTTGGCGCTATCGCATGAATTAAACTGTGATTCTTTGTTTTTTGCACCCATAAACTTAGGGTGAGTGATTTAATCTATATCAGTAGTATATAATATGTATTTGTGAAATAATCATTGTTATTAATTTGATTATTCAAAAATTTTATAGGACTCATTGGATATTGTTGGTGATTGATCCCAAAAAAGACCTGATTTGCTATTTGGATTCACTGCTGGGACATTACAACAACTACCCCAAGTTGGTGGGAGTATTTAATAGGTTTGTTATTAGATTCTTTGCATATTTCATATTTTAGTTTATCTATGTATTTCGATTAATATAGTTATATATATATATGATGTTGTTTCAGTGCTTTAGCAACTTATTGGGGATTGCGTAATGTCAGGACTTCGTACAGAAAATCAACATCTTCTACAAAATGGAAAGCAATAAGAGTAAGTTTATAATTAATATTATTATGCATATGTTATTTAATTAAATTTAATAACTAATGTTTTGTTTCATAGGGTCCCAAACAATCAAATGGCGATGATTGCGGGTACCATGTAATGAAATTTATGAAGGATATCATCACTCGCCAACAAATGACAATCCCAAACAATGTATGTAATTTGATAATTTGTTTTTTAACAACTAATTAAATATTTAATTGATATTTAACTAATTTTAAGTTTATTTTCTTTTTTCAGTATTTTCCTGAATATGTGTCTGGAGCTCCAATGTCTGATGAGGAAATCACCGAGGTCAGAGGAGAGTGGTGTCGTCATGTTATCAATTTGATTCATGCAAATCGAAATTGATGTAAATTTTATAGTACCTCATTGGATATGTTGTAAATTTTGTTGATATTTTGGTACATGAGCATTTTGTTGAATTTTGGTACTTGACATCCCTTCTTTATAGAATTTGGTTTGAAACATATGTTGGATAGTTGGATAGATATCTGTATGCTGGAAAACTGGTTGCTGGTTGCAGGGAAGCTGAGAATTGGTAATTGGTGTAAAGTACCTCATTGGATATGTTGTAAATTTTGTTGATATTTTGGTACATGAGCAATTTGTTGAATTTTGGTACTTGACATCCCTTCTTTATAGAATTTGGTTTGAAACATATGTTGGATAGATATCTGTATGCTGGAATTGGTAATTGGTAATATGCAGGGAAGCTGAGAATTGGTAATTAATTGGTAATACTGGCAATAGGTAATACTGGCAATAGAGAAGAAACAAGCAAAACTTTTTTGAAAAAAACTTAGGAATAGGGAGCGCTTTAAGAGAATAAGCGCTACTTATTTGAAACAAAATTAGGGATAGGGAGCGCTTTAAGAGAATAAGCGCTACCTATATAAACTGAATGAGGAGCGCTTCTTAAATAAAGCGCTACTGATGTTCCTCAGCGCATTAGTCATGAGGAGCGCTTTGTATAAAAAGCGCTACTCATGCGTTATTTTCAGGAGCGCTTCCTGAGCGCTACCAAAGAGAAACAACCAAGAGTAGCGCTAACATCAGTAGCGCCCGAAAGCGCTACTTATGGGGAAAAAAAAGCGCTACTTATTAATAAATCTGTTGTAGTGTCCATCAAAGTAAGTCTTTTGGAAACAAACCTTCTCTCTCTCTCTCTCTCTCTCTCTCTCTCTCTCTCTCACACACACACACACACACACACACACACACACACACAACTGGATCTCTCCTCTCTCATTTCATCATCTTCCTTCACTGTATCCAACAATTATATCGAGGAAAATGAAAACCCTAAACGTCGCATGAGAAGAAAGGGAAAACGGGAAGATTGAAGACAGGGAAGCCTAAAGAGAAGCTCTTAACAGACCCATCTTTCTTCTCCCTCCTTCATTTCTGAGTTCAACTTCTTCACAAGTAAGTTTTTTTTTCCCTTTCATTTTCGTTTTACAAACAAGCATATAATCCTCTGATTCATTCTTCTTCAATTTTTTAACTGTCAAATTCCAATTTTAATTTTGGAATGTTAGGATTTTGCTTGGGTGGTGACTACCATATTACTCATTTTAACCTTGGGATTAAAGTTGATAATTTCTATTGTGGTTTTTGCTGATAGAATTTTTCAAGGCCACTGTGGCAGCGAGAAAGGCATGGCGGCGGCGGCGACGGAGAGTGCAATGGGAAGCTGGTACGGTGAACGGCAACGGGAAGCGGCCACCGGATTAACGAATGTGTAGCTGCAGCTTAAATAAGGTTTCTTATTAATAAATGTTGCACATTTGTTAATAAATGCACTTGAGTTTTTTTCTTGCACAATTCGTGGCTTTGCAGCAAATTAGGTGCCCTGGAAACCTTAATTCTTTTGGGTTGTTTTTTTGTGTTGTGCATGGCTTGCTATAGGTAGACTCTCATTTTTTCCTTCTTATCTTACTTTAATTACATGCAAGGATGGTATTAAAATAGAGTGGCCCATTTTCTTTTGTCAGAATGGTATTTGCAAGGATGGTGTTAAAATAGACGCATTATCCTCTTATGGTACATTTTCCTTTGTACATCTCCTACTTTTGCAGTGATAGAGGAGAAGATAGAGAAATGCAAAGCTTCTGCTCTGAAATAATTGATGTGCTTTGTAAAAGATCTTGAGCTTCATTTGATATGTCTGCATGATTTTGCAGAATTGTCCGAATTCAAAGCATAGAGACAGAGAGTAAATTCAATCCTCAATCAAATTGTGCATTGTTGGCCAAGATTTTTGAATGCCTTGCCAAGGGAAAGACATCTGATGCCATTAAGAAATTAGTTAGAAACTTAGAACTCACACCTGCAACAACTTTATTGGTTGTTGCATGTCAGTTGAATTATTTGTGCTTTGTTTTTTTAAGAAGAAGGAGGGGAAACAACTAATATGTTGATTTTTTTATTTTTATATTAATTAATATTAAGGTTGAAATCAGTGATGGTTATTTAATTTATCTGCCAGATGTCATCATAACATCAAATATCAACTTTTCAGTAATTGTTTCTTTTCAAGATGGTAGATCTATTCAAGAAACGAAAATAGACTTCTTGCTCATTCAACCCAATGACACATTAAAAGGTCTTCCTGGAACAAGGATTCTTGCTGATGTGTTTGCTGATGGTATTCAGGTATTGTTACTTATGTGGTTAATTTTTTTTTGTTTTGAAAAATAGTGGTTGAGTTTAGGGTTTAGATAGATGCAAATTTTCTATTTTGGACACTGACATTGCTTATCAATCATTTAACTAATATTTTTTAATGTTACACTTTTCAATGAAAACTTTTTACTTTAGATTACTTGACTGGTGGCCGCTGTTTAACATTTGGCAACTCAAAAGGGATTGTATTCAACAAGTGAAAACAAATACTGAAATCTTAAAAAAGTCTATACAAACTTGAACATGATGTAAAGGCCTACCAATTTCATAGATTGAATAGGAGTCCCTGTTTTAGGTAGATCAGATTAGGTTCTATAGATCGTTTATCAACTTTGGAGATTTGATAGTAGATTTGTAGATTTGATTTTTGTGCACCCAATAAGCACTTTGGAGAGTGTATAAGTGGACACAGCTACTGATATAATGATTAGGCTTTTTTTTTAATATTGTTCAGAAATCTCACATAATTTGAATGCAGTTTAAGATTACATACTAAGTACTAACATTTTATTGATGATAACATGACCCTTCCGAAGAACAATGTCACCATGGCAGAGGTCAGCTCCTCATGATTTTCCCTTCCCTATATTGCTGAGTGCTAGCTAAATTGCTAATTTGTTGATATTGTATAATATGATATTTATTATTATTTGACATCCTAAATCCACACAATCAAAACCTAATTTGTTTTGAAGTTAGTATTCTCTCTATAATATAGAAGTCCTTGCATCATGTGGCAATGGTTTATTTTATGTCAGTTATTATAGGGATTCGCTTTCTATTCGTCTTACAAAATTTACCTTTATCAAAAAATGAATGAAAGAAATGAATGGAACGTGGAACAGTTAAAAGGCTTCAGTTTCTAATTTCTACTTATGAGTTGTGATCATTTATTATGTTAATTAGAGTTGCATTATAAATATGAGTCCTACTGTTCTAACATTTGAAATTATTTTCCCTGGTCATTATGAAAAATATTAGAATGATAAGTTACTACTCTATCAAATGTTGTTGCTGAAAAGATAAGAGAAAGGATGAAATACCTCTTTCCATACTCGAATTTCATGTCTATTGTTGAGTCTTTTTGATTTGTTAGTACTACATTTTGTATCTGTTGGATGCATGAAGTTGTTAAGCTATGTACGGGTCTTTGAATGGTTGTGCAGCTAGCAACATTCATTCTCAAAACAAATGGCTACACATCATAATGGAGGTACAAGCAATTTATTTTATATGAAATAGAAATTTATCTCTTGATAGAAAGAATGCCTATGTGACACCTTTGTTCTAGCCAAACTGAGGAGGTTCTAAAAAGAATAGTCACTGCATTATTTCTCCACTTAGTAGCTACAAATTCGATAGGAAGTTAGACAATGACATTGGCCAAAGGAGCTAGAAGGAGTTCATAGGAAGTATTGGAAATAATTGATGACAATTGCCAACAATTGTGTGTCGAAGTTGCATTCATGTTGGCTTAGACAAAGGGGACCTGTTTGCTGAGAAAAATATGGAAGTAGCACTCAAAGGGTACAATTGGCTATCTCCAAACTTCAACTACATATCAAGGAGAATATATAATAGAGAATATATATACATACATCAAGGAAAACTATGTTGAGGGCATATTTAATAGAGAATATATATATATATATATATATATATATTAGGAAAACTATGTTGAGAATACTGAGGTTAGAGTATTTCTAGAAGCTGGACTTCCAAAACAATATATCAAGGAGTAGTTTCACTAAACATAGGGTACACTTTTACTAACATGAGCTGCTTTGCAGCAAACAATCTTTACCTTTGAACACTTTTACTTCACCTGTGCAAACCATCATTGCCCTACTTTCCCTTCCTCTGTTTGTTCGGATGCCTACACAATATATTTAATTAATTAAATTTCTCTTTTTGAGGCATTTTTGTTTAGTGCAAATATAAATTTCACTTGCCGACAATACAATACTTACTGGCAATTGTATCAAGTTACTCTCTTTATGTAGACCATTATGTGCTTATTTTCATTGTCAGGACATGTTCAACGTCTCTTTTTGTCAGTTCACCCTTTCCATATATGTTGCAAAAAGAGTAGTTGTTCATTCCAGGAATCAAGCTCTGTTGCTTGAAACATATAAGTAACACTATAATTTTATAAAGATAGTATAGTTCACAGACTATATTGTTTTATTTAAATGCTATTACTTCTTTTTTCATGTTTGATTGCGGAAGGATGTATCTAGGTTCTTTATATTTCTTTTCCATACACGCAAAAGGTGGATATAGTGAGTTGAAGGTCAACATTTATGAACCTTTGTTGTGCACACAGGTAAGCAAATTTACAACAAGCAAGAAGGTATTGCATTGTAAATTTGTAATAATCAAACTTGAATTGTTGGCTCATCAGAATACCTTTATGCATTGGATACAAAGTTATTTGTGCTATAACACGTGACAGAGCTGTCTGAGACTATTGTTCCAGTGTTCAAAAATGGTGGTTGGATTGGTGTGAAGACTTCATCTGAATTACATCGTATAAATGTAATAAGCAAATCAATGTAAACTGAACTTTGTTCAAAAGAAATCTATATTTGATTTCCACTTGGTGTGAGAGACTAGCCATCTGTATTAATGTACTTTGTTTAAAGGAAATCAATGAGAGTGAGTTTTACTTCATTTCCATGTATTAATGTATTTTAGTCCTCTTTTTTGTTTTTCACCAAATGCATTTCTTGATTTGCCAATTATATTTTAGGCCTGAATACTTAACAAGAATTTTTATTATGGTCTCCTAGAAATGACATTATAGAAAAAAGTTTCAATTCTACTCGATCAAAAGCCACAAAGACTTCCCTCCTAAAGGGGTTGGCCTTTATTGGGAACTTAAGGTTTTAAGGACAATAAAAGATGGCTCAAAAGTCATGTTAAGTAGAAAATTTCCTGTTTTATTTGTATTTTAAACCATGAATACATTTTCCCCTTAGTTCTTATATATTTTTAATTTAGTTAGATTTATTAATTTTGCAATTTGTCAATAGAAATACTCCCTCCGGCCCATATTATACGTCGTTTTGGGTCATTTCACACATATTAAGAAAAGTAGTTAATTTTGTATGGGAAAGAGAAATTGTGAGTTAGTTTACCAAATTAACCTTCATTAATGACATTGGAAAGATAAATTAGTAGAGTTATCAAAGAGATATTATTAAATAATAAAGGATATGGTAGGAAAAGAAACATTAATGTTTCATTAGGATTCTAAAAAGTAATATATTATGGGATAATTTTTTTTTGCTAAGTCATATAATATGGGACGGAGGGAGTATGTAATTTTCACAAAAAAATAACTGATCTTTGGGGATGAATGTCTTAATGTAGACAAATTGTCTTAGTTTTTTTTAATCTTATTTTGTTGCAAGTTGGACATCTAATCTATTGGTTGTTTTGATTTTCAAGACAAAATGTCTATTTTCCTATTGATGGTTTTATTTGTAATTTTGAACTAATATTTTAAATGTTGTTCATCTTAATTTGTTGTTTTGTTATTTATTTTGTAACTTACGAATTTTTCCCACACAACTCAAAATTTTCATATTTTAATTGTTCTTAAGGAAAGAGATAAAATCAAACACATTATCACCCTCCTAAGCAAATTATCATTTTTTGTCAAAAAAAAAACCAAATTATCATTTAAATTTTATCATTAGTGTCTCTTCATATTGTTATAGCCCATTCACCTTCTTTGCTATCTTCATTTTAATTTCATTCGTTTTCCTGTGTAATTAGAACACTGACCTTTTAGAATTCAAAATTTTAGATTGAGTACTATTCGTAGCACGTAACATGATTGCCCCGTGCGCATGCACGGGTATGTTACTAGTTGATATTGAAAAAGCCATTGTGGAAGCTTTAGATAAAGTTGATATCGTGGTCGAGTCAGATTTAAGAAGTAGGTTGCAGCCACCAAAAAATTTGTCAGCTAATACCATAAGTTATCTTTCAAGGTGTCTGACTCATAACTCTATTTTATATAGAGTTATTTATACATCTAAACATAATTAATTGCTTTAAATCAAGTGTAATATGTGTTAAATATAGTAGTATGAGTAAGATAACAACATTTTAAGTTTCAAAGAGGGTTATGCAATGATTTAAACATTTTTGTATGTATATTGGTATGTTTTATATGTTTGTTCAGTGCACCTGCAGTTGATGCAACTGCACCCGAAAAACAACAGTGCATCTGCACTAAATACATTTACAACAGGGCAACTGCACCTGGGTGCATCTGCACCATCCAGCACTAAAAGCAGATAACCCCACATTGGAAGCACCTCAATTCATACCAATGCGTAAACATCTCTATGACATCATGCTCAGTCACAAGTCACATGGAGGCACATGCCAACATGCAAGAGGAGGCGCCCACAATAGAAGACCATCATGAAGAATCACTCATAGTGGACACATGGCCTTCCACGATTGGACCTCTCCTTGAGGTTGAGTGTTGGACTCAATTGCCTTTATCCATGTTCAGAAAAGTCACCATGGTTAAGCCTCCTTTGGTTATCTTGATCCCCAAGCAAACCCTCACTTAAAGGAAACCTCCAAGGCTATATAAAGGCTTCCACTTCTCGCTTGAAAAGAATCCAATTCGCAATCTATTTCACATACAATAAGATAGTTTACTTTCTTGTATTTTATTTTCTTTTTATAGTTTTAAGTTAGTAGTTGCAAGAAGGTAAGGAAGGAATTGACGACTTCTCCATTCACTTCTTCATCTTAGTTAGGTGCAGGATAAATCAGTGCATCTGCACTGCTGGGCAAACTTATGCAAGAGTACTTCAATCAGTGTAATCTCTACCCTATTGGTATCTCTTGTACTTTCCATTATATCAACATGTTTTATTCCAATTATCTTTGCCTTGCAATGCATATTATGAGCTAAACCTCTTTGGCTGAGATGTTCTAACTTTATAACGAGCTTTTGAGTAAGTTATTGTGCTTTTAAGTGTTGTATGCATTTTGGTGTTATACTACATCCATCTTATTTTAAGGTTGATCGCTTAGAATAAGTAGAGTTATATTCACAGACATGGTTTATAACTAGAAATCAAGACTAATAAGGGTGAGTGTTTTAATGAAGGCTTTATTGACTTGTGTAATAAAGAAAATTTTGTTAAAATCATATTAAGTCCTAGACATAGGATAACATAGTCCTTAGGGTGATACAGTGGGTACTTCAAAGGCAGGAGTGAACTTATTTAGCAAGCCTAGACATAGGAAGCTTGTAACGAAACTCTGAAGAAAGTAGCTGAAAGGCACATACTGATGCAGCTGCACTCAATGCATTTGCACCACATAAACACACAAACTCTCAAAAGTGAATTATTTAGTGAAGACATCTCAACTATCATTCTCAACTGATTTCCTCTACATTTTATTACTTATTTACATTCTGTTTACTTATCACCATCATCCCAATTTGTGAGTAGTATAGTTCACACTAATTTATACACTTTTAAACTACAAGAGTTAATCCAATCCCTGTGGGTTCGATCTCTTATACTACTTGTTTGTGACTGTGTATACTTGCACATTTTTTTCACACATGTAACATCCCCAATTTCGCTAATTTAAATTATTTAAATTAGCAAGAGGTCAAGATGATTAATTAGCATTATTGATTAATTATGATATGGTGAGTTAATTGGGATTTTAAACAAATAGGAGCACGGGGGTATTTTCGTCTTTTCCACACATTATGAGTTTCGGCTAAACCATCCTCCACAGAACATCACTATATGCAATATGTGATTATTGTATAAGTATTGTTTGATTAAAATTGACTTAAGAAGAAATTAAGGAAGTTTAAGCAAAATTTGGACATAGGGGCATTATGGTCATTTCGCCCTTTTAGTGAATCTTAGCTGAAGCCTTACAACACTATACATTCAGAATTCATTGTGGCTGGAAACAGAAACTTGAAAGAGAGGAAAAGCTTGAGAGTGAGAGGGAGAAGAGAAGGAGGAGATGAGAAGGAGAGGAAGGATCTCTATCATCCCTTCATGCATGTCCAATCTTTTTATACCCTTCTTTCCCATTTCTTCTCCTCTACATTCTGATATAAACATCATCCTCAACACCCTTCTCCAGCTAATTTCGCCATTGTTGAACATTCAAGCTCCACTTGACCAAATATGGAGTTTTGAGAACTAAGGGTGTTGCATGTTCAAGAGGAAGGTTGATTAGGGTAGAGTTGAACCTATTTGGTGATTAGAAGCTTATTTGAAGAAGGTTCAGTAGCTGGAAGTGTTAGAACTCGAATTAGAGTGTTTTGGTTAGCTATGGAACTCTAATCCATGGAGGCATGAAGGATTGAGTAAAAGGGTATGCTGCTGGAAGAGTTCTTCAACAAACCCGTATGACCTAGCTTCATTGTTTTCATCGTATCTCACTGTACACTACTCCGATGATCGCGATTCTTGTCCCTCTGGAAACTAGACACAAAGATCTTCATTGTTGGCACAAGAACCGTATGATTTCATGGAGAAATGAAGGAGATATCATGTCCCCAAGTTTCGGATTCAGACTCAAGCACTGTCCTGAACCAGTCACATTGTTTCGGGTGTATCTCCCAAGTTACTGGATGCATGCGTGTGAACCTTTGACCATCAGAAAGTAGATAAAATTATCTACAGAATGAGCACTGGTTTGAAGGGTTTTGGCCACGATTTGACCAAGATACGCGTGTTACAAAACTGCTCACTGATTCTGGAAAACGGATGCGAAATTGGAAGTGTTGGTTCCTCAAATTTCGGACCGAATCGCCAAAGTTCGAGAGACGCCAATTCCATAGTCAAGGAGGAAGTTCAGTAGCTGGATTTGTGATTGGTTGCTGTTTCGAAGTTCAGTTTCGAGTATCGGACGAGTTCGGTGCGAGTACGTGATTACGGGGATTGTTCGAGAGGTTACGGTTCGTGAGGACGTGATTTCTCGCGAGGTCGTCAAATCGGTGAGTTCTATACTCGCTTCGGGACGTTTTGTTGTCGAGTCATGTTATTTTCTGAAATGATATTATGGAAAATCCGCTTTGTGAAAACTTAACGAAAACGTTTTTATCAAAAAACCGTAAATCGCATAATTGCTCGAATTGATTGGATTGTCGATTGATGATATATATTGTTTGACTGTTTAATCGCTTTTGCTGGTCTGGAATAATAACTGTTATGTTGGGATATCGATCGGAACGAAATTGGAATCGGAACGGAATGGAATTTATTCATGAAAAGTCTGTTTTCTGGAAAACAGATGGAGACGCACGGATCGTGTGCCTCTGTGCACGGGTCGTGCGCCCCCATCTGATGTTACACGAACTGAGTTTTTAAACACACACGGATCGTGCGCCTAGTCGCACGGGTCGTGTGTATTCTTCTGGAACTTTTATTCAACAACGCCCGGATCGCGCGCCTAGTCGCACGGGTCGTGCGTATCTTTCTGGAAATCTTTTACATCTTTGTTCAACAGCGCACGGGTCGTGCGCCTACACGCACGGGTCGTGTGAGACCTTCTGATCTTCAAATTCAAAGTACCTTTTTATCCGTTCCAAATGATTCCAATCCTCTTCTAATCCATTCCCCATGGTTCCCCAACGATGTAAAGATTGATATCATGGAGTTAATCATGTTTGATAGAAAACTTGTGTGTTATGAATGTGACGAAAACCGTACTTAGAGAACGCGTGAGAACACAAGTCAAGAAATGTTAACGGACCTTGAGTCCAATCATGTTACGATAACGAACTTCAAGTTCATCATGTCATGTAAGCTAATTGATTGTAAGTCTATAAAGACATAAAAACTCTCAATTCATGTAAACACAAATCAAGTTACTTTCCCTCGGGGAAAGGTAGATGGTATACCTTGTGTATATCGAGGATGACGATCCTCCAGTTATTAGCATACCTAGTTGAGGGGAGTCATGAATCCAAAGCTAGGACCTTAGCATTATTCGGATAGAATTTCGGATTGGGGTTTCCGTAGATATTGGGCAATCAAGATTGTCTAGCATTATATCTCGGGTTGTGCTAAGTTCATGTTAAAATATGATCCGTAGTCGCTTATTAGGGCTACATCAGGAAAAATCAGAAATGTAACAAGTAGTCGCTTATTAGGGCTACAAGTTACGAGTAAACATCATGTATTCACGTGGTCGCTTATTCGGGCCACGAGTTCAGATTCAAGTATAACAAACCGTTAGAGTCGGTCAGGGGTCTCGATAGGACTCACTGAGATAATGTTTATCTCACCCTTCATATTTGTGGTTTTTACAGAGAAACAGGGGAAGGCAAAGGCGACAAAGCACGGTTAGCTGGTGAGACTCGAGGAGTCCGGAAGTCTATGTTTCTTGTTTTAGGCCCTTGCCCTTCTGTAGTACTTTTGTTATCGGTTGTATAACTATCATGTATAAGTTATAAATCGTTTCCGCTACTTTATGTTTTGAGTATTGAACACCAGGATTATGTACAAGTCTTAAGTTTTGAAACTTAAGCATTTTCAGGAAGTTTATGAGGTTCAGAGAACCATTTGATATGTATTATCGAAAGTTTTAGATGTGTTCAATATTTCAATAACAGGAAGTTACTCTGATGTATGCCATTTAGTGCATTTCGGTGATTCTATATGTTAGAATTTATCGGGGTGTCACAACATACCACTGACTCATGTTTTCCTTTCCATATGTTGAATGCCCAATCACATATTAGTGTTGGAGCAATTCATAGAGCAGCTATTACAGTCACAGAGAATAAGAGAAGAATGGAAACTCTAATTTTATTGAACTGAATCCATAGTAACAGAATTACAAAGGAACACTATATATATTGCTGGACTTTGCGCTAAGGCAGTTACAAGCTCACTGCTTGTATAACTAACTGATTAAGAACTAAAGAAAGCAATACAAAAGAGAAATATATCACTTATGAATTATTCACTTCACAACACCATCCCCTAATTCATAGAATCAAACATTACAACATAACTACACCTAGCTTATTTCTATCTACCTTATCCCCACACCAGTCACTATCTGAGAATCCACACAATTCCAGTTTAGTCTTTTCTGTGTTTGCAGGGAAGAAAACACCATACTTCAGAGTCCCTTTTACATACCTCATTTTCCTTTTGCAGCAAGGAAATGAGACAGCTTAGGCTTAGTCGTAAACCTGCTTACTAGGCCAACAGCAAATCCAATATCAGGCCTACTATTACAAAGATATCTCAGGGAGCCAACTACCTGTTTGTACAGTGTGGATCAATGTCCTCCTCCTCTTCACTTTGCAGCAGTTTCACATTCTGCTCAGCTGGTGTTACTGCTGAATTGCAGTTACTCATATCAAATTTCTTCAGAATTTCTGATGCATACTTGCACTGATGTAGCACCATCCCACCTTCTACATTAATCAGCTCCATTCCTAAGAAATATGACAACCTCCCTAACTCTGTCATTTCGAATTCTTGGAGCATTCTTGCCTTGAACTGAGTGATGTCCTGTACTAATCCACCTGTAATCAGACCCTGTTTCTGAAGGAAGCCACGAGCCACCATCCTTGCTTTATGTCTTGCCACTGATCCATCAGGTTTCAGTTTCATCTTGAGTACCCACCTGACAGATACTGCCTTCTTGTTTGCTGGCAATTCAGTCAACTGCCAGCTCTTACTCTTTTCAATTGCTCTTAGTTCTTCTTCCATGGCTGCTTTCCACACACTTTATTTCATTGCTTCACTGTGATCAATTGGCTCTGTGTCAGCTAGCAGAACAAAGTGTACCAGCTCACCATCACTGTCCACTGCAGTGTCTGATACCAATTCATAATCAGCAAGTTTCCTTGGAACTTCCCTGTTTATGTGTGGCCTTGGCACTGGTTCTGGTTCATCATCAGAGCTATCATCACTCTGTTCTCCAATCTATGGAGCTGCAGTCTCAGTTTCCTCAGTTTCACACTCAACTGATACTGAACTGGTTGCTCTGTCACTTATTTCTTTCCCTTTCCAGTTCCATGACTTTGCTTCTTTCACAATTACATCTCTGCTCACTTCTACCTTGTTTGTTTCTGGACAGTACAGTTTGTATGCTCCAGTGGGATGATATCCAACCAATATCATAGGCTTGCTTTTATCTCCTAGTTTCTTTCTCCTTTCATCTGGTATATGCTTGTAGCTTAGGGCACCAAACACCCTAAGGTGATCATTACTTGGTCTCCTTCCAAACCACATTTCCATAGGGACTTTGTCCTTCAATTTCTTGGTTGGAAATCTATTTAAAATATAAGCTGCAGTGGATACAGCTTCTGCCCAAAGACAGTGAGGCAGTGACATTTGTTTCAGCATGCTTCTAGCCATATCCAGCACTGTCCTGTTTCTCCTTTCATCCAATCCGTTATGCTGTCGAGTATATGGTGCTGTCACCTCATGGTCAATACCATGCTCCTCACAATAGCTCTTGAATTCCTTCGAATTGTATTCCCCTCCACCATCAGTTCTCAACACTTTCAACTGATTTCCACACTGTTTTTCTGCATAAGCCTTGAACTTCTTGAACTCAGCTAACACTTCACTCTTAGCTTTGATCAAGAAAAGCCATTGCATTCTTGTGAATTCATGCACAAAAGATACAAAGTATCTGTTCCCTCCCAAGGAAGGAACCTCAAGAGGTCCACACACATCAGAGTGAACCACTCCTAATGCATGAGTAGCTCTTGAGGGTACCTCTGTGGCAAAGGGCAGTCTTGACTGCTTGCTTCTCATACACACTTCACATGAGGTCTCTGGAATAACAATCTTAGGAATTCCTCTCACCATCTCCTTGGAATTTAGCTCACTCAAACTTCTATAGTTCAAGTGACCAAGCTTCTTGTGCCATAGGACAGCCTCTTCCACCTCATCAGTAGTACTATAGCACTGTGAGTTAGTTGCTGTAATGCTGGCTTTAAAGGTTCTGTTCTTGTCTAAATGGGTCTTCAGAATCAATTTGTTGCTGCTGTCATACAACTTAAGGGTGCTGTTTCTCATAATCACTGAGAATTCTTTCTCCAAAAACTGTCCTCAACTCATTAGATTACACTTTATGCCTGGCACAAACCACACGTTTTCAATCACTGCTGTTCTTCCATCACTCATCTGCACTGTGATATTTCCCATACCTTCTGCATGCAGACTTCTTCCATCAGCTACCTTGATGTAAGTTGTCTTGCTTGGATCAAAATCAGTCAACCAAGACTTGTTTCCAGTCACGTGATTACTGCATCCAGTATCCATGTACCCTAACTCTATGACAGTGTTTCCATCCACTGTGGTGACCATCAATAAAACTGTCTCAGTTTCAGCTTCTCCTTGAGCAACATTGGCTTCTTCATTCTCTTTGTTGGACCAACATTCATCAGCAAAGTTTCCAAATTTGTCACAATTATAACACTGAATTTTCCTTTTGTCAAAGTTTCCTTTCATGAAAAACGGTTCTCAAGTTTACTTGAACCAGACAGGGGACCATTATTTGGTTTATAGTGGCGGCGCTAAAATAAGGACTTTTTTGTTCCAAGTTTTGGAAAGATGATTTTAAAGTTTTTTTTAGAAATTTTTGTTGAGTTCCAATCACAAAAAGTACTTCTCCTTTTTTTTAAAAATAGTTATAGTTATTATTTTTGTTTCTAAAGTTAAAAACTTTTAAAGTGAACCTAGGAAAAACTTTGAAAGCGATATTGTTTTTAAAAAGTGATTTTTATGATAAAAGCTGTGTCTTTTTGTTGAGAAAATGGAAAGAACTTAAACACACACAGGTTGTTTAAAGTTTCATTTTCACCGTTCAGGTGAAAAGTCGGGTTAAGTCTTTGAATCGTGAACAATTAATTAACTTCATGATTGATATGATATAATCTTAGTCGTATTGAATTTGTAACTCAAATAAATGCTTGTTAAATGCCATGGCACCTTTTTGGCATATAGGAGTTTTCATTGCCAAGTTAGTTTCTATTAAATCAGGTAATCCGTAACGCCTAGTTCAACTCGCAAATATCGAAATTGTTAGGTTAGATATCATGTCTCGGTTCGAACCCGGGACCTCAGCAATTGCCACTTCGGCTACAAATCAAAAAGAAATAAATCAGGTAGGAGTTAGATTCTGGTGTAACCTTCTAGTGCTTTGTAGTAGAGTATAAATTCAGAAAATGAGGTATAACTGATTCGGCTCTCAATCAATAACAGATATCAGTTCCTCAGTCCCTCTCATTTTCTCTCATTCCTTTTAATAATTTCCTTAATTTTCATGTCAATTTGTGAAGTGTTTTAACAAATTGGTATCTGGAGCTTCTTCAATCCTGTGAGAGAACCTTCTGTTGTGCGTAATTCCCCATTGAATCCATGGCAGACACATTACTAGAAATCTTCCAACTCTAGATGGTGCGAATTAGGAGCGATGGTGCATTCAGATCTGTGTGCTATTTGGTGCACATGAACTCCTGGATATTGTTGATAATGGCTTTGATGATTTGGTGGAGAATCCTACTGATGCCCAACGCAATGCTTAGAGATCACAAGAAGAAGGACTGTAAAGCACTCTTCTACATTCATCAATATGTAGATGCAAGCAATTTTGAGAAAATCGCTACTACACCCAGTTCCAAGGCTGCGTGGAATTCCTTTGTGAAGTGTTACGCTGGTGATGATAAGGTGAAGAAGGTGCGGTTGCAGACTTGCAGTCACTAAGGAGAAAATATGAATTAATGCGTATGGAGAAGTCGGAGGGGATTGTTTTGTATTCACTAGATTAGTGACTCTCACTAATCAAATGAAGAGCTGTAGTGAAATAGTTTTTGATTTGATGTTGATTGAGAAGGTAATGCATAATTTGACTCCTCAATTTGATTTCATAGTAGTTGCAATTGAACAATCAAATACTGTGAAATTAGAATAACTACAAGGCTCCTTAGAGGCACATGAATTGAGATTAACTGATAAAGGTGCTGAAAGGAAAATTGATCAGGCATTGCAAGCTAAAGTAGTTAAAAAAGGTGACAGGGAGAACAATAATTGGAGGAAAGGAACGTTTGATAAGGGAAAGAAGTGGTTTATTAATAAAGATAAGGCCAAGGTTGATAAGGGAAAGGAACGTTTGGTGGAGGATCTATCAATAATCATAAGAAAAAGAAAGATTATGATAAGATGAAGATTCAATGTATAAATTGTGAGAAATTTGGCATTATGCAGATGAGTACTGGCATAATAAGGGGAAAAGGCCTCAAAACAGTGGTGAAGAGGAAAATGCTTCTCATAGTGAATCAGGCGATTCTGATGTGGTGCTCCTCATGGTGACAATATTTGAAGGGAATGTTGTTGTGATGATTGGTACCTAGATACAAGTTGTTCCAATCATATGACAGGGCACAAGGAATGGCTAACTCACTTTGACACTAGCTGGAAGACTAGTATCACGTTGGCAGATAATAGGAGTATAGTTGCAGAAGGAATATGTAACATTTATGTGCAATCTCATGAGTGTAGGGCAGCTCATTGAAAAATGGTTTTCTATTACAATGAAGGACAATGTGCTGTAGCTCTTTGATCCTTGTGACAGACTTGTTGTGTTGGAGTCTACCTTATTGAAGAACAGAACCTTCAAGTGCAACATTAGTACAACAGGGGTACATTGCTTAAAAGCCACTGATGAAGAACAACAAAGTTGGTTATGGCACTTGAGGTATGGACATTTAAATTTTAGAACCTTGAATCAGTTAAGGTTTAAAGGCATGGTGGTAGGACTGCCTAGGACAGAGTTACCAGTGAAGGCATATGAATTTTGCCTTAAGGGGAAGCAAAGTAAACTGTCATTCGCTTCTAGTTTGCCTATGAGAGCTTCTATACTGATAGGATCGTAAATAAAGAAAATGTAGGGAGGGGTATTAAATATATGAGATGTAGGGGATTATGGCTTAGGGGGAGGGAAATGGTTGTGACCAACTTGCTGATGTGGCAATTTGGAGGGAAATGGAAGCCAACGACGATGGAAGATCAGAGAAAGGAGGGATGGAATGAGACGGAGGTAGATCTGAAATCGCAGAATTCAGAAACTGATTCTGAGTTGTCGAATCCAGAATTGAAGCTGGAGACTATGGATTCTCACATAGGGAGAACGAAGGAAGACGTAGAGACGAAGAACGATGGCACCAAAAATGCGAGTGCCTTGGGAAACCGTGTAACTAATGCTGCAAAATCAGGAGAGAAAACAGAAGCGGAAAAGGACAGCGGTGGTAGAGGTAGAGTGGCGGTGGTGCTGAAACAAGATGGTGAGGTTGATGGAGGACGTTACTGTTCGCGATCGTGTGTGTTCTATAGTCGCAATGTCAGTGCAAGTATACACGTCGTACAAGTAATAAAGTGGATAAAAGTAAGAGATCGTTCCCACGAGGATTGATTAACTTTCAGAGTTCAAGTCTTTAAAACACAAGTGAAACAAGTAGCAAATCGACACTAAAGTTGATATTAAGACTAAGAACATAAATAAAGCAAGTAAATGAGAAGTGGGTGTGAATATGGAAGAGTACGAGTTGGATTGCTGCATGCAAGTAAATCTCCTCTAGTCAGACGTTATAACGTTTACACGCTAACACGTACAAATGCTATGTTGTATAGACGTTATAACGTTTGAACGCTGTTGCAAAAGAGCTGTGCTTTTCAGTCACAAAACGTCAGAGCTTCAAGTACTAGAATTCCTATGTCTAGGTTCTAAGTAGGCCTACTCCTGTATTTTAAGTACCCACAGCAATGTCCTATGAACTATTATCTGTTCTATGTCTAGACTTAGATAAAAATGCCCAAATGTCTTTAGTGCACCTTTTCATTCACATAAATCTTTGAGTTCTTTTCATAGACCATGTCTGTACCTATGAATCTACTTATTTTAAGTGATCAGTTCAAAACAAGTTTGGAAATATTAACATGCAAAGATTTAAAACGCATAAACATCATTACTTCATAGTATTAGACTAAAGGTTCATTACATGCAAAACAACAACCCAACTACAAATTGTTTAGCTCATGCTGAGCATCCTTACAGAAATAAGAGGAGTTAAAATCCAAATACCGTACATAGAGAAAAGGAGACTAAACGCAAAAGATACGCCTAAGTGGCCTTCCTTCATGCACGCTGTAAAGACGTTACAACGTCTGAGCTTTCCATTAGTGGTTGCGAATGGATATGGAAATTGGGGCCTTGAGAGAAAAAAAAATGAAGAAGTCTGTGTCCAGAACTTCTCTCAGGAAAATTATCTCTGAAAAATGGGGGAAGGTGGATGATGAATGGAGTCGTTTTTATTCCGCTTGGTGCACCCCTTGCCTTTTTATAGAGAGAGAATATCCATGGTCAAAAGAGGTCACATGCTGCTGATGTCATTCCCCCACCTTCCAAGCTTGCTTGTGAGTTGACTCTGCCCTGAAGTGACACCGCACTGCTACAGTGCGTAAGCCGTGTCAGCGTTGAAGAAAGAGAAGATCTTCTTCATTTCCAGATCTCTGGTCATCATTACATGCGCGCCAAAATGATATATATTATTTTCTTGCTCTGCTGTCCTTCTTTAGACGTGATGAGAGACGCTGCCACGTTTGGATTACTGCACAAACACAAGAAGCATCAAAACGCTCACAAAGGCGCCAATTGGCACCAAAATGCCTAGAACTTGTAATTTAGCCCCTTTCTAACTAAAAGCAATAAACTAACAGAAACTTAATAGAAACAACCTACTATTGCCAGAGAACTTGCATGATTTAACTTTGAATACGTATAAATAACTCATATAAATATGAGTTATCACACCCCCAAACTTAAACCATTGCTTGTCCTCAAGCAATTGAAATACAACATATGAAAAGATGCAGGAAATTAAATACACCAGCAGTTTACATCCTGCTCATCCATTTGATCAAAAATTTTCCTCAAGGGGCTAATTCCTTACACACTCACGCACCAATGCATAATTACATTCTAGATTCATTACTGTCCAAGGTGAGTGTGTGATCTCTGTATCAATTCTTTTCCTAGCTAGGTTCAGAAGCTATCCTAGCTTATGAAAGAGTGGTTTCCAATTATGGTGAGGGTACAACATTTTTCAAAACAAAGAGTAGGCTAACATTTTCACACAAGACTTGAGGGTTATTTTAAGCACGACAAAGGGTCTTTATTTGGGTGCTAGGACTAGATTAGTGCAAACTACTTTTCTGACTCACTCAACGCAAAACACACACAGGACTGCAACCCCTCATTACTGAGCAACTTTCATTTGATTCACTTCACTTTTGGTTTGGAGTTTTTGTGATTTTCTCCTTTTTGATCCTTTGGATTTGACAATTTTGGATTGAGATATTTGGTGTACCCAGTATTTGTTTCGGGAAATTGCAGCCAACACAGAGGACATGTGGATTTTTCCACTTATTTGAAACAACACACACTTTTTTTTTTTTTTTTTTTTTTTTTTTTTCTTTTTGGAGTAGACGTTATAACGTTTGATAACACAGAACTCAACACACAAACACACACGGCATACGTTATAACGTTACGGGTAGACGTTACAACGCTGCACTCACACTACACAAGCACTAATCATCCTACAGTCTTTGCACCCAACCTTAGTACAACCTGATATACCCCCAAACTTAGTTTCTACTGCTACTCTGAGTTTTTAATCAAGTTCTACCATCACCATAGTCAACCAGCACTAGCTTTGCATCAATTAGTCCTTAGCTAACTAGGTTTTCCTCAAAACAGAGTTTGTGTGGAAGCAATAATCAATTCTATTCATCTAAACATGCATCAGCTACTCACACAAATTCACACATAGTCATTACTAGATTTAGCCCAAAGAGAAACATTTTTGATGATTAATAGAGTTAGGAAAGTAAACTGATTTTGCATTTGATTTCATGCAGACAGGAAACATAAAAATGATCCTCCCCCCCCGAACAAAAAGATGAGCAGTGTCCCCACTGCTCACTGATTTTGAAAAATGAGAGAGGAACATTTACACAAAACAGAAACAAAACAACTACTAACTCTCAAGACGTTGTAACGTCTAGACAGCTATTTATTTGCACTGAAATTGGAAACTAAAACTACTCTACTGCTAAAAGAGGGCTACTTACTTGTTCAGAGCACCGGCCCTGAGCCTTCCACTTTGTCTGGCTGGGATGCTTGCTTGCACAGCCTTCTTTTTCTTTTCTTTCTTCTTCTTTTCTCCTTCACCGTCACCAGCATCAACTGAGACTTCAGTTTCCTGGGGCCTCTTTACACTGCTCTCAGCAATTCTTTTCTTTGCTTCCTCCCATGCTTTCTGCTTTTCCAGTTCTGCAGGATGAATCTGCTGCTGCTCTTTGGGTTCCCCCTGGGCTTTTTCAACCTCTGGCTCATGAGACGTTGTAACGTCTGCAGCTTCCTCATCAGCAGCAACAGCAGGAGCATTCTCTGAACCACTTGCAGCAACAAATGCTGCGCTGGTGGCTGTTGCTGGCTTGTCTTTAGCAGCTTCAGATCTCTTCTTTACCTGCAACTTTTGCCTTTTGGGTGCAGGAGGATCATCTGGTTGCTTTTCTTCATCACCATGCCTTGCTTTTTCACTCGCAGCGGCTACTTCACGCCTTTTCTTCTTCCCAAATGGACTCTGGGTGGGTACAGTCTTGAATCTTTGCCTTTTGGGTGGGGGAATGAGTTGTGGGTCTGGGTTGGTTTCAACAACAGTTGGCTCAGACGTAGCCACATCTGCACTGGTTACTTCTGGAATGGATGGTTGTGATGGCTCTTTAGTTGGTTCAGGTTGAGTGGGGGTTGGCTTTGAAATGGGCTGATCTTTAGGTTTAGATGGTGGTGTTTGGGGGATGTTTTGGTTATGGTTGGGTTGGGTTTCAGCTGAGGGTTGGGGTTGTTTGTCTTTTGGTGATGGAGGTGTGGGTTGGGCTGGTTCTTTGAGTGTTTGGGTTGGTGGGGAGTCAGCCTCAATATCAGTCTTATCACTGGAACTTCCTTTCTCTTCTGAATGTGTTTCTTCCTCGTCATCACTTAGGATTTCCCTACTCACCTTCTTTGATTCCTCTGCATCACTTTCACTGATGCTATCCATATCAGCTGATTTAAGCTCTTCTTCCTCACTACTTACCTTCTTCTGCTCCTTCTTTGCTGGGCTCTTTCTTTTTGTTGGTGGTTTTCTTGTTTTCTTGACTTTTTCCTTCTTCACTTTCTTGGGGTTCATTGTTGATAGGAGTATGTTGTCTTCATCTTCCTCTTGCATCCAATCTGGAAGTACTGGTTCTTCAATCACCATCTTGCCTTTTGTTGTATGTGCAATCACCTTCTTTTGCCACTCAAATTGCTCCTTGACAAACTTGGCTAGGCTGTTTTGCTGTTCTACCAGACGTTGTAACGTCTGTGCATCAACTGACGTGGTCGCATCTGCAGCTCTCTGCCTAGCTTTGAACTTTGTAGAGAATGCCCCCTGAGGTTCTTCTCTTAGCTCAGATGCTTCAATCTCCACTCCAGCCTCCATGCATAGATCGGTGATTAAACAAGGGAAGTATAGGTATCCATCCTTCCTGTTCTGCCATTTGTTAATCTCTCTGTTGATGAGCTTACCCACTTCAATCTTATCTCTTGACATAATGGCATCAATAGCAATCAGCCTCTCTTTATCAACCCAGAGAGTGTGGGAAGTGGGTATCAAGCAGTGTCTGATGAAATGAAACCAGGCACTGGCCTCATCACAAAGGTATCTCTTCAAAATCTTGAATTCATTCCCATGGTCGCCTCTTCGCTCCCAAACAGCTCCTTCAACACATATTCTTTCTTTGATTTCAGTCATCTCTGCCACTCCGTACGTCTTTTGCTTCACCTCAACTGCCTTGCCATAATAACCTAGCCCAAAGTAGTCATTTATGACTCTTACACCAAATTTGACTTCCTCGCCTCGTACGATGGAGGTGCTTGAAAGTTCTCCATCAGTTCTTTCAACGATTCCTTTGTAAAAGTCATGCACCAGAGTTGCAATGTATTCCTTTCTGTGAACTACAAATTTCTGTCATCCCAATGCAGCCACTGTTGCGATAAAGTCAGGATTTGGGTTTTCCAAGCTAAAACCCCTTTCTGGTAGCAAGGCTTTCTTCTTTGAAGGAATGGGGATTTCTGGGTTTGGAACAGAAGAAGAACTTGGGTTGACGTTCTTTCCTTTACCAGATGATTTTACTGCAGCTTGCTTTGTTTTAGTCATGGTGATTGTATGAGTTTTCTGGAGTGGGGGATTTGAGATTGAGATTTGCGATTTGGGGTTGGGAGAAGGTATAAGATTACGGTTTCTGAAAGTGTATGAAGGTGGTTTTTATGATTGTAACTGGTGTGTGCCTATTGGGGGGGGGGGTTTTATGGGAAGTTGGGAAGTAGGTGGTGGCGTGGGTTTGGGAAAAAGGGGTAACCGTTGGAAGTGACGTCATGGTCACTTTGGCAGTCACGTCTCAAAAAAAAATTCATTAAAAAATTGTTTCATTTGAAAACTGCTTGACTCATTTTTCTTTTCTTTTTCATTTAAAACTTTACCCAGGCAGCGAACGTGACAACATCCTAGACACGCAGAGACGTTATAACGTCTACCACACTTCAGCTTCCAATCCTGCACAAAAATTTAAAGACACAAAATTGCTGGTTAGTAAAAACCATTGGGTTGCCTCCCAAGAGCGCTTGCTTTAAGAGTCTTCAGCCAGACTATCCCCTTTTTTGAATTCAGGGGTTGTTGAGAGTCACTGTGGTCTTGTCCCTAACCACATGTTCTCCATGGTAGTGCTTCACTCTTTGGCCATTGACCTTGAAAATGGAATTAGTTTTCTCATCAAACAGATCCACAGCACCATGACTGTAGACTTTTACTATCTTGAAAGGTCCTGACCATCTTGATTTTAACTTCCCAGGGAACAACTTTAATCTTGAATTAAACAACAAAACTGATTGTCCCTCTACTAGCTCCCTTCTTTGAATTCTCTGATCGTGCCACTTCTTGGTTTTCTCTTTATACATTTTTGAATTCTCATAGGCAGTGTGTCTGAATTCATCTAGCTCATTTAGTTGAAGGAGCCTTGCTTCTCCAGCCTTTGAATGATCTAGGTTCAGTTGCTTCAGTGCCCAGTGAGCTTTGTGTTGGAGCTCAATGGGCAGGTGACAAGCTTTTCCGAAGACTAACTTGTATGGTGACATGCCCAATGGTGTCTTAAATGCTGTTCTGTACGCCCACAATGCATCATTAAGGTGCAGGGACCAATCTTTCCTGTTTGGACCAACCATCTTCTCAAGTATCCTTTTAATTTCTCTGTTGGAAATTTCTGCTTGACCACTTGTTTGTGGGTGATAAGCTGTAGCAATCTTGTGCTTCACTCCGTACTTAGCCAATAGGTTCTCAATCAGCTTGTTACAAAAGTGAGAGCCTTCATCACTGATTATAGCTCTTGGAGTACCAAATCTTGTGAAGATGTTTTGCTTCAGGAATTTGCTGACTGATTTGGCCTCATTATTGGGTAATGCTATGGCTTCCACCCATTTTGACACATAATCCACAGCTACCAAAATGTATAAATTTCCATGAGACATAGGAAATGGCCCCATGAAGTCCATTCCCCAAACATCAAACAGTTCCACTTCAAGAATATTTGTCAATGGCATTTCTTGCTTGTTGGAGATGTTTCCAGCTCTTTGGCATTTATCACATCTTTTTACTAATTCATGAGCATCTTTGAAGAGTGTTGGCCAATAGTATCCTGACTGTAACACCTTTGCTGCAGTTCTGGTTCCTCCAAAATGTCCTCCATAAGGTGATGCATGACATTGTTGTAATACATGGAGTTGTTCCTCTTCAGCCAGGCATCTCCTAAGCAACTGATCTTGACACATCTTATATAGATAGGGCTCATCCCAAAAATAGTGCTTCACGGTGTGGAAGAATTTTTTTCTTTGCTGATGGTTGAAATCCACAGGCACCATCTTGCTGACTAGGAAGTTAACTATATCAGCATACCAGGGAGCAGTAGTATCAGACGTTATAACGTTTGAAGAAATAGTCATAGACGTGGTAAGGTCTTCAGCTACTGTGGCTACTGTCAGCAGTTTTTCATCAGGGAAATTTTCTTTTATTTCTTCTGCACCTGTACCTGCATCAACATTCTCAAGCCTAGAAAGATGATCAGCAACTTGGTTCTCCACCCCCTTTTTATCATGAATTTCCAAGTCAAATTCTTGGAGGAGGAGAACCCATCTAATGAGTCGTGGCTTTGCATCTTTTTTTGAAATCAAATACTTGATGGCTGAGTGATCAGTAAAAACAATAACTTTTGCACCCACCAAGTATGATCTAAATTTGTCAAAAGCAAATACAACAGCCAGTAACTCTTTCTCAGTTACAGTATAATTCAATTGGGCATCATCTAAGGTTTTACTAGCATAGTATATAGAGTGAAAAATTTTGCCATACCTTTGACCCAATACGGCCCCCACAGCGTAGTCACTCGCATCACACATTAATTCAAATGGTTTGGACCAGTCAGGAGTGACTATCACAGGAGCTGTTACAAGGGCATTCTTCAATTTCTGGAATGCTTCATGACAATGCTCATCAAAGTTGAAGACGTTATCACGTTGCAGCAGCAGACACAAAGGTTTGGAAATTTTTGAGAAATCCTTGATAAACCTTCTGTAAAAACCAGCATGCCCTAAGAAACTTCTAATACCTTTGACAGTTGTAGGTGGAGGTAATTTGTCAATAACATCAATTTTTGCTTTATCCACCTCCAACCCTTTCTTTGAAATTTTATGTCCCAAAACAATTCCCTCTTGAACCATGAAGTGGCATTTCTCCCAGTTGAGTACTAAGTTGGTTTCTTCACACCTTATTAAGACTCCTTCTAAGTTATCCAAGCATGCCTTGTATGAGTCTCCATAGACTGAAAAGTCATCCATGAAAACTTCCATGGATTTTTCAATAAAATCTGAGAATAAAGCCATCATACACCTCTGAAATGTTGCAGGCGCATTACACAATCCAAATGGCATCCTTCTGAAGGCAAAGGTACCATAGGGACAAGTGAATGTGGTCTTCTCTTGGTCCTCAGGCACAATAGCTATCTGGTTATATCCTGAGTAACCATCAAGGAAACAATAGAATTCTTTGCCTGCAAGTCTATCCAACATCTGGTCAATAAATGGCAGAGGAAAATGGTCCTTCTTGGTTGCTTTGTTCAGTTTCCTATAGTCCATACATATCCTCCATCCAGTCACTGTTCTTGTTGGAATTAATTCATTTTTTTCATTGGTTACCACAGTAACTCCACCCTTCTTTGGCACACATTGAACTGGGCTTACCCATGAGCTATCACTAATTGGATAAATGATTCCTGCATCTAACCATTTGATGATTTCTTTCTTGACCACCTCCTTCATTATCGGGTTCAATCGTCTTTGTCCTTCAATGCTGTTCTTTGCATTCTCTTCCAAGACAATTCTGTGCATACAGATTGTGGGACTGATACCTTTGATATCTGCCATTTGCCAACCAATGGCTTTCTTGTGCCTTTTCAAGGTGCTAATGAGATCACTTTCCTGCTCTTGTGAGAGGTTAGAAGAAATGATCACTGGTAAAGAATCATTTTCCCCTAAAAAGGCATACTTCAGGTGATCAGGCAACACTTTCAATTCCAGAGTGGGTGGTTTTTCAATGGATGGTACTATCTTCTTGAGATTGGAGTCTTCTTGCCCCAAAGATTCATACTTCTTTGTCCACGCCCTGGGTACATGGGAATCAGACGTGACAACGTCTGTGGTTGACGTTGTAACGTTTGACTGATCAGCTTCTTCTGATAATAATTCTTGAATCTCATCATTGCCCAGAATATTTTCCAAGTGGTCATTATCTTTATTGAATTGCTTTTGAACCACATGGTCAATGGCAACCACAAAGGAACATTCCTCTGTGTTAGGTTCTGGATACTTGAGTGCGTTGAGGACGTTGAATTTGACTTCTTGGTCATTGACCCTCATGATTAATTCTCCTTTCTGCACATCAATGAGTGTTCGTCCAGTGGCTAGAAATGGTCGCCCCAAGATGATAGGAACTTCCTTATCTGCATCAAAATCCAAAATAACAAAGTCCACTGGAAAAACAAATTTGTCAACTTTAATCAAAACATCTTCTAATATGCCCTCAGGATAAACTCTACTTTTATCAGCTAATGTAAGACTTAAAGAAGTAGGTCTGGCAGTTCCTATACCGAGTTTTTCATAAATGGACTTGGGCATCAAGTTAATACTTGCCCCCAAGTCACATAAAGCTTTGCCAAGGTAAAAATCTCCAATGGAGCATGGTATAGTAAAACTGCCAGGATCTTTCAGTTTTCTAGGGAGTTTATTCTGCATGATTAAGCTACATTCTTCAGTTAAAGCAATAGTTTCAAACTCCCCTAGCCTTCTTCTTTTGGTGATGATATCCTTTAGGAACTTGGCATAGTTTGGCATCTGTTGTAGAGCTTCAACCAAGGGAAGGTTTATGTGCAGCTGTTTTAGCATCTCCATGAACCTGCTGAATTGCTTGTCTTCATGAGCTTTCTTGAGTCTTTGAGGGTAGGGTGGAGGAGGATATTCGGGTACAAGCTTAGGAACAGTCTTGATTCCTGGTTCAGAACTAGACGTTGTAACGTCTGTCTTAGACATCACAATGTCTGGAATATTCTTCTCTTTTTCTCCACCTTTGTTTTTCTCTTTTTCCTTATCTGGCACCTCAGATTCCTTAGGCATAGATGGTTCTGGATACTCAGTACCACTTCTTAATGAGATAGCATTTACCTGTGCAATCGCCACATCTTTATCATTTGACTTGGATGAAGATGGTGTTTCAGTTGTGGATGGAAGAGATCCATTCTGTCTTTGAGTGAGAGCTGAGGCTATCTGTCCAATTTGGTTCTCCAAAGTTTTGATTGAAGACTCATGGGTCTGTAAGGTTGCCCTACAATCACTTATGAAAGTTTTCATCAAGGCTTCCAAATTGCTGTTGTTGTTATTCTGCGTATACTGCTTTTGTTGTTGAGGGGGAAATCCTGGGGGTATTGCAGGAGCAGCATTGCTAGCATTCAAAGAATTGTTGTTCTTCCAACTAAAATTTGGATGATTTCTCCAATTTGAATTGTACAAGTTGGAGAAGGGACTGTTACCTTTGTTATGTGATACAAAGTTTACAGACTGGGGGTTATGAGGACACTCTTCGTAGACATGCCCTCCTTCACAATATACACACACTACTCCCCCAGATGGTGTTGGCTCAATAGCTGCAGCAGTCTGTGGTTCAGACGTGGCCACGTTTGGAGTGCTCAAGTTCTTAATCATGTTGGTCAGAGAAGCAACCTGAGCAGAAAGGGCAGTTACTTCACTTATCTCATGGACACCAGCCTTCTTTCCAGGAGTGAATCTATCAGAAGGCCAATGGGCATTGTGAGTGGCTATGTCTTCAATAAGTCTGCATGCCTCAGAGAAAGACATGTTTAATATGACACCGCCTGATGAAGCATCAAGTATAAGCCTGGTAGGTTGATCTAGACCATTATAAAAAGTCTCCATTTGAATAACTACGGGAATGCCATGGTGTGGGCACATTCTTAGTAATTCCTTCCATCTTTCCCAAGCCTCAAATAATGATTCCCCTTCTCTTTGTTTGAAGGAAGTGATGTCATTTCTTAACTTGGCATTTTTGTTGGGAGGGAAGTATTTTCCAAGAAATTTCTCAGCTAGCTCATCCCAAGTATGAATTGAATTTGGCTCTAAGGAGTTCAACCAATTCTTGGCCTTGTCCTTAAGAGAATATGGGAATAGCTTCAGTTGGAAGGCATCTTCTGAGACTCCAGGGATGACAAAGTTGCTACACACATCCAAAAATTGCCTTAGATGTGCATAAGGATCTTCTTGAGGGAAACCCCCAAATTGCCCTGCAGTCTGCAACATTTGGAACATCATTGGCTTGAATTCAAAGTGACCAGTATGAATAGGTGGTCTTGCAATGCCTGTTTGTAAATGTGCAGGATTGAGCACGGCATAATCACGCATAGGCCTGTCCCTGTCATTGACCATGTCTTGTGGCCCTGCATTGATGAGTTGCTGTCTCTGCCAGTGTTCATCATCAACATAGGTTTCTGTATGAGTTTGTGGTCCACGACCACGTCCTCCAGCATCAGAGTGCCTTCCTCCTCTTGGAGTACGTCCACCTCTAGAGCTTCTACCACCAGTACCATGTTCAGACATGATTGGTGGCTGAACTTGCTGTTGTTGTTGCTGCCTTCTTAGCCTTTGTTGTCTCCTTAGTCGCCTGAAGGTTCTTTCAGGCTCTGGGTAGAATTCAGGTTCAGATCCACTCCCTGGTTCTGTTGAACTAGAGCTTGAACTGGAACTAAGCATACGCTGTAACGTTTACCTGTTCACATACAGAAACAACAAACAACACAGCAGAATTCTTTCACCTAGTGTTTTAATTCTTGTTGAACAATAAAAGTTAAATACAGATCCCCGGCAACGGCGCCAAAAACTTGTTCGCGATCGTGTGTGTTCTATAGTCGCAATGTCAGTGCAAGTATACACGTCGTACAAGTAATAAAGTGGATAAAAGTAAGAGATCGTTCCCACGAGGATTGATTAACTTTCAGAGTTCAAGTCTTTAAAACACAAGTGAAACAAGTAGCAAATCGACACTAAAGTTGATATTAAGACTAAGAACATAAATAAAGCAAGTAAATGAGAAGTGGGTGTGAATATGGAAGAGTACGAGTTGGATTGCTGCATGCAAGTAAATCTCCTCTAGTCAGACGTTATAACGTTTACACGCTAACACGTACAAATGCTATGTTGTATAGACGTTATAACGTTTGAACGCTGTTGCAAAAGAGCTGTGCTTTTCAGTCACAAAACGTCAGAGCTTCAAGTACTAGAATTCCTATGTCTAGGTTCTAAGTAGGCCTACTCCTGTATTTTAAGTACCCACAGCAATGTCCTATGAACTATTATCTGTTCTATGTCTAGACTTAGATAAAAATGCCCAAATGTCTTTAGTGCACCTTTTCATTCACATAAATCTTTGAGTTCTTTTCATAGACCATGTCTGTACCTATGAATCTACTTATTTTAAGTGATCAGTTCAAAACAAGTTTGGAAATATTAACATGCAAAGATTTAAAACGCATAAACATCATTACTTCATAGTATTAGACTAAAGGTTCATTACATGCAAAACAACAACCCAACTACAAATTGTTTAGCTCATGCTGAGCATCCTTACAGAAATAAGAGGAGTTAAAATCCAAATACCGTACATAGAGAAAAGGAGACTAAACGCAAAAGATACGCCTAAGTGGCCTTCCTTCATGCACGCTGTAAAGACGTTACAACGTCTGAGCTTTCCATTAGTGGTTGCGAATGGATATGGAAATTGGGGCCTTGAGAGAAAAAAAAATGAAGAAGTCTGTGTCCAGAACTTCTCTCAGGAAAATTATCTCTGAAAAATGGGGGAAGGTGGATGATGAATGGAGTCGTTTTTATTCCGCTTGGTGCACCCCTTGCCTTTTTATAGAGAGAGAATATCCATGGTCAAAAGAGGTCACATGCTGCTGATGTCATTCCCCCACCTTCCAAGCTTGCTTGTGAGTTGACTCTGCCCTGAAGTGACACCGCACTGCTACAGTGCGTAAGCCGTGTCAGCGTTGAAGAAAGAGAAGATCTTCTTCATTTCCAGATCTCTGGTCATCATTACATGCGCGCCAAAATGATATATATTATTTTCTTGCTCTGCTGTCCTTCTTTAGACGTGATGAGAGACGCTGCCACGTTTGGATTACTGCACAAACACAAGAAGCATCAAAACGCTCACAAAGGCGCCAATTGGCACCAAAATGCCTAGAACTTGTAATTTAGCCCCTTTCTAACTAAAAGCAATAAACTAACAGAAACTTAATAGAAACAACCTACTATTGCCAGAGAACTTGCATGATTTAACTTTGAATACGTATAAATAACTCATATAAATATGAGTTATCAGTTACCGATGCTACGATCGAGTCAGCAACGATCGTTGTGAAGGTGGTGGCAGTAGCACCCTGATGTTGAACGACGATGACAAGGAACGACCACCGGAGCCACCTGATCCACCGGATCGAAGCCTGTTCAAGGTGGAGGTGGTGACATCCCACCATCTAATTGACGCGGGGAGATCTCTCAATGTAACCGGGGACGACAAGGGAGGAGAGAGACGAAGAGCAGGGGTGGTTTCAGAAGCGTGGTCGTCGTGAAAAGGGAAGAAGGTAACAAGGAATCGCCGGCGATGGGAGGAGGAGCGACGGTGCCGGAAGAAGGAGGGGACACGGCAGAGTTGCAGTGTGTTCGCGATTTGGGATTCTCTCTCTCTGTTGAGATGCGTAACTGGGAGGCGTGGGAAAAGAAGTGGGCCGAAGGCTTTCTCGGGGGCCATTACTTTCCCCACACCCCCACCTACTCTTTCACACCCCCTAACTTCTAAAAACCCTAAAATACCCTCAACTTAAAAAAAAAAAAACACACACACTCACACCCTCACACCCCCTCACTCCTCTCACTTTCCCTTTCACTCTCCCTCTCATTCGAACCCTATCTTTCACTCTCCCTCTCACCCAATCTCATTCGAACCCTATCTTCGCCTCCTCTCACTCTCTCTAATCGTTCCATTTTCATTCAGGTAACCCTCTCTCCCTTCTGTACATTTGGGTTTTTTTTTCTGTGCATCTGCTGTGTTCGCATGACCTCATGCGAACACGTGAAAACGAAGGTGTTCGAATGAGGTCATGCGAACACCGTTCGAATGAGGCCATGCGAACACCTGTTCGAATGGGGTTGTTCGAACAGGTGCGAATGATTCTGTTCGAACAGGTGCGAATGATGCTGTTCGAACAGGTGTGACAGTATTGTTTCTGTTATTTTGATGGTTATGTTGCTTAATTGGTTTAATGGTTGTTGTTTCAGATATGGTGAGGCATCGTGGCGGTAGTTCGCAACAGCCGGAGCGTAGGCCACCCCCGACGGCTTCCGAACGCAAACAGAGGCAAGATGGAGCTGAACCTTCCCGGAGGGGTAGGCGTAGGGACAGATTAGACGTCCCTCCTCCCCCACCGGAGGTTGATGATATTGGCCGGGATATTGAGCGTGATGCTCAATTTCCGGCATATGAGCTGGCCGGCCCTTCTGGTCATGCACATAAGGAGGTTGGTGCTCAACATGAGGAGGATGTTGAGCCTCAGGAGCCTGCTGCTGCTCCTAGGGCTACATTCCCATTCCCTGGTGGACCTAGGGCTACATTCCCATTCCCTGGTGTCATACCCCAATTTTGTCCGGCTTAGGTCCAAACCCTAATTTTCCACACAAAAATAAATTATGCATTTTGGATCCTAGAAACCGCTCCAAAGTTTTTGAAATCATTTTTAGGGTTAGAATGCACTTTTTAAGAAATTAGGGTTTTGAAAAATATGTTATGCATGCATGGCAAGCTTTGGAAAATATTTTATGCATGCATGGCAAAGACCTAAAAGCATTTTTTTGGAAAGCAAGAATTGATTTCTATTTTGTTCCAAAGGCCAAGAATCGATTTATAGTATATTGCATAGGCCTTGAAATCGATTTTCAGGCTCTTCCATAGGCCATGAATCGATTCCTAATTGTTTTAACTAAGTGAAGAATCGATTCCTACCTTTTAGGATGTCCTGAAAATCGATTTCCCTCTTCTTGCATAGGCCATGAAATCAATTTTTAAGCTCTCCTAAAGGCCAAGAATCGATTCCCACTTACCTTAACTAAACATGAAATCGATTCCTACCTTTTAGGATGTCTCAAGAATCGATTTCGTTCTTTTTTAAAACACAATGAAATCGATTCCTATCATTTCAGGAAGTCCAAGAATCGATTCCCACTAATTTCTAAAGCCCAAGGAATCGATTCCTATGTTTTCTAAAAGCAAAGAATCGATTATACTATATTTTGCCTTCATCAAACAATCGATTCATCCTTGCAATAAATGTTTTTTTAAAAAAATTCTACGCTTTCCTAAGCCTATAAATAGGCAGCCTCAAGTCACATTTTCACACACACATTTCACGAGATCTGAGAAGACAACTCTCGCAAATCTCATTTTCCAGTTCTACGCTTCATTTTTGCTCTATTCGTTCCGTTGGTCCGTCGGAGCTGATCTCCTGCAAGAGTTAGTCGGGGTTTGCGTTCTTCAGAGTTGTAATATCTGTCTTCATCAGAGGTATTTCAGTCTTTTCATTTGTTAATATTTAGTTATTGTGATCTGTGTGAATTAACTTAGCTATAGTGTTTATTTACTCGTTCTTGTATATTATCGTCCATTGTTGATGACGAACCGTATGATTCCCACTTATGCCTAGTGCATCATGTTCTAAGTGGTGAAGATGGTCTCGGATGATTCAACTTGTCCCTTTCAACCCCTTTCAAAAACATTTTTTAATTAGAACTACGTCGCTTTGATTCCCGTTTGGGATACGTAGGAGCGAGTCACGTTCTCGTCAAGCGCAACAAATAAAAATCCTTTTCGCAACCATAAACAAATCATTTTCATAAAACAAACAAAAAGAATCATTTTCAAATCCATTGTTGCTAGTAGCTCATCAGAGCCTTTGTTCGTTTAGCTATTAGTAGCAATGTCCTTTTCTCACAAGAATAATAAACGATGATCCATCATAACCTTTGTTAGTTTGATCATCGTGCAAAAAAAAATAATAAAAACGAGTTGTTATCAATAGTCCATCAGAACCTTTGTTCGTTTGACTAGCGGTACAACTCTCTTTTTGAGTATTTAGTAGTGATTCATCAAAGCCTCTGCTAGTTTAATCATTTGCTAATGCTCATCCTATTTCAAAAACTCACTAAAAAAGATAAAAAACAAAAAACTTTTCAAAAAGACCCTAGAACTACGTCGCCTTTGATTCTCCACCCGGAGATACGTAGGAGCAGGGCCACGCCCCTGTCAAGCGCAAAAATAAACAATTTCTAAATTAAAAAATACAAACACATCTCTTTCATAAAACAAAAATCAAAAATCTTACTTTCAAAGTAGGGGATTAAGTCGGTCGTACGGCCGGGTTAATCATCGTTTTAGGATAAGTGAACTGTGGTCCTTCAGAGCCCCAGCGCTCCTTCAGCCCCCAGCGGCCCTTCAGACCCCCAGTGGTCTTTCAACACAGATCACACAATCCTAAGACCCCTATATTAAAAAACACCAACACACAAACATTTTCTACCCAAGAACTACGTAGCTTTGAATTCTCCATCGCACCGGGAGATACGTAGGAGCGGGCCAGGTCCCGTCAAGCACTCTTTTCTAAAAAAACCTTTTTTCCCCTTTTCTCGCCAAAAATAAAATTTTTGTTAAGCTTTCCCATTCATCCTTCCAATAAATAGGCAAACCTAGATATTTTTCAAATCAAACGTTAAAACCACACATTTAATTAGAGGTTCCCTTTCGATAGAAAGGACGTGCGCGGTGCTAACACCTTCCTCGCACGTAATCGACCCCCGAACCTATATCTCTAGTTTTCAAAGACCATCCTCCTTGTCCAAAAGACCTTTTTTCAATGTTTTGGTCTTAAAATTAAAATATTGGTGGCGGCTCCAAATTTTTCCACGTTGTACATTGAGAAACCCCAACCGGGGGGATTTTTCGGGGTGCAACACCTGGTCAAACACATACCGTTATTGCCTTTTTATTACAAACCATAACCATACATGAAATACGAAAGGCATGAAATACGAAAGACATAAAACCAACATAAGCAAACAACTAACTAAGAAACTAGTGTTTCGGTAGTCCCTGTTCCAGAAGATAAATGACCCCTTTTATAATAGGCATGGTGAAATGTCAGCCGTTGATTTCATTTTTAGATCACAAATCTGAGCCGTTTAAATTCTATCCGTTCAGACACATTTTCCAAAGGGATTGACATCCACTCCTTTATCTGACACACATTTGACTGATTGTAAGCCGTTGATCAAAACTGTCGGTGGAATCTGAGACGTCCAATATCTGTCGCTCTGCAACACTGGTTCGAACAGCCTCATGCGAACCTATTCGCATGACCCCATTCGAACACCTGTTCGCATGACCACATTCGAACCCATTCGCATGACCCCATTCGAACAGGTGAAAAACACCCAAGAGGGTGTGTCCCCATATTTAACACACGCGAATGGCCTCGTGCGAACCTGTTCGAAGGCCCGTGTTCGAACAGGTGAAAATTTGTGAAAAAAAAGAGGTTTGGCCTGGCCTTTTGGTCATTTCACACCCTTATGGGGTGTGTTTCGAGTAGGAGGGGGTGTGGGAAAAGCAAACGCCTTCTCGGGGATGTGGACCCAGTTGCTATCAGATTGGGCCAGGCCCAATTCTTGGTTAGTAATTCTGATTCATTTGATATAAAGAGGGAGGTGTTAAAAGAAAAAAAGAAAGGGGAAAGGAAGATAGCTGAGTCTGATTGGAATTTTAAAGAAGTGGATTTCAAGTTATATCTATTGGGCCAAGCCCAAGTTCCTACTCTTAATGCTATTCATTTTACTAGTAAAGAGGGGGTGTTTCTAGAGAAAAAAGTAGTGCAAATTACAGTGGGTTTATTTCCCACTGATGTGCATCTCACTACTGCTGCGTCACACGGCATCAGAATATTCACCCTTCCACTGCAGAACAGTTTGAAAATTTCTTTACTGCATGATCATCTTCTATTATCAACGCTTGCCATTAAAAGGTTAGAACAATTCTCTCTTTCAACAATTTTATTATTTGTTAAAGATGGAAATGGTTTGAGTTATAGTAATAGCTTTCGGCTACTATTCCAAGGAGTGAGCAAAATGATAAAGTGGCTAGTAGGGGTTGGTTTTGGGCAATTAATAAGTACTTGCATCTTGCTAGGGATCCATGTGGCATTCAACAAGGGAAGAGAGGCATGAATGTGGTACAGCTGTATGAGGCTGGGAACATTACATGCAAGCTGAGTGATATATTGTCATACAGTGCTTTGCGTTTTATTTCAAATACCATAGTAAATGGAAGGTATTATTTCTATCATGATACTGCTCCAAGTTCAGAGAGAGTCAAATTGTTTCAAACTGATGAAGATCCTTCCTTGGTAGAACTTTTGTTTCAATATGGTGGATATCTGCTATTTTTTTGTTCGCATCCAGGAACTCAGGTGGCAAACCTACAGGATATATGGAACAAAGATCGCGAGCCTGCATGGGATACTCAACACTTGAACAGTAATCTACAAATTAAGTATTGGCCTTCCTTTTCTTGCAATCTACATGAGTGTCAAGAGCCACTATTTGATTACATTTCCTCTTTGTCAATGAATGGTAGTAAAACTACAGTGGTGAACTATGTAGCTAATGGGAGGTATTATACTGCCACCAATCCATCAAAATCCTTTTTTCTGCCTCTTGAAATTTCGATGGGTGGAGCAGCAATTTTTATGGCTGTATTAAACCTTCCAGTTGAACAAATTATATCATCTTTAGAATGGATCCCAGGCCATGATAAAGGGGTTGAGTCTCAAGTATGGAGTCACATTAATCCTTGTGTACAAATTAAGTATGGAAATTCAAAGGAGACCATTGATTTGCTTTATGAGTGGCTTATGGGTTTTGTTGGTGATTTAACTAGAACTATAGAAAATAAGCCAATGGAATTGCATGACAAGGAAGAGGAAAAGATTTCTGGTTCTATTGAGTTTGGGTGGCACAAAATTTTGGTTGAGCCCTTGGTTCAACGGGTGGAGTCTTCAAGAAGGGCCATGACAGATACGCATTACAAGCAGTGGGATCCGGGTGAAACATATTCAGCGTCTTGCATTATTGTAACATCTTGCTTCAAGCTTTGGGATCCCGGCGGAAGACTATTATGGTTTATCTTCGGTATCTTCACCTTGAGGACAAGGTGAATGTTTTTGGGGGGGGGGGGGGGGGGAGTATTGATAGGATCGTAAATAAAGAAAATGTAGGGAGGGGTATTAATTATATGAGATGTAGGGGATTATGGCTTAGGGAGGGAAATGGTTGTGACCAACTTGCTGATGTGGCAATTTGGAGGGAAAGAGAGTGAGTTAGTTGAAGTAATATAAATAGTAGTGGGAGGGAATTGAGAGGGGAAGCAAGAATTGAGAATAGACCTTAGGTCTTTGGGAGAGATTAGGCCTCTATAGTGCCTAGAGTGTTCCTTTCTTTTACTTGTCTACATATCCATTGTAATTCCAGAATTATAGGCTCTGTTATCCCTTGATACAGATCTGGTTTCAGTATAAATTCCACATATATTCCTTTTATTATCTTCTATGGATTATGGTACCTATCAATTGGTATCATACAATAAATTTTAGAACCTTGAATCAGTTGAGGTTTAAAGGCATGGTGGTAGGACTGCCTAGGACAGAGTTACAGTGAAGGCATATGAATTTTGCCTTAAGGGGAAGCAAAGTAGACTGTCATTCGCTTCTAGTTTGCCTATGAGAGCTTCTATACCTTTGGTTCACTCATATATTTGTGGACCTTTTAGGTTTCATCATTGGGTGGAAATAAGTACCTCATCTCTTTTGCCGATGAATACACTAGAACGCTATGGGTGTATTTTATCAAATTCAAGAGTGAAGCATTGGAGGTGTTTAAGAAGTTCAAGGTCCTGGTTGAGAAGCAAAGTGATGAGGCATTCAAGGTTCTTATGACTGATGGTGGTGAGGAATATACCTTCAAAGAACTTGAGAATTTCTGTGAATGATATGGCATAGGTCATGAAGTTACTGCACCTTATACCCCACAACATAATGGTCTTGCAGAGAGAAGAAATGGGATCATTCTTGACATGACTAGGAGCATGTTGAAGAAAAAGAACTTGCCACATAAGTTCTAGGGTGAGGCAGTCACCACTACAACTTATATTCTCAACAAATGTCCTACCAAAAAGTTGAAAGAGAAAATGCCCGAGGAGGTGTGGTCTGGTAAAAGACCAAGTGTGAATCACTTGAGAGTTTTTGGATCCTTATGCCACAAGCATGTGTCTGATGCTAAGTGCAGCAAGTTGGAGGATAAGAGTGATGTTATGATACTTGTAGGCTACCACCCTATTGGTTCATATAGCATTTACAATCTAACAACTAACAAAATTGTTTTTAGTAGAGATGTCCTCATCAAAGAAGCAGAAGCATGGAACTGGTCCAATGATAAAGAGCCTCAGGAAACATCAATTCCAGTGACACTTGATGATGGACAAAATATTGGTACATAAATTTCTGATGATCAAATTTATGAGGTAATTTTGATGATGATGAGTTGCAAGGTGAAAACAATGTTGAAACTGATGCTTTGCAACATGCTAGGCCACAGAGGAATAGGCAATCTCCCAATAGGCTTGCAGATTATGAATTGTTGCCTAATAGTGCAGTAAACAACTATGGTGATTTGATACATTTTTCCTTGTTAGCTAATGCAGAGTCAATTAGCTACAGGGAGCCAATAGAGGAGAATGTTTGGAAGGAGGCTATGAAGGAAAAACTGAATGCAATAGAGAGGAACAAGACATGGGAGTTATGTTGGTTGCCTAAAGGCTGGAGACCCATTGGTGTGAAATGGGTGTTCAAAGTAAAGCTCAATCCTGATGGGACAGTTTTGAGGCACAAGACAAGGCTAGTTGCCAGAGGCTTCTTGCAAAGGTATGGCCTAGACTATGGTGAAGTATTTGCTCATGTTGCTAGACATGAAATTGTGAGACTTGTGGTAGCTCTAGCATGTAGTAGAAATTAACCATTATTTCACCTAGACGTGAAATCGACTTTCCTTAATAGACCTCTTGAAGAAATTGTATTTGCTTCCCAACCCCCTAGATTTGTGATAGTAGGGAAGTGTATAAATTGCACAAGGCTCTCTATGGCCTTATGTAGACTCTTAGGGCCTGGAACAAGAGGATAGATCAGTTCCTCATACAGCTTGGATTCAAGAAATGCACAATTGAGCATGGTGTATATATAAGATGAAGAAGGAATCGATCTTGTTGCTAATTTGTCTCTATGTAGGTGATTGTTTGTCGTTGGATGGAGTTTCCTCGGGATGGAGTTTTTGTGGACACCTCAAGAAGTGATTCTACATTAACGAAAGTATGCTTCTGAGATATTGCAGGGGTTTGATATGGATGATTGCAATTCTGCCTCAACTCCAGCAGAGGTGAATTTGAAGCTAGAAGGAATTGAAGATGATGAGAAGGTTAATCCTCCATTGTTCAAGCAATTTGTAGGATCTTTGAGATATCACTGCTGTAGCAACCGAAAAATCCGGAGGAGGGATTCTTCGACATTTTTTAATGAAGCCGCCATCAATATTTATTTAATAGGAAAAACATTGAAAAAACCTTTATTTTTGGGTTCAGGGGTCGATTATGTGTGGAGAAGGTATTAGCACCCCACAACATCCTTTCAAAAAAAGGTTACTGATAAGTCTATTTTTAGAGTCTTTTTAATAGTTATTTTCATTAAGTTTTTTTAGGTATTTTTGATATCTTTGAACTATTTTACTACATATGTTTGCTTTTTATTTTCAGGTTTTATTTTGGAGCAAAAGAGAAAATATGAGCTAAAATGAAGAAAAAAGGAAATATTTGAGGAGGAGCAATTTTTAAAGCACTAGACACCCTCATGGGCGCCAAGGGCCCCAAAAACCGAAAACTGGCCAAGGGCGCCAAGCAGCAAAACTGGCGCAGCACAGGGCGCCAAGCAGCAAAAACTGGCGCAGAGCCTGCGCACGACCCTGGCACATGTTGCACGACCCTAGTGCAAAACTGGCGCACGACCCTGGCAGATAGGCGCACGACCCTGGTAAAAACTGGCGCAGAGCCTGCGCACGACCCTGGGTGCACCACGCACGACCCGTGCGTGTTTTCAACTGAAAATGGCCCATTTTGGCAGAACAAGGCGCACGACCCTGGCACATAGGCACACGACCCATGCTTGCCAGCAACGCAGAACAGCTGTTTCCAGCACATGGCGCACGACCCTGGCACCATAGGCGCACGACCCTAGTGCAAAACTGGCGCAGAGCAGCCAAAATTGACTGGCCAGGGCGCACGACCCAGGCACATGGGCGCACGACCCTGGCACCAGACAAGTCAATTTTGGCTGCACCCACTTGCTGATGGCTTTCCCTTGCCACTTGATTTGCCACTTTTTTTATGACCATTTTGCCCCTCCTCTCAAGTGCCTTAGACCTAATATTTTCCTATAAATAGAGGCTTGATCCTCACTTGTAACCAAGCTTGAATTTTGTTAGAAAATCAATGACAAAGGCTCTCTAGAGATTCATGACTTCAATTTACTCTTCATGTTTTTATGATTCTTGCTTATTTACTTTATTGCCCCTTTAATTTCTCGCTCTTTACTTTCTCGCTCTTTACTTTTCGCTCTTTACTTTTTCGCTCTTTTATTTTCCCTGCTATTTACTTTCTTGCCCTTTTACTTTCCAAGTCAATTACTTTCATTGCTATTTAAATTCTCGCTCTTTATTTTCTCGCTCTTTACTTTTCGCTCTTTACTTTTTCGCTCTTTTATTTTCCCTGCTATTTACTTTCTCGCCCTTTTATTTTCCAAGTCATTTACTTTCATTGCTATTTAATTTCTCGCTCTTTACTTTTCGCTCTTTACTTTTCCGCTCTTTTATTTTCCTTGTTATTTACTTTTTTGCCCTTTAAACTTCCAAGTCAAGTAAATTACTGGCAAGTCAAGTAAATTACTGGCAATTTTCTTTTCAAGCAATTTACTCTCTTGTCATTTACAATTCCGCTATTTATAATTTTGCACTTTACCGCTTTCTTTTATTTCTCGCTATTTAACTTTATGTTTTCTTCTTTTATTTCCTTTTCTCCTCTTTTGTCTACAATGATCATGAGTGAGTAGACTTTACTAAAACATTCCTTCTTTCTAAAAACACTTTCTTTTCAGTTAATCAACTTTGAAAAATTAAATTGGTATTCACTTAGGCTCTCCCTGTGGACCGATACTCTTTTATTACGCGATACGACCCGTGCACTTGCGGGGCTATCAGTTACCTTTTAATTTAATGTGTAGAAACAAGTTAATTCAAAGAAAACACTTTAATTTACCCTTTTTATTATATGCAAAATTTGAAAAGGAAGACCTAATAAAAAAAATTAGTTTTTTGCGCTTGACAGGAGTGGGACCCTGCTCCTACATATCCCCAGGTGCGATGGAGAAATTAAAGCTACGTAGTTCTTGGGTAGAAAAAGTTTGTGTGTTGGTGTTTTTTAGGTATTTTGAAATTGGGATGGGTATTTGTAATGACCAAACAAGTAAACTCAGAGTGGTCATCACTCATAGCCCGTTTGAAAACTAAATTTGTTATTAACGATCAAACAAGCTAAACTCAGAGTGACCGTTAATAACATCCTATTCTTTTTACGCGAGTTTAATTGTTCGAAAAAAAATACTGGTTTGGAAGCGTTATGATGTAATGATAAAAAACAAAATAATTTGTAATAGAAAAAGAAGCGTAATTAACAAGGGTGTTGTGTTATTAAAAAGGGAGGTATGAATAGCAACAGAGGCTGTATTTTTTTAAAAAAGGGTGTAATTAGAAACAGGGGTCGTATTAGTAAACAGGTGGTGTAAACCGCGGTAATTTTGCTCTTTGGGCTTTTAAAAGAAACTGGCCTGCGAATTTAAGGGCTTTCAAGGGGTGTTGTGTAATAAAAACAAAGAGGTGTGGTTAGTATTCTGATTAACAAAATGAAATTAAAATTAAAATAAAATAAGAGGGGGTGTAAAAGGGAAGCTAGGTTTTTGGAAAACCTAATTTCACTCTTCTGCATCAGCTGCGCCGCAGCCAAACCAAAGAGAGAGAGAGGAGCAAGGAGAGAGAGAGAGAGAGAGAGAGAGAGAGAGAGCAACACGGTGAGAGAGAGAATGAGAGAACGCGGAAGAGAGAGAGAGAGAGAGTGGCGTGACTGAGGGAAGAGCTCGCGCCGTTTCTGGCGATGGTAGAGATGAAAGGCAGCGTCACGAAGGTGATCTGCTACTCGTGGCAGTCTTCACCATGAAAGTTGCGACGAGGGTGCTGGCGGTGGTGTTTCATGGCGACGGCGACGGCAACAGACAGAACGCAAACAACTCGGAGACGACGACGGTAACGGACAGAACACGAACAACACGGGGTTGACGACAACAGGTACAGGTGGTTCACGATGGACTTGGGCGTACGAACCGACCACCGTCTACGGCGGCCAGAGGTGAGTTCTAATCTCTTTCTTTTTTCCTTTTTTCTCCTACTTCTTCTTCCGGTTCTCTCTTCTTTTACTTTCTGATTTTTAAAACCTCTAAACCCTAATTTCTCTAAAAAAACTATTTCAAAAGAATTGCTGATTTCGTTGTTTTTTAACAGATTACTTCTAACCCTAAGTTTTTACTGAACCTATATCAAGTTCATCCCTAATCTTAATTTCATTTTTCTGAACACATTTTGAAACCCTCCCTAATTTCGTTTTTATCCGTTTTGTTATTAAGTTCATCATTTTAGAAGAAACAGAATACTAACCATAACTTATTCTTTACATACCTCAGTTTTATTACAAATTAAAAAAACTGTACGGTAACTTGATTTTGGTATAAACAACCTAATCAGTTCACGACCTAACTAATGTTTTTTACTTTTTAATCTGTTTTAGAAATATAACAGGTAATATACTAATAATCACAAACAGCTATTGAATCACTACGTGAACATTAAACTACCTTATTTTTTTAAAAAAAAACTCGTTTAACCTAAATATTTACATAGTCGTAACAGAATAAGAAAAAGAAAAAAGTCAGAATCGACCTTTATTCCAGCTTCAGAAATAGTCTTCTTTTGCTGCTACTATTACTTTGTTTCAGAAACTTTTGATGCTTTGGCTAGGGTTTCAGTAGGAAACCCTAAATTTTGCTCTGAAGTTTCTTATGAATTTTCTCTCCGTTTCCTTTTTGTCCCCTTGTATCTGTCTGTGTGTATTTCTGTGTATATTTCAGTCACTGTGTCTCTGCCCCTCAGTGTGTGCTACTGTTTGGTATTTATAGGCAGATTGATGAGGTGCTGAGGAGTCAAAAAGGACAGCCATTGAATCAGCAAAAGGACAATAGCTGGCAATGGGTGGTGAGGCGCTGGGAAGGACAGCAATTGAGAGAAGAAAAAAAGGACAAAGGACAACCATTTGAATGAGTAAAAGGACAGTAGCTGGCAATGGAGGAAGGACACCATTAGGAAAAAATCAAAAGAACAACCCTAGCTAGGGCAGTTGCGCCCTTCTCCCTCCCCTCTTTTTTTTTTTAAAAAAAAAACTGTACTATTTATCTCTTTTTGCTTTCTTTGTTTACATGTGTGTAAAAAAAACTTGATTATGTAATGAAAAGGACTTTGGTTATTCAGCTCCAAAAAAGTTTATTATACCTTCAATTTTTTTTGTATATTTGTGCACCAATAACAATAGACTAACCTAATAATAATAACTACAAAAAAAAATAAAAACGAGCATCAAAACAATAGTTGCACGAGAGTGCTAAAGACACGCGCGTTTAAAACGATACGTGACACAACGAGAATAAAACTTTTTTTGAATTTTTTGATTAATCGGACAAACTTAGGGTATGAAAGCTGCCCCTCTTTATTTATATTTTACTAGGAAATATGAAGGGCTTCCAAATTTCTCGAGTAAAATAGAAATAAAGATAAAAGGACACTAATTTTGTCAAAACCCTTTTTTTTGAGAAATTCATGAAAAACTGGGTTTACATAGAACAAAAGTAAATAAGGATCACTGGGGATCTGGGGACCTGAATGATCACTAAGGATCTGAAGGAGCACTGGGGCTATGAAGGTCTAATTCGCAGTCGATGCTTGGCGCATTGATTGGAGTTAAACTGAAGAACCGATGGGGTCTGAGGGGATGCCTGGGCCTTGATGGACCAAGATGGTCTGATGGAGCGCAAACTAGCAACGGTACTAGTAACACGGTCTGCTTGGGGGTGGCCTTTTTCGAGCAGCCATGGGGCCAAGATCACATCGTTGACCTGATTTACTCACCTCGAAGGACGTCCACTATGTCTTAGGCTGACATAGCTAGTCTGAAGGACCTGCGGTCGGATGATCCGCCGGTTGCTCGATAACGCGACGTGCGATCTGGATTGATGGACCAATGGAGGTCTGAAGGAGCGCTAGGGATCTGAGGGACCGCTGGGGGTCCAAGGGATTGGTGCTAGACTCAGTGCTAACATTATAATTAAAATTTATCTCGGCAGATAAATACTGTCTATATTTGAGCGCATCTAAGGATGCAATGAATGATGTATGCATGCATGCAGTGTAAGCATGTGCAATGATCGGCATCTGGTGGTATGATGAATGAAATGTGGAATGATTTTCCATTTTGTTTTTGTTTTTGGTTCTTTTCTTTTTTGACTCTTTTTGCTCTTTTGCTCTTTCTTGACTCTTTTGCTTTGCTCTTTTACTCTTTTTGACTCTTTTTTCTCTTTTGCTCTTTCTTGACCTTTTTTGCAGATCTCATCAACTCGCAGGACTCTCGACGTGAGATACGAGGGTTGCCCAAAGTAGTGGTACCAAAGTGCGGGTTATTATGATTTGTCGCTTGAAGTGATTATGCATTTGTCCACTTTGCAATTTTTTGAGAGATCATCTCCTTTTTGTGAGTTTTTGAAATTTCGCAATGATTGTAATGCTTTTGATCTTGCACATGTTTCGCAATTCAGTATCATTTACCATAAAACACCATTTTAAAGCAAATAGGGAAATGAGAGAATAAAGAAAGTGTTTAATATCCAAATGGAAACCAAGTGCGCAGAAGCACACTGGCTGAAAATTACATTGAGAGTTTAAACTACAAAAAGAAGACAAAAGGAAAGAACAGATCTTTTGATTGTTTGTATCTTTGAAGTAATAACGCCAATCACCCATTAACATGACCTTGAGCATTCATCATCCAACTTTCGGAGGTATTGATTGCCTTTGTATCTATTCAAAGTCCAACTTTTGACCCTAATTTTTGCCTGGACTACTCTTTAGAGTTTTCAATCCACCGGGTCGCTCTAATTTTTTCCTAGGCCGCCCTTTCGGGTTTTCAACCTAGCGAGCTCATTTTTGCTTTGCTCATCTTTCTCTTTTTTCTATATATTTCTTTAGGCATAGTACTTCTTGACTGCATCTGAGTTCACTGGGACTGGGAGGTCTTCACCGTCCATTTTTGTGAGAATCAAGGCTCCTCTAGAGAATGCTTTCGTTACCACATAAGGTCCTTCATAGTTAGGGGTCCATTTTCCACGGGAATCCTTTTGGATAGGCAACATCTTCTTGAGCACGAGATCTCCTTCTTGAGACTGCCGGGGGCGAACTTTCTTATCATAAGCTTTTTTCATTCTTTGCTGATACAACTGCCCGTGACACAAAGCAACCACTCTCTTTTCCTCTATGAGGTTCAACTGATCCAGACGAGCTTGAACCCATTCTGCTTCCTCTAAATTTGTTTCCATTAGCACTCGCAGAGAGGGTATTTCAACTTTTATGGGAAGAACTGCTTCCATCCCATACGCTAGTGAGAATGGTGTTGCTCCTGTTAACGTGCGAACTGAGGTCTGATACCCATGCAAAGCGAAAGGCAGCATTTCATGTCAGTCCTTGAAGGTCACCACCATCTTTTGCACAATCTTCTTTATGTTCTTATTTGCCGCTTCGACTGCCCCATTCATCTTTGGACGGTATGGGGAGGAATTATGGTGTTGGATTTTGAAGTCGTCACACAACTCTTTCATCATCATGTTATTCAGGTTAGTCCCATTATCCGTGATGATCTTATTTGGAAGACCATAACGGCAGGTCAAATCTCTTTTTATGAACTTGACAACCACAGATTTTGTTACACTGGCATAAGAAGTGGCCTCGACCCATTTGGTGAAATAATCAATAGCGACAATGATGAAGCGATGCCCATTTGATGCCTTAGGTTCGATGGGACCGATGACATCCATTCCCCACATTGAGAATGGCCATGGTGCTGTTAGGACATTCAAAGAAGCAGGTGGCACATGGATATTATCAGGGTAGACTTGACACTTGTGGCATTTTCTCACGTAGTTAAAGCAGTCGGTCTCCATTGACAACCAGTAGTAGCCGGCCCGTAAGATTTTTCTTGCCATGGTGTGCCCGTTAGAATGAGTTCTGAACGAGCCTTCATGGACATCTTTCATAATTCTTTCTGCTTCTTCTTTTGCCACACATCTGAGGAGGGCCATATCGTGATTTCTCTTGTAAAGCACCTCCCCATTTAGGAAGAAACCCATTGACAACCTCCTAAGTGTCCTCTTATCATTCTCAGTGGCACCAGGAGGGTATTTTCTGCTTGTGATATAGTGCTTGATATCGTAATACCAAGGTTTACTGTCAGGCTCTTCTTCGATTGCCACACAATGATGTGTCGGTAGGTCCCGATGCTGAATTCGGATCAATGTCAGACTCTTGTTGTCATTGATATTGAATATTGATGACAAAGTTGCTAAGGCGTCAGCCAACTGATTTTCTTCACGAGGGAGATGGTGGAATGTGATCTCCTCGAACTGTTCAATCATCTTTTGGATGTGATCGCGTTAAGGGATCAATTTGGAATCCCTGGTTTCCCAGTCACCTTTTATCTGATGGATGACTAAGGCTGAGTCCCCATATACATCGAGTCATTTAGCTTTCCATTCAAGGGCCGCTTTGATGCCTAGGAAACACACTTCATATTCTGCGATGTTATTGGTGCAATAGAAGCTCAGTCTAGCAGTAAATGGTAAGAAGCGGCTATCGGGAGAAATCAATACAGCTCCGACCCCATGCCCATACAAATTGGAAGCGCCATCGAATGACATTCTCCACCTTTCATTGTCTTGAGAATTCCCTTCTTCGAATAGAGCCATTATACCTTCATCTGGGAAATCACACTACATTGATTTGTAATCCTCAATGGGCTGGTGTGCCAGGTGTTGAACCAAGGACAAACACTCTTTGTTTTGTATGATAACAAATTACAATCTGTCTACTAATGGTTACAGTTGAACAAAAGTTCATGACATGAATCAAAGAGCAAGATATCTTAAAGTGTAGCGGCTTGGAGGAGAAGCTACTCTAGAGTTCAAGAACTATTTGTTAATCTGCTTTTGATAGGACACCATGTAAGATCCTGTCACTTCAGTTCTATAACTTTTTGTAGTTGAGAGATGAACTTTTAAAATAGAACTGTTTTGTTAAAATAAAATTGAACTAGGCTTGGAAAAATCTTTTATATACGCATGCATGTTAAATAGGTTAGGCACGTAGCATGAGAAAATGGTTTTTGCAAGCAAAATCGATTATGAGCTTATTATTGTAAACAAGCACAAAATCGATTCACGACTTCTTCCCTAAAGAAGAAAATCGATTTTAAGCTTGTCCTTTTAAAGAAGAAAATCGATTTCCTTCCTTATTTTTATGAACTGGATTGTTTAAAGTTAGCAATCGATTTATGGCTTGTGGTTTTAAAAAGAAAAATCGATTGCCTTCCTAATGTTGTGAACTTAATTCTATAAAGCAAACAATCGATTGTTTACTTGTCTTATTAAAGCTCAAAATCGATTTAGGGCTTCTTCTTGGAAGCACATAATCGATTCTTGGCTCTTTGCTCTAAGCAGACAATCGATTCCTATATTACTTGTTTAAAATATAAAATCGATTATGATCCTGTCTCTCTTTAAGCACATAATCGATTTTTTCATTTAGTGTTAGAAGCCATCAACGGTCATATTTTTGAGTAAATAATCGATACACATACACATTGTTTTTAAGCAATCAATCGATTTACTACTCATCTATTTTACGTGAAAAATTGCCTCAACGGTCATATTTCTACAAATCCTATAAATAGGCACTTAGAGTTTTTCATGAAAAAGTGAGAACACAGAGAACACAACGCACAACTCACAAATCAGAAAAAGAAGAAAAGAACTTTCACCGTCATATTCTTTCTTCAAGTTCCTCATCGTAAAATCCAAATCACTCATCTCTCTCAACTACTATACTGTTATATTTCTTGAGTGATTGGATCATAGTTTCTCTATTGTATTCATCTACTACTTGGTTGTTGTGAAATCCTGGGAAATGTTCTTGGGTCGTTCAATCGGGGAGATTGGATTGGTAGCGAAATCCTTAGGGGAACTTAGGTTCTCATTTTGGGGAAAATTGAGATTGGTGTGGTAGCTATAGGGAAGTTTCTTGCTTGTAAGATGTTGAAGAAGTTCTTCTCATATAGTGGTTGTTATCAAGTCCAAAGGTTGTAAAGCCGGAGGCCGAGGACGTAGGGCTTTTATCCCGAACCTAGTAAAAATCACGGTGTATCTCTTTCTATTCTCTTTACTTTGTTTCTTGTTTATATTTGTTTATCGTTATATTTGATTTCATTGCGCTGTGTTCAATATCACAATCTGTTTATCATTAAATTTGATAATTGTGTGGTTAGCGTAAAATATCACTGTAACTGGTTCTGTCATAGTTATAGCTTGCTTTGGTATTGCATATAGTTTAAATCCTATTTTCCGCATTCGATTTAAACGTGCATCGTTAATTTTTTGAAAATAAAAAAGATTTCATTTTTAGCATATAACCTTATTCACCCCCCCTTTAAGGTTATCATATAGTCCAACAATTGGTATCAGTAGCTAGAAATTGCATATAGAGCTTAACATCTCGCAATTTTATTTTATTTATTTATTTTTGATCATGGGTTCATTTATGAAAGAGGGGATGTCCTTCAATAGGCCACCACTGTTCGATGGGACTAACTATGACTATTGGAGTAGTCGAATGAAATGTCATGTGCATGCTATAGATTTCACTTTATGGAGGATCATTGTTGATGGACCATTCATTCCTATGAGAATCAAGATCACTAAACCTGGTGTTGCTGTTGACGGAGATACTACTAAATCTCAAGCTATTGGTAAAGCTAAGGAAGTTCCTATTGAAGATATCTATGCCATTGACTTGAGTGAGCTGAAAAAATCTGAGTTAGAAAAAATATCTCTAAATGCCAAAGCAATGAATATTCTTCACCTATCTTTATGTGAAGAAGAGTATGGAAGGGTAAAAGGTTGTCATACAGCTAAAGAAATTTGGGACTGTTTGGAAGCGACTCATGTTGGTAGAAGTCAAGTGAAGGATACAAAAATTATAATTCTCACTTCTGAGTATAAAGTTTTCAAAATGAAGGAAGGTGAATCTGTTGCAGCTATGCACCAAAGATTAAATTTGATAGTGAATAACTTGAGAGCACTTGGGAAGAAGATTCAACAAAAGATTTGAATGGGAAGATTCTTGCATCCTTGACTAGTGAGTTCTTTCATAAAACTTGTGCTATCACTGAAGCCAAAGATATTGGCACTTTACCTCAAGAAGACTTGATTGGGTCACTTCTTGCATTTGAGGTGGTGTTGGCCACTAAGAAGGCTCAAGAAAAAGAAGTGGTCAAAGAAAGAAAGTCTCTTGCTCTTGCTACTAAAACTCCTAAGGTGGCAAGGAAAGAGGTTGAGTCTGATGAAGAATCTGATGATGAAGACATGGCTATGTTTGCCAAGAAATTCAAAAAATTCATGAGACTCAACAATCTTGGAAAGGGTGACTATTCAAAGAAATCTGGGTACAACAAAGAAGACAGTTATGAGAAAAGAGATGATCAACCAAAATGTTTTGAATGCAACAAACCGAGTCATCTCAAAGTAAATTGTCCAAAGATAAAATGCAAGTACAAAAAAAAGAAAGCCATGAAGGCTACATGGGACAACACAGATACTGATGGTGATACAGATGAAGAAGAGGAAGTCACAAATGTTGTTTATCTTATGGCAAGTGACATACCTAAGGCTACATGGGACAGTCTTGGCACTGATAGTGAAATAGATGAAGAAGAGCAGACTGCCAATGTTGTTTGTCTTATGGCAAATGATAAGTCTAAGGTAATCCTTAATAACCATAGTCTTTCTGATTCACTTGAGCATGATGATTTATTTGATGATGTGTGTAGTAGTCAAGATTTGAGTGAGGCTTTTGAAGCTCTTTATTTTGAACATGAAACTCTTTTGGCAAAATCTAAGAAATTGACAAAGAGCAACAAAAGCATGCTCACTCAAATTGAGATTCTTGAGAATGAGGTAGCTAATTTGAAGAATGAGCTACATAAAACTAAACCTTTCTACCTTGAGCTTCTTGAGCTTAAACAAAATTTTGAAAAAGTCCAGGTTGAAAATGAAATTTTGAAAGAATCTTTAAAAAAGTTTGAGGTAGGTGAAAAGACCTTAACCAAGATACTTCACTCCCAACATGAATATGTTGATAGGAGAGGTATTGGGTATGAAGGTAATTCCACCTCCTCTGTTTTGAAAAAGAAAGTGATTTTTGTAGCTGCCACTTCAAGTAAGACACCTATTGTTTTCTCTTGCACTTATTGTCAAAAAGGGAACCATAGCTCTCATAGATGCCCTATTCGTAGATTGTGTGAGCTTGGTGCCCTTATACCTGCTTGTAAGAAACCAAGGTGGATTGTGAAAACAAACCCCTTGATGACTAATCCCCAAGGACCCAACAAAATTTGGGTACCTCGTACTAGTTGTTAAAGTTACTTTTGCAGGTTGGTCAGTCATCCAAGAAGAAAAATGTGTGGATGGTTGATAGTGGATGCTCAAGGCATATGACTGGTGATGCTTCACTATTCTTGAAGTTGAGCAACAAAGTTAGTGGATCTGTAAAGTTTGCCAACAATGAATCTGCTCAAGTAATAGGTAAAGGTTGTGTGGGTAAGGAAAACACAATCAAAATTAAAAATGCTTTACTAGTTGATGGTGTCAAATTTAACTTGTTAACTGTTAGCCAATTATGTGATAGTGATTTTGATGTGTATTTTTCTGTTGATAAATGTGTTATTACTCATAGATCTTCTAAACTTTTTATTACTGGCTTTTGAGAAAATAATGTATACTATGTTGATTTTGATAATGTGAGTAATGATATTGTATGCATGCCTTCCTTGATTGATGATGTGGATCTGTGGCATAGACGTCTAGGACATGCTAGTATAGAACATTTATCTAAGTTGAGTAAGAATGAGCATGTTAGAGGTATACCCAAGTTGAAATATGAAAATGGTCAATTGTGTGATGCATGTCAGCTAGGTAAGTTGCATAGATCTTTCAATCCAAAACCGGCTATTTCCACTAACAATGTGCTTGAATTGCTCCATCTTGATTTATTTGGTGAAATTGATGTTGTAAGTCTAGGAGGGTCCAAGTATATCTTCGTGATTGTAGATGATTATTCTAGGTATACTTGGGTCATTCTACTTGCAAATAAAAGTGATGCTTTTAATGAGTTTTCTAAGTTGTGCTGAAAGTTACAAAATGAGAAAAGCTTAGCCATCAAGGAAATTAGAAGTGATCATGGAGGAGAGTACGAAAATTCATCATTCAGGACTTGGTGTGAAAAGTATGGTGTTCATCATAACTTTTCAGCTCCAAGGAATCCTCAACAAAACGGTGTGGTGGAAAGGAAGAATAGAACCATACAAGAGATTAGCAGAACAATGTTGAACGAGTACAACTTACCCAAATATTTTTGGGGTCATGCAGTTGATACAGCATGTCACGTGCTCAACCGGGTATACCTGAGGCCATCTCTTAACAAGATGCCATACGAGTTGTGGAATGGTAGAGCTCCAAATATTACATACTTCAAGGTTTTTGGAAGTAAGTGCTTCATTCTCAACACAAAAGATAAGTTGGGTAAGTTTGATGCAAAATCAACTGAAGGTATTTTTATGGGTTATTCAAGTCATAGTAGAGCGTATATTGTTTACAATAAAATTGATAAATGTATGCAAGAATCAATACATGTTTCTTTTGATGAGACTAAGCCTTTTGCTAAGAAAGTTGATGATGAGGATGAAGTGGTTGAAGTGATCAAAAACAGAATACCTGAATCAAACAGTGAAAGTGTGGAAGAAGTCGAGGTGAAAATGGAACCTCAAGAAGAAGCTGAAGTGGAACGAGAGCCCCAAGACATCGATGACCATCTCCATGGAAGAACACATGATGATTTGCCCAAAACTTGGAAATCAGTTCGAGATCATCCCATGGAGCAAATTATTGGTAGTCCATCAAAGGGGGTAACAACTCGTTCTTCTCTTAATCATTTATGCTTTCATAGTGCTTTTGTCTCTCAAATAGTTCCTAATAATATTAAGGAAGTTTTAAATGATCCAGAATGGGTTGTGTCAATGCAAAAAGAACTTGAACAATTTGAACGGAACAAAGTTTGGCATTTAGTTGAAAAACCCGTTGATAGAACCGTCATTGGTACCAAATGGGTTTTTCACAACAAATTTGATGAAAATGGTGTTATTTTATTAAATAAAAGCCGTTTAGTTGTTCAATGTTTTAACCAAATTGAAGGGGTGGATTTTGGAGAAACTTTTGCTCCGGTAGCTAGGTTGGAGTCCATTCCTATAATATTGGCATTTGCTAGTTACATGGACTTCAAACTACACCAAATGGACGTCAAGAGTGCCTTCCTAAACGGTTTTTTAGAAGAAGAAGTATATGTAAAACAACTCCCTGGTTTTGAAGATTTTAAAATCCCAAATCATGTTTTCAAACTTGACAAAGCACTTTATGAATTAAAACAAGCTCCTAGAGCTTGGTATGAGAGACTAAGAAAATATTTAATTGCAAACGGTTTCAAAAAGGGTAAGATTGATTCTACCTTATTCCTTAAAACCAAGGGCAAACATATCATTGTAGTTCAAATTTATGTTGATGATATTTTTTTGGGTCTACTAATGATGATCTGTGCAAGGAGTTTTCTGAAATGATGACTAGCGAGTTTGAGATGAGTGATGGGGGAGCTGAATTTCTTTTTGGGACTTCAAGTAAAGCAAATGAAAGAAGGAATCTTCATATGTCAAAACAAGTTCTCAAAGGAGCTACTAAAGAAGTATGGCATGAGTCATGCAAAGGAAATTGGTACTCCCATGGCGACTGCAACAAAGTTGGATAAGGACGAGCAAGGTAAACCAGTCAATGAAACGATGTATCGAGGTATGATCGGTAGTCTCTTGTATTTAACTGCTTCTCGACCTGATATTATGTTTGTTGTATGCTTATGTGCTTGATTTCAAACATGTCCCAAAGAATCACATTTAAAAGCTGTAAAACAGATTCTTTGATATGTTAAGGGGACCATAGATTTTGGATTGTGGTACCCGAAATCGAGTGAATTCTCTTTGGTCAGTTTCTGTCATGCTGATTTTGCTGGATGTACATTAGATAGGAAGAGTACTAGTGGAACCTGTCATTTCTTAGGGCCTTGTTTGACTTCCTGGTCTAGTAAAAACCAGAACAATGTTGCTTTGTCCACTGCTGAAGCCAAATATGTGGCGTTTGGAAATTGCGTTGCACAAGTTCTGTGGATGAAACTGACTTTAGAGGATTTTGGTTTTTTATATGAAAATGTGCCAGTTCTATGTGATAACTCTAGTGCCATTAACATTGCTAAGAACCCCATCCAACACTCTAGAACTAAGCATATAGACATAAGACACCATTTCATTAGAGACCATGTATCCAGGGGGAGCATAGCATTACAGTTTGTAGGCACCGATGACCAACTAGCAGATATCTTCACGAAACCCCTCACCGAAGCTCAATTTTGTAAGATCCGGAGAGAGCTCGGTATGTTTGATTTTGCCAGTTTATAATGTGATTATGTGTCTTGTGTGTTTTCCCTCCTTTTTTATGAAAACAAAGGGGGAGAAAGACTTGCTGCTATGCTTGTATATCTCAATGTCATTGGATTAGTTTTTGTTATGCTTATGCTTAGGGGGAGCTTTTGTTATTGTTTCTTGTTTATCGCCTCCCTATGCATAAGGTAATTTGTTATCATAAAAAAGGGGGAGTTTGGTGAACCAAGGACAACACTCTTTTGTATGATAAAAAATTACAATCTGTCTACTAATGGTTACAGTTGAACAAAAGTACAGGACATGAATCAAAGAGCAGGATATCTTAAAGTGTAGCGGCTTGGAGGAGAAGCTACTCTAGAGTTCAAGAACTATTTGTTAATCTGCTTTTGATAGGACACCATGTAAGATCCTATCACTTCAGTTCTATAATTTTTTTGTAGTAGAGAGATGAACTTTTAAAATAAAACTGTTTTGTTAAAATAAAATTGAACTAGGCTTGGAAAAATCTTTTATATACGCATGCATGTTAAATAGGTTAGGCACGTAGCATGAGAAAATGGTTTTTGCAAGCAAAATCGATTATGAGCTTATTGTAAACAAGCACAAAATCGATTCATGACTTCTTCCCTAAAGAAGAAAATCGATTTTAAGCTTGTCCTTTTAAAGAAGAAAATCGATTTCCTTCCTTATTTTTATGAACTGGATTGTTTAAAGTTAGCAATCGATTTATGGCTTGTGGTTTTAAAAAGAAAAATCGATTGCCTTCCTAATGTCGTGAACTTAATTCTATAAAGCAAACAATCGATTGTTTACTTGTCTTATTAAAGCTCAAAATCGATTTAGGGCTTCTTCTTGGAAGCACATAATCGATTATTGGCTCTTTGCTCTAAGCAGACAATCGATTCCTATCTTACTTGTTTAAAATATAAAATCGATTATGATCCTGTCTCTCTTTAAGCACATAATCATTTTTTTCATTTAGTGTTAGAAACCATCAACGGTCATATTTTTGAGTAAATAATCGATTCACATACACATTGTTTTTAAGCAATCAACCGATTTACTACTCATCTATTTTACGTGAATAATTTCCTCAATGGTCATATTTCTACAAACCCTATAAATAGGCACTTAGGGTTTTTCACGAAAAAGAGAGAACGCAGAGAACACAACGCACAACTCACAAATCAGAAAAAGAAGAAACGAACTTTCACCGTCATATTCTTTCTTCAAGTTCCTCATCGTAAAATCCAAATCACTCATCTCTCTCAACTACTATACTGTTATATTGCTTGAGTGATTGGATCATAGTTTCTTTGCTGTATTCATCTACTACTTGGTTGTTGTGAAATCCTGGGAAGTGTTAATGGGTCGTTCAATCGGGGAGATTGGATTGGTAGCGAAATCCTTAGTGGGGAACTTAGGTTCTCAATTTGGGGAAAATTGAGATTGGTGTGGTAGCTATAGGGAAGTTTCTTGCTTGTAAGACGTTGAAGAAGTTCTTCTCATATAGTGGTTGTTATCAAGTCCAAAGGTTGTAAAGCCGGAGGCCGAGGACGTAGGGCTTTTATCCCGAACCTCGTAAAAATCACGGTGTATCTCTTTCCATTCTCTTTACTTTGTTTTTTGTTTATATTTGTTTATCGTTATATTTGATTTCATTGTGCTGCGTTCAATATCACAATCTGTTTATCGTTAAATTTGATAATAGTGTGGTTAGCGTAAAATATCACTGTAACTGGTTCTGTCATAGTTATAGCTTGCTTAGGTATTGCCTATAGTTTAAATCCTATTTTACGCATTCGATTTAAACGTGCATCGTTAGTTTTTTGAAAATAAAAAAGATTTCATTTTTAGCGTATAACCTTATTCACCCCCCCCCCCTCTAAGGTTATCATATAGTCCAACACCAGGTATTCAGCCAAGGCACTGCCTTTGATTGCTTTCTGAGTGACATACAAGAGGTCGTATTCAGATAGTAGCATTTGCCAGCGAGCGATTCTCCCTGTGAGTGCAGGTTTTTCAAAAATGTACTTGATTGGATCCATTTTAGATACCAACCAAGTCGTGTGGCTTAGCATGTACTGCCTCAGACGATGTGCAGCCCAAGCCAAAGCACAACACGTTCTTTCCATCAATGAGTATCTTGTCTCGCACTCGGTGAACTTCTTGCTTAGGTAGTAGATGGCATGTTCGTTCCTTCTGGACTCATCATGTTGCCCCAGTACACAACCCATTGATTTGTCTAGAACTGTTAAGTATAGAATGAGAGGTCTGCCCTGTACAGGTGGCATCAGAATCGGTGGGTTTTGGAGGTACCTCTTGATTTGGAGGTCGATGTTAATTGGGATATGAATCTGGAGATGTAGTTCAACCTTCCCAGGAACCCACGAACTTCTTTTTCAGTTTTAGGCACTGGCATTTCTAATATTGCTCGTACTTTGGCTGGATCCACTTCTATTCCCCTCTGACTGACTATGAACCTCAACAGCTTTCCTGATCTTACACCGAAAGTACATTTGGCAGGGTTTAGTCTGAGTTTGAACTTCCTTAGACGTTCAAAGAGTTTTTGCAGATTGACAACATGTTCTTCTTCGGTCTTGGATTTGGCGATCATGTCATCCACGTAGACTTCTATTTCCTTATGCATCATATCATGGAATAAATTTACCATCGCCCTTCGGTACGTTGCATCAGCATTCTTTAGGCCGAATGACATTACTTTGTAGCAGAAGGTCCCCTAGAGAGTGATGGAGGTGGTTTTCTCCATGTCCTCAGGAGCCATCTTGATTTGGTTATATCCGAAAGGTAAGAATCGATTTCCTTCTATTTCAAAAGACTATGAAATCGATTTTCAAGCAATCCTATAGGCTATGAATCGATTCCTTCTCATTTTAAACAAAGTAAGAATCGATTCCTACCCTATTCAGGATGTCCTGAAAATCGATTCCCACCTATTTCCAAAGAAACAAACAATCGATTCCTATGTTCTCCATATGTAAAGAATCGATTCCTCTCTTTTTTAACTAGCCATAAAATCGATTCTTATGTCCTCTAAAATGATAAGAATCGATTCATCAACATTTTAACTTCATCAAACAATCGATTCATCATTTCCTTAAATGTTTTCTAAAAGCAAAGAATCGATTATACTATGATTTGCCTTCTCACATAAATCGATTCTTATGCATCATAAATCATTTCTACGTTTTCCTAAACATATAAATAGGGAGGTGCTTCACACTTTTCATTTCACACCTCACACCACAATTCACAACTCCTCTCTGCTTCTCACATACATTTTTCTAGATCTGAGAAAGAGAGAAAATAGAGCTTCAACTTTCATATCATTTTTTATAGATCTAGTCACTCATCTCTCTCAGCTATTATATTGTCATATTATCTGAGGTGATTAGATCATAGCTTCTATATTGTAATCTACTATTGTGGGGGTCACTCTGAAATCCTGGGAATTGTTCTCGGGTCTCTCAATCAGGAGATTGAGTTGGTTTGAAATCCTGGGAAGTTTTCTTGGGTCTCTCAATCAGGAGATTGAGTTGGTTTGAAATCCTGGGAGGTGATTGATAACTCATGTTTATATGAGTTATTTATACTTATTCAAAGTTAAATCATGCAAGTTCTCTGGCAATAGTAGGTTGTTTCTATTAAGTTTCTGTTAGTTTATTGCTTTTCAGTTAGAAAGGGGCTAAATTACAAATTCTATGCATTTTGGCACCAATTGGCGCCTTTGTGAGCGTTTTGATGCTTCTTGTGTTTGTGCAGTAAACTGAACGTGGCAGCGTCTCTCGTCACGTCTGACGGAAGGCAGCAAGGCAAGAAAGAAATATCTTATTTTTGGCACACAAGAAATGATGGTCAAAGATCTAGAAAGTCAGAAGATCTTCTCTCTCCTCATCGCTGACGCGGCTGACGTACTGTAGCAGTGCAGTGTCATTTCAGCAATATTTTATTTACAAGCAAGCTGGGAAAGTGGGCAATGACATCAGCAAGCATGTGACCTTCTGTTTTTTTTGGCTATTTAAACAAAGCTTATCTCTCTCTACGAAAAAGGAGGGGGAATCCATTCATCATCCACCTTCCTCCACTTCCAGAGGAGTTTTCTAAAAGAAGTTCTGGACACAGACTTCTTCATTCGAACTCTCCTCAAGCTCCATTTTTATTTCCATTCGCACCCATTACTGTGAAGCTCAGACGTTGCAACGTCTCTACAGCGTGCATGAAGGAAGGCTTCTTAGGCGTATCTTTTGCGTTTAGTCTCCTTTTCTCTATGTACGGTATTTGGATTTTAACTCCTCTTCTTTCTGTAAAGACGCTCAGCATGAGCTAAACATTTGTAGTTGGGTTGTTGTTTTGCATGTAATGAACCTCTAGTTTAATGCTATGAAGTATTGATGTTTATGCGTTTTAAATCTTTGCATGTTAATATTTCCAAACTTGTTTTGAACTGGCCACTTAAAATAAGTAGATTCATAGGTACAGACATGGTCTATGAAAAGAACTCAAAGATTTATGTGAATGAAAAGGTGCACTAAAGACATTTAGGCATTTTTATCTAAGTCTAGACATAGAATGGATAATAGTTCATAGGACATTGCTGTGGGTACTTAAAATACAGGAGTAGGCCTACTTAGAACCTAGACATAGGAATTCTAGTACTTGAAGCTCTGACGTTTTGTGACTGAAAAGCACAGCTCTTTTGCAACAGCGTTCAAACGTTATAACGTCTATACAACATAGCATTTGTACGCGTTAACGTGTAAACGTTATAACGTCTGACTAGAGGAGATTTACTTGCATGCAGCAATCCAACTCATACTTTTCCATATTCACAACCACTTCCTCTTTACTTGTTTTATTTACGTTCTTAGTCTTAACACCTACTTTTAGTGCCGATTTATTACCTGTTTCACTTGTGTTTTAAAGACTTGAACTCTGAAAGTTAATCAATCCTCGTGGGAACGATCTCTTACTTTTATCCACTTTATTACTTGTACGACGTGTATACTTGCACTGATATTGCGACTAGAACACACGGACGCAACAAGTTTTTGGCGCCGTTGCCGGGGATTGAATTTAACTTTTATGGTTCAAAAGTATTAAAGCACTAGGTGAAAGAGTTTTACTGTGTTGTTCGTTGTTTCTGTATGTGAACAGGTAAACGTTACAGCGTATGCTTAGTTCCAATTCAAGCTCTAATTCAACTGAATCAGGGAGTGAATTTGCATTGTGCTTTATGTCTATAGTGTGTTTTCTTTGTTGTTATTACTATTATTGTTTGTGTTGAGTGTTTTAAAAAAAAAAAGAGAAAAATCCACTTTTATGCCATGGACCATTGGAGTTTTTACTTTATGCAAGAAATGAATGAATTGAATGCTCAACAAGAATGTCTCAATTATGATTTCCATGAGAGTGAATATCAAAGGGGCTGTTATGAGACAAATTTCATGCCCATGACTGCCCAAAATATGGATTATGGAATGGGAAATGATGTGTGTGAGCAAGATTCGTATCCTCAAGCTCAAACCGTAGGATTACATGAGGACAACTTTGAATTAAAAGAACTCTTAGCTCATTCCATTGAGTATATGAAGGTGTATCGTGACAACTCTGAAGCTTCATGTAAGAATGTAGAGGCTCACATTAAGACAATTATGGAGCATCTAAGAGAAGAGAGTTGTATTGGAAAAGTGGTTGAGCTAGAAGAAAAGAGTTGTATTGAATATATGGTTGAGCAAGAGGAAGAAAAAGAGAGTGTAAAGTATGAGCTTGAGTGTGGTCATTTGGAAATGGTGGAAGAAAAACAAAAAAATTGTGTAGTTATAGAAAAAGAAAAATTCAAAAATAGTGACAAGGAAGAAAATCCAAAGTTGAGGTATGAAGAGAGTCATGTGAAAATTCAGATTCAACCTTTGGTAATTGAAGAAAAGAATCCTCCGCAAAATGAGCTTAATTTTTTTCAAGAAAGGAGAAATTCATATCCCAAATGCTTATTGGTTGGTGCATGGGAACACTTGCTTCCATATGCCAAATACATGGGATCTCTGACCAAAAAGAGAAAGCGGAAGGATGATGTTTTCTTTTTGTCCTATTATCCACCCTAACTTGGGTTTGAATTCCAAGTCTGGCTAAGGACTCTTAAACCAAGCGCTACTGGGAGGCAGCCCAGAGTTTTTATTCTAATCCTTGTTGTTTTTGTTTCTATTTTTTGTTTTGTGCAGGAATGGAAGCTGAAGGTAGGAGAGATTCAAGACTCAAGTTATTGAAGTGTGGTAGACGTTATAACGTCTCTGTGTGTCTAGGACGTTGTCACGTTTGCTGCCTGGGTGAAGTTTTAAAAGAAAAAGAAGACTGCTGAAGCAGGCATCCCAGCCAGACAGAGTGGAAGGCTCAGGTCAGGTGTTCTGAACAAGTAGTTTAGCCCTCTTTTTAGCAGTAGAATAGTTGTAGTTTTTAGTTAGTAGTCAGTAGTTTGTTTGCTGGTGTTGTGTTTGAGTGTTCCTCTCCCGTTTTTGAAGATCAGTGAGCAGTGAGGACACTGCTCATCTTTGTGTCTGGGGGGAGGATCATTTTTATGTTTTGTGTTTGCATAAAAAAAAAACAAATAATAATAATAATAATCAGTTTACTTTCCTACTCTATTAATCATCAAAAATGTTTCTCTTTGGGCTAAATCTAGTAATGACTGTGTGTGAATTTGTGTGAATAGCTGATGCATGCTTAGATGAATAGAATTGATTACTGCTTCCACACAAACTCTGTTTTGAGGAAAACCTAGTTAGCTAGGGACTATTTGATGCTAAAACTAGTTTTGGTTGACTTTGGTGATTGTAAAACTTGATTAAAAACTTAGAGTAGCAGTAAAAACTAAGTTTGGGGGTATATCAGGTTGTACTAAGGTTGGGTGCAAAGACTGTAGGATGATTAGTGCATGTGTAGTGTGAGTGCAGCGTTGTAACGTCTACCCGTAACGTTATAACGTATGCCGTGTGTGTTTGTGTGTTGTGTTCTGTGTTATCAAACGTTATAACGTCTACTCCAAAAAGACCAAAAAGTGTGTGTTGTTTCAAATAAGTGGAAAAATCCACATGTCCTCTGTGTTGGCTGCAATTTCCCGAAACAAGTAATGGGTACCCCAAATATCTCAACCCAAAATTGTCAAATCCAAAGGATCAAAAAAGGAGAAAATCACAAAAACTCCAAACCAAAAGTGAAGTGAATCAAATGAAAGTTGCTCAGTAATGAGGGGTTGCAGTCCTCTGTGTGTTTTACGTTGTGTGAGTCAGAAAAGTAGTTTGCACTAATCTAGTCCTAGCACCCAAATTAAGACCCTTTGTCGTGCTTAAAATAACCCTCATGTCTTATGTGGAAATGTTAGCCTACTCTATGTTTTGAAAGATGTTATACCCTCACCATAATTGGAAACCACTCTTTCATAAGCTAGGATAGCTTCTGAACCTAGCTAGGAAAAGAATTGATACAGAGATCACACACTCACTTTGGGCAGTAATGAATCTAGAATGTAATTGTGCATTGGTGCGTGAGTGTGTAGTGTAAGTCTGAAGAAATTAGCCCCTTGAGGAAAATTTTTGATCAAAAGGATGAGCAGGGTGTAAACTGCTGGTGTATTTAATTTCTTGCATCTTTTCATATGCAGTGTTTCGATTGCTTGAGGACAAGCATTGGTTTAAGTTTGGGGGTGTGATAACTCATGTTTATATGAGTTATTTATACTTATTCAAAGTTAAATCATGCAAGTTCTCTGGCAATAGTAGGTTGTTTCTATTAAGTTTCTGTTAGTTTATTGCTTTTCAGTTAGAAAGGGGCTAAATTACAAATTCTATGCATTTTGGCACCAATTGGCGCCTTTGTGAGCGTTTTGATGCTTCTTGTGTTTGTGCAGTAAACTGAACGTGGCAGCGTCTCTCGTCACGTCTGACGGAAGGCAGCAAGGCAAGAAAGAAATATCTTATTTTTGGCACACAAGAAATGATGGTCAAAGATCTAGAAAGTCAGAAGATCTTCTCTCTCCTCATCGCTGACGCGGCTGACGTACTGTAGCAGTGCAGTGTCATTTCAGCAATATTTTATTTACAAGCAAGCTGGGAAAGTGGGCAATGACATCAGCAAGCATGTGACCTTCTGTTTTTTTTTGGCTATTTAAACAAAGCTTATCTCTCTCTACGAAAAAGGAGGGGGAATCCATTCATCATCCACCTTCCTCCACTTCCAGAGGAGTTTTCTAAAAGAAGTTCTGGACACAGACTTCTTCATTCGAACTCTCCTCAAGCTCCATTTTTATTTCCATTCGCACCCATTACTGTGAAGCTCAGACGTTGCAACGTCTCTACAGCGTGCATGAAGGAAGGCTTCTTAGGCGTATCTTTTGCGTTTAGTCTCCTTTTCTCTATGTACGGTATTTGGATTTTAACTCCTCTTCTTTCTGTAAAGACGCTCAGCATGAGCTAAACATTTGTAGTTGGGTTGTTGTTTTGCATGTAATGAACCTCTAGTTTAATGCTATGAAGTATTGATGTTTATGCGTTTTAAATCTTTGCATGTTAATATTTCCAAACTTGTTTTGAACTGGCCACTTAAAATAAGTAGATTCATAGGTACAGACATGGTCTATGAAAAGAACTCAAAGATTTATGTGAATGAAAAGGTGCACTAAAGACATTTAGGCATTTTTATCTAAGTCTAGACATAGAATGGATAATAGTTCATAGGACATTGCTGTGGGTACTTAAAATACAGGAGTAGGCCTACTTAGAACCTAGACATAGGAATTCTAGTACTTGAAGCTCTGACGTTTTGTGACTGAAAAGCACAACTCTTTTGCAACAGCGTTCAAACGTTATAACGTCTATACAACATAGCATTTGTACGTGTTAACGTGTAAACGTTATAACGTCTGACTAGAGGAGATTTACTTGCATGCAGCAATCCAACTCATACTTTTCCATATTCACAACCACTTCCTCTTTACTTGTTTTATTTACGTTCTTAGTCTTAACACCTACTTTTAGTGCCGATTTATTACCTGTTTCACTTGTGTTTTAAAGACTTGAACTCTGAAAGTTAATCAATCCTCGTGGGAACGATCTCTTACTTTTATCCACTTTATTACTTGTACGACGTGTATACTTGCACTGATATTGCGACTAGAACACACGGACGCAACAGTGATCTTGGGTCGTTCAATCGGGGAAGATTGAAGCGGTAGTGAAATCCTGGGAGGTGCTATTGGGTCGTTCAATCAGGAGATTGAAGCGATGTTGAAATCCTTAGCTAGGTGCTCGGGTTCTCAGTTCGGGGGAATTGAGATTTGCTATCTTGAAGTTGCCTGTTTGTAAAGAATTCTTCAATATAGTGGTTACCATCAAGTCCAAGGGTTGCAAAGCCTGAGGCCGAGGACTTAGGGCTTTTATCCCGAACCTCGCTAAATTCCTGGTGTATCTCTATCCCTACTCTCTTTACTTTATTGTCTATATTTGTTATTGTTATATAGCTGTGATATTCATTGTTTTGTTTATATCTGTTTTGAATATCACTACTCAGATCTGTCTATTGTTATATTATTGTGCTGATCTGTTATTATCCATATCACTGCTGTAGATCTGTCTGTTGCTATATTCAATATCACTGCGCTGCCTATAAATAATCTAGTTATTCTGTATATTGAATATAGAGTAATATCATACTGTGCTTGATCTGTCTGCTTGCATACATCATATAAGTTTAAATCTCAGTTTCCGCATTTGATTTAAACAAAGCATTTCATAAGTTTTTGAAAACTGAAAAGAATTCATATTTTGCACATAACCTTATTCACCCCCCCCCCCTCTAAGGTTATACTATAGTCTAACAAGTGGTATCAGAGCAAGAAATTGCATATAGAGCTTAACATCTCGCAATTTATATTTTATTTATCTATCTGTGATTATGGGTTCTTTTTTGAAAGAGGGGATGTCTTTATTTAGGCCACCCCTGTTTGATGGGACTAACTATGACTATTGGAGTAGTCGAATGAAATGTCATGTGCAGGCTATAGATTTCACCTTATGGAGGATCATTGCAGATGGACCACTGATCCCAATGAAAATCAAAAGTAAAGCTACCGGCAAAGAAGAAGAAGTGCCAGTTGAGGATATCTACACCATTGACGTGAAAGAGCTGAGAATGTCAGAGTTGGATAAGATATCTCAGAATGCCAGAGCAATGAATATTCTTCACTTATCCTTATGTGAAGAAGAATATGGTAGAGTCAAAGGATGTCAAACAGCAAAGGAAATCTGGGACTGCTTGCAAGCTACTCATGTAGGTACGAGCCAAGTGAAGGATACTAAAATCAGAATCCTCACTTCTGAATATGAAGCCTTCAAAATGAAAGAAGGTGAGTCTGTCGCAGCTATGCACCAGAGACTGAATCTGATTATAAACAACTTAAGGGCACTGGGAAAGAGGTATTCTACAAAAGATATAAATGGGAAAATTCTTGCATCTCTGACTGGTGAGTTCTTTCCAAAAACTTGTGCAATCACTGAAGCCAAAGATATTGGCACTCTGCCCCAAGAAGACTTGATTGGGTCACTTCTAGCCTTTGAGGTTGTATTGGCTGCTCACAAAGATCAAGAAGCAGAAATGGTAAAAAAAAGAAAATCTCTTGCTCTTGCTGCTAAAACACCTAAGGTAGCAAGGAAAGAGGTTGAGTCTGATGAAGAATCTGATGATGAAGACATGGCTGAATTATTTGAAGAATTCATGAGATTCAACAAACTTGAAAAGAGAAATAACTCAAAGAAATCCAAGAAAGCTAAGAAGGCTACATGGAACAACTATACTGACAGTGAAGAAGAGGAGGTTGCAAATGCCATTTGTCTCACGGCATGTGAAACACCTAAGGCTACTATATGGGATTGTCTTGGCACTGATAGCGACACAGACGAAGAAGAGCAAATTGCAAATGGTGTTTGTCATATGGCAAATGACTCATCTAAGGTAAGCCTTAACTCTTCTAGTCTTTCTGATTCCTCTATGCATGATGATTTAGTTGATGATAGTTGTAGTAGTCAAGATTTGAGTGAGGCTTTTGATGCTCTCTATTTTGAACATGAAACTCTGTTGTTAAAATCTAAGAAATTGGCAAAGAGTAACAAAAGCATGCTCACTCAAATTGAGACACTTGAAAATGAAGTAGATAGATTAAAGAATGAACTGCATAAATCTGTCAACCTTGAGTTTTGTGAGCTTAAACAGAATTTTGAAAAAGCCAAGGTTGAAAATGAACTTTTGAAAGAAACATTGAAAAAGTTTGAGGTTGGTGAAAAGACCTTGACTCAGTTGCTTCACTCTCAACATCAATATGTTGATAGGAGAGGAATTGGGTACAAAGGTAATTCCACCTCCTCCATTTTAAACAAGAAATTAACTTTTGTTGGATCTACTTCAAGTTATAAACCCATTGTTTTCTCATGCACCTACTGTCAAAAGGGAAACCATAGCTCACCTAGATGTCCTATCCGTAAATTATGTGAGCTTGGTACCCTTATACCTGCTTGTGAGAAACCAAGGTGGATTGTGAAAACAAACCCCTTGATGACTAACCCCAAAGGACCCAAAGAGAATTGGGTACCAAAATTTTCTACTTGATCTTAGTGCAGGTGTGCTACAGGGTATGGGGGGTCAGATCAATACCTTGATAGCAGAGACTCGAAGTTCATGACTGGAGACACAAAAAGATTCGTAATACTCAGAAACAGCAGTCATGTGACTCGTGATAACAACAATAGAGGAAGAATCACTGGTGAAGGTTAGATTGGTAAAGTTTTATTCACCTCTGTTGAAAATGTGTTATAAAGTAGAAATTAAATATAACTCAACAAGTATTAGAGACATATTTGAAATAAATTTTTTGTGTGCATCAAAGTTTTTTTTCTTCTCTCTATTGTGATGGATCTTTGATGCAACATATTTTTAAGTTAAATATGATACCTATATTGTTGAACCAAGTATGGCATATTATCTTGGGTATCCTATTTTCTCTAAATATCTTTTTTAAACTGTGATGGTCCACCCTCTTTTGGCTAAGCTTTGCATTCTAAAATTAATCAGGGGGATCACCAAGTAAGGGGGAGCATAGCATGAACTACTGTTTTTGATATATCATATGCTATGCAATGCTGCTTATTTATTATGCAAGTTTATAAAGTGCTTATGTTGTATGTATTCACCCCACCTCCTTTTTGATGAAAACAAAGGGGGAGAAATTGTATGCAAAAGGGAGAGAATATGCATGTTAAGGGAGAGAATATGCATGTTATTATTGAGAAAATAATTGCTGCTATCCTGCTGTCATACAGCTTATTTTGTTATGCTTATGCTTAGGGGGAGCTTCTGCCATTGTTTCTCTATTATGGTCTCCCTATGCATAATGTAATTTGTTATCATCAAAAAGGGGGAGTTTGTTGAACCAAGGACAAACACTCTTTGTTTTGTATGATAACAAATTACATTTAGTCTACTAATGGTTGCAGTGTATAAAAGTGCAGGGACAAAATAAAGTACAGGACATGAATCAAAGAGCAGGAAATATTAAAGTGGAGCAGCTTGGAGAAGAAGCCTCCTCAGCAGTTCAAGACCTATTTGTTTATCCGTTTTCTTTAGGACACTGTGTAAGGTCCTATCACTGAAGGTCTATGACATTTTAGTAGCTGAGAGATGACTTTTGAAAACATGCATCATGCATCAAAATTGGGGTTTTGAAAATATGTTATGCATGCATGGCAAGCTTTGGAAAATATCTTATGCATGCATGGCAAAGCCCTAAACCTAAAAATAATTTTGTGGAAAGCTGGAAATCGATTTCTATCATTTTCTAAATCATGAAATCGATTTCCTAATCCTATTTTAAAGGTTGAAATCGATTTCCTTATCCTATGTTTGAAACAAAGAATCGATTCACACCTATTCATAAGCCAAAGGTAAGAATCGATTTCCTTCTATTTCAAAAGACTATGAAATCGATTTTCAAGCAATCCTATAGGCTATGAATCGATTCCTTCTCATTTTAAACAAAGTAAGAATCGATTCCTACCCTATTCAGGATGTCCTGAAAATCGATTCCCACCTATTTCCAAAGAAACAAACAATCGATTCCTATGTTCTCCATATGTAAAGAATCGATTCCTCTCTTTTTTAACTAGCCATAAAATCGATTCTTATGTCCTCTAAAATGATAAGAATCGATTCATCAACATTTTAACTTCATCAAACAATCGATTCATCATTTCCTTAAATGTTTTCTAAAAGCAAAGAATCGATTATACTATGATTTGCCTTCTCACATAAATCGATTCTTATGCATCATAAATCATTTCTACGTTTTCCTAAACATATAAATAGGGAGGTGCTTCACACTTTTCATTTCACACCTCACACCACAATTCACAACTCCTCTCTGCTTCTCACATACATTTTTCTAGATCTGAGAAAGAGAGAAAATAGAGCTTCAACTTTCATATCATTTTTTATAGATCTAGTCACTCATCTCTCTCAGCTATTATATTGTCATATTATCTGAGGTGATTAGATCATAGCTTCTATATTGTAATCTACTATTGTGGGGGTCACTCTGAAATCCTGGGAATTGTTCTTGGGTCTCTCAATCAGGAGATTGAGTTGGTTTGAAATCCTGGGAAGTTTTCTTGGGTCTCTCAATCAGGAGATTGAGTTGGTTTGAAATCCTGGGAGGTGATCTTGGGTCGTTCAATCGGGGAAGATTGAAGCGGTAGTGAAATCCTGGGAGGTGCTCTTGGGTCGTTCAATCAGGAGATTGAAGCGGTGTTGAAATCCTTAGCTAGGTGCTCGGGTTCTCAGTTCGGGGGAATTGAGATTTGCTATCTTGAAGTTGCCTGTTTGTAAAGAATTCTTCAATATAGTGGTTACCATCAAGTCCAAGGGTTGCAAAGCCTGAGGCCGAGGACGTAGGGCTTTTATCCCGAATTTTGCTAAATTCCTGGTGTATCTCTATCCCTACTCTCTTTACTTTATTGTCTATATTTGTTATTGTTATATAGCTGTGATATTCATTGTTTTGTTTATATCTGTTTTGAATATCACTACTCAGATCTGTCTATTGTTATATTATTGTGCTGATCTGTTATTATCCATATCACTGTTGTAGATCTGTCTGTTGCTATATTCAATATCACTGCGCTGCCTATAAATAATCTAGTTATTCTGTATATTGAATATAGAGTAATATCATAATGTGCTTGATCTGTCTGCTTGCATACATCATATAAGTTTAAATCTCAGTTTCCGCATTTGATTTAAACAAAGCATTTCATAAGTTTTTGAAAACTGAAAAGAATTCATATTTTGCACATAACCTTATTCACCCCCCCCCCCCCCCTCTAAGGTTATACTATAGTTTAACATCTACTAGTACATCATTGTGAGGCAAGGAAATGTCATCTTTAGGGCTGGCTCTATTCAGATCCCGATAGTCGACACACATCCGAACCCTCCCATCTTTCTTTGGAACTGGAACAATATTGGCTACCCATTGAGGGTATTTTGCTACTGCTAGGAATCCAGCATCGAATTGCTTCTTGACCTCATCTCTAATTTTCAGTGACATATCTGGCTTCATCCTTCTTAGCTTCTGCTTCACCGGCGGGCATTCGGGCTTTACTGGTAACTTATGCTCGACTATGTTGGGGTCCAGTCCAGGCATGTCTTGGTATGTCCATGCAAAGATGTCAACATAGTTAAGCAAAAGCCTAACCAATTTCTCCCGCTCCATGTCTTTCATTGTGGTGCCAATTTTAACCTCTTTCTTATCTTCCTCTGTGCCCAAGTTTATTGTCTCGGTAGATTTCTCGTGGGGTTGAATCACTTTTTCCTCTTGTTCCATAATTCTCATTAACTCTGGAGGAGTTTCCCAGTTATCTTCAACATCTTCCTCAGTTTGATTAATGGGGTGATCAAAGTTACGGTATGAATTTTTGGCGTTGTTATTTTCAAAGATATTTTTTTTCAGATCTGCATTAGTGTAAATTGACGAAATGAAAAACGAGTAAAAGAAAATAAAAAGCGAATGCAAAAGAAAAGGAAAACTGAAATTTATTGGAGAATCTGAAATAACATTTTATTGATACTGATACTGAAAGGAAACATGCGTGCCCGAATGAAATATTCTAAGGCCTTGGGCAGAGCCATAGGATTTCATTACAGGAACATTACTTTGAACTAAAATCTACAGGAAAATCGACGATCTCCCAATTCTTGAGCCTTTCATTTGCTGGATAAGGGCGTACAAGACTGATGACGCCTTCTTCATCATTTAGATCATCTTCAACTGCAGCAATCTGATTGGGGTTCAACATTCCCGCACTCTGAAAACTTTGCTTGATGTAGCAGACAATAATCTTCTTCATGTTTGGCACTCTGCCCTCAAGTTTGGCTAACATCCGCTCTTTCTTTTCTTCCACAATTCTTCTCTTGTCAGTGCGATCAGGCCAATACCCTATCTCGCGTCTATCTTTGTTCTCTTGCAGCTGTATTGGTGTCAGGATCCCCTGCTCGGTCTTTCCTAAGCCCTTTTCGGCCTGGTAACCTTTGCCTACCATGACTTTAGCAACCATCATGGCAGTCTTGGACAGCTTAGGCTTCAACATACTAGACGCATTGGCAATCTCTAACGCTTGGAAGGCAGTCTCAAAAGACTCCTCATCAGCCTCGATGTAACGGGTGGGAGGCAACCTATTTACCAGTGTTTCTTCTTCACCGAAAACAATCACCAACTTGTTCAATATGAATTTGAGCTTCTGATGTAAAGAAGAGGGAATTGCCCCTGCAAAATGGATCCATGGCCTTCCCAAGAGACAACTGTAGGATGGGGCGATATCCATTATCTGGAAGGTCACTACGAAGAGTTCCGGACCTACCTGCACAGGTAATTCTATTTCTCCGATGACTTCCCTTTTCGATCCGTCAAAGGCCCTGACCAATATAGAGCTAGGTCTCATGTATGAACAATCCACATCTAATTTTTCCATGGTTGATCTGGGTAACACATTCAAGGGTGATCCATTGTCAATAAGCGCCCGAGCAAGTTAGTAACCTTCACATTTCACATATATGTGTAAGGCTTTGTTGTGCCCCCTCCCTTCAGTTGGAATCTCATCATCAGTAAAGGTGAGGTAATTACTTGCAACAAGGTTTCCAATGATCCCATCAAACTGGCCAACTGAGATGTCATGAGTGACATGGGCCTCATTCAATACTTTCATCAATGTTGCATGATAGGCTTCGGAGCTGAGCAATAATGACAACAGAGATATCTTGGCAGGGGTTTGGTTCAGCTGTTCAACTATCGTACACTCGCCCTGTCTCATAAATTTCAAAAATTCACTGGCTTCTTGTTCAGATAGCGTCCTTTTACCCACATTCTTATCAACAGATTCTTGTTCTATGCTTTTGCCTTTACGGGCTCTTTCTTCCCCTTCTTTGTTCGCTCTCCGCTGAGTCCTTCAGGGGTATAGATACGCCCACTTCGAGTCATCCCACTGGTCCCTGAGATGTTAACGACATCAGGAGTGGTCTGAACCTTCACATTGTAATTCCATGGGACTGCATTGGTTCCCTTAAAGGGGAAAGGAGACGACACTTGAATAGTGATCGGTTTAGGCATAGCCGGAATCAGCTTCGTGTCTTTTTTATAACAGATTTCCAGTGGTTTCCGGATATCCTTGCTCTGATCAATATTTGACTGGAGAGTCCACACGTCCTCCTCCTTCTTTCGAATACCCATTTGTATTATGTATCGGTTTAGTAAGTCTTGAAGGACTATCTTGAATGCTTCACATGCCCCGACACAGTGAGGGTCAACACACAAATCTTTTTCAGCGCATCCCTTCATAATAATTCCGAGGTAACACAAGTCAGCATGGATGAGGTCTAGAAGTGTGATGATGTCTTCCACCCTTCTGATCAACAATTATCCCACAAAATCTCCAATGGCATTAACGGAGGGTCTCCCGTGCCCCGGTAAAGGGTTAGTGGCAACATTCGGACCATCTTCTTCGAAACTTAACCATTTAGATATAATCAAGTTTTGCACCACATATTTTAATGTCTTGCAATTTTCTGTTGAATGGCCAACTGCCCCAACGTGGAATCCACGGGTAGCATCCGGGTTATAACCCCTAGGGAAAGAAGGTTGAAGGGGTCTCATTGGTCGGGGAGTGATCAGGTTGTGACTGATGAGGTGATTGAACAGATTTGTGTATGACATGGGTATTGGGTCAAAATTCATAGGCTTTCTTTTCGGGTAGTTTTGTGGTCTATAGTTTGGGTTGACTTGGTGAGGTTGGGCTAATGGTGATTGAGTAGGGATTTGGAAGGTTTGTCGGGGATTGTTATACGGAGGCTTTCTGGACCCAGAGATGGCGTTGGCTTCTCCTTCCTTCTTTTTAGGGAATCCTGAGAAGGGTTTTTTCTGATTATTGGTTCCAGCGAAGTTATGGGCAATCTTCCCATTTCTCCATCCATTTTCTAATCTTTCTCCTATGACAATCATATCCGAGAAGCTCGAAGACACGCTCCCGATCAACCTGTCGTAGAAAGGTGACTGAAGAGTATCCATAAACATGGATACCATCTTCTTTTCTAGCAAAGGCGGTACTACCTGTGCAACTAACTCTCTCCAGCGTTGGGCATACTCCTTAAAGGACTCGTTATCCCTTTTCGTCATACTTTGCAATTGCGTTCTGTCGGGAGCCATATCAACACTGTATTTATAATGTCTCAAAAATCCATTTTCTAGGTCCTTCCAGCACCTGATATGGGCTCGCTCTAGTTGCATATACCAGCTCGAAGCTGCCCCAGCTAGACTGTCCTGGAAGTAGTGAATGAGCAGTTTATCGTCATGAGCAAACACAGCCATCTTCCTGCAATACATGGTTAAGTGGCTCACGGGGCAGGTTGACCCTCTGTATTTTTCGAAGTCTAGTACCTTGAATTTAGGAGGGATGACCACGTTAGGGACGAGACACAAGTCATAAGCATCTCTCGCACCAACATTGGATCCTTCAACTGCTCTGAACCGTTCCTCAAGCATTTGTAATTTGTCCTTGGCTTCAGGGTTCTCCATAGGGTAATTTTGAGGGAGGCTACTCATACCATAGTAAGGAAGAATCATCGGAACTATGGCTGGGTTCACATTTGGGATATGTGAATGAGTGGGGTTCCTGAGATTGGACCCCTGAGCTTGATGATCAACTATCAGCGGTGGAGTGTAGCCAAGTGGGAATCTTTGTGGTGCGACGACAGGGCTCGAGATTTGAATCTGTGGCGCCTCCGGATTAACATCGTGACCTGTCGGTGTAGACTGTTTTTGGCCCATGACTCCCGAGGGACCATCTTCTTAGTTGGCATCGGCTGCTGGAGGTGTGTAGCCTTGCGGAAGTCCATAGGGAGGCAATTGGTAACCCTGGACAATAGCCCTAGTAGGGTGCACGGGATGTGGGATCGTCCATTGGGAAGAGAAGGGTTGGTAACTAGATTTTCAGTGTTCCGAGCGGAGACATCTTCATCTGCATTTCTGTTCCTCAAAGCTTGTAAAACCTTTAAGATTTCAGTCATCTGCTCTTTCATCCCATCTATTTCTGCCCTAAGCTCTTGATTGCCTAGGTTCTGATTACCCTGCTCTAGGTTATCCTGATGTGGATTGTCCTGATTTGCTTCCATATTTCTTGCCTGAGGTAGGATTTTCCCACTTTCCCACCATGACTCATTATATCTTTTGTGTTGAAGTTCCTTATAACTGATAGTTCCATTTCTTTTCTTGGCTGGTCTCTGACAGATTGCACAAATGAAAGCTCATATTTCGGTACTAAGCATGCGGATTCACAAGCTACTATCAAGTAAGTTTTAAACATAAAGCCCTTACATTTGACCATTAAATTATGTTTTTGTCTAATGAGATCTCACATGATCTCTATTGGTGGATCTAGAATTTTAATTAATGTAAGTGTGTGAAATAGTAAGCTTGCTGCAGCAATAGTTATTTGATATAACCGCATTGGTATTTATTATAAATTATGTTGATTTTACACATGAATATGTTCTTAATTCCATGATTGGATCACCAACTGTTCATCTTTATTATTTTCCAGATATATAGAAGAAGAAAGATTCGCTTGATTGTGCACTTCAAGTCTCTTTGCGCCAAAAATTGGAACTTCTTTCTCCTCAAGGTCCTTACAAAATATTCGTAACATGCTTATTAAGTGAATAGTGATACTGTGATTTGCCAAGAAAGACTGCTGTTAAAATCTGAAACTCAACTGCATTAATTTAATTTATTTGCTATTCAAAGGATCATAAGAGTTGGTAACAAGAGTAGTGTTTCCCTTATGTCACTGCCAAATAGGTGTTTCCTTCTCTCCTTCTCTACTCTTCTCAGGCTATAATGATGTTTTTTATTATTTTCATTTGATAACCAATTTTCCAAATTCTTTCTCCTTCTATGCTTCGTTGTTCCAGATTTTAAATGAAACCACTGAGTTTGACGATAGTAACGACAATGTTTTATAATTGTTTATTATTCTTCAGTTTTCACTAATGTTGTTAGGAGGATTTTCCAGGAAATTGCAAAAAGAAGCATGTGAGTAGAGAACATCTGCTATACTAGGATTTTCATTTTGTTAGAATAATGATAAAGAAAGGTTTTGTAAGTGATATCTGTTGGTAATGTTATTAGAGATCATCTATTATACCAGGACTTTTCATTTTCTATTTATTAGTGGTTTCATCGGATTTAAGATGTGTTGGGTTTGTTTTACTTCTTCTTGGTGCTTCTATTTTATATCAAAAGAGTGGTGCTATTACTGTATATAAAACCATTGATGGATCATGAACTTGCTAGCTTAATAATGTGAATGTCTCATGGTGCAGGTTCCCTTTTTCATAATCATCTTTTCCTTCATCCCAATGTGATGTTGTGCATCTTTCGTTGACTACCGTCAATTGATATCTGTGGAGTTTTGTTTTTCTGACTTTGATTGTGAGAACAAATAATATTTTTTTCCTCTTTTGCCGAAGGCAACAAGGATGATAAGCAAGGAGGAAATACCAGCCAAGAAAGCGTAATGGAAGCCATCAATGTGGTCATTAGCTCTTGGGAAAAATATTGCCCAAAGTTGATTATTTTAGTCTTCTATATTGTTGTAAAGCATTCACATGTTGAAGACAATAGTGCTATAAATGACCATGAAGTTTATAATTTGTCTCTCATTTAGCATGTACTTCTTTGTTAGTTCAGCAGATCAGTCCTCGCATGTATAGCGGGGTCATGAAAAATTCAGGTGGTATTTGGGATGGACTTTACACAACTTACCTATGTTGCACATTGGCTGATCAGTTGATAGTTTTTGAATTGCAAATGTATTTTTAATGTTGATGTCATAGTCTTACTGCTCAATTGAAGAATTACAAATATATTTTGGATATTCCTTCCTATGTGGTACTGAGATTTCTTTTCATATTCTGCACTATTCATAATTCCTATGTGGACTATTTGATATGATTGAAAAGCAGCTTCACATGCATAACTCATGTATTGATTGGCAACTAAGGGTAGAGTTGAATATATGAAATGTTAAATAAGTAAGCTAGTTCGACACCTACTAGTTCGACTATGATAACTAAGTAAGCTAGTTCGACACTTGCTAGTTCGACTCACAGAACTGGCTAGTTCGACACCTGCTAGTTCGACTATGTTAACTGATCTGTCGAAGTGAAGGAGTCGAAATTGGTCTTTTGTTCAGTTGTATGTTTAATATTGTTTGCTGACTCAGCATGCTTACATGTACTGAGTATATAAGCAACATTCACAGTGATGCAATAACAACACTGGATTTCAGTTTCACTCTTAACCGTTTTCAGTTACATCTTCTTCCCTCTCTCTCAGTGCGTGTGTGAGTGAGTGTGGTGTGTATGAAAACTTCCAACAAATGGTATCAGAGCGTGATTGTTGAAGTTTTTCGAGAGTGAATCCAGTGTGAGAAGACTAGTGAAGTCTCAACGGTGAGAGTAAACTGTGATGACGACGAACGGCCATTTTCCGGCGAACTTTCCGATCCTCGACGGAAGAAACTATGATTAGTGGAGTATGAAGATGAAGGCGATCCTTGGTTATCAGGATGTGTGGGATTTGGTGCAGAACGAACTAGCTCCGTTACCGGCGAACGCAACCGTTGTTATACCCCAATTTTGTCCGTCTTCTTTTTCTAGTTTTAGTCATTTATTTTACTTAAATCGTGTTTTGAAGTCGCGTGATTACGAGAATTATCAGTATTGCGTCTCAGTTACTAATCCTAGCCAATTTCAATTACCCTGTTCAACTAAATCGAAATACCGTTGTTTTAAATTAGGCATGCACGCGAATGATCGATCTTTTCGTGCGTTCTTCAATTTAATCTTCGTATTTGAATTTAGTCGAACCTAATTGGGACTGACAAAGTCATTTTTCTCGCGACTGGGCTTGTCGTTTCAATTTGGGCTTAAGAACGCGATTCTGAGATAATGTTAGCGTTTAGTGGTCAACGGGCTTATTTATTCTATTTGGGCCTCGTTCTCACGCACTTGTCTAGTTGGGTCCGATATCACTTTTGTATTTGGCCCAATTTCTTTTATTATTTTTACTCTGCCTATTCATTTATTTTAAGCAATATAATATCAAAAAATGGCAACAAAAAATTCTATTTATTGTTTATTTACAATTTAATAGTGTTTAGGAGTCCAAATGTCCAAAAAAATACAAAAATGATAATACTAAAAAATACCAAAAAATACAAATCCGAAAATAATAACCAAAAATACAAAAAAATAGGAAAAAACGAAAATTACAACAAAATTAGAAAACGAAAGCAGCAGCTGCCCATATGCTCCTTGGTGAGCAAGTCTTTGTTCCAACCCTAATCTTGCTGAGAAAGTTTTCTCCTTGAGCTGGCCAAAACCTGAAATGGAAACAAAATCAGGTCAGAATCGTTTTTTAATGGCCTAAACCGAATTTCTGCCTATAAAAACAAATCTAGACAACAATTCACAGACAGAAAATCAGAGACGAGAATTGAGAGAAAATCAGAGTGAAAAATAGGGTTCCACATTGGAATCCTAATCACAAAGTTCTAAAACAGAAGTAGTAGTGGTTCAGCAGCAGCAGCAGAAATCCAAAGGTAGCAGAGCAATAAGAGAAGGAAGATCAGAAGCTGGAGAACAGGTTAGTTAGCTTCTACTCTTGTATATAACTATATTCTGTTAACTAGAATAGTTTAGTTTTAAAAATGTGAATATTAGTGTTGAAAGTAGATTAAATCCTTTTTAAAAAAAAAACATGAACAGATTAGTTTGATCACAAGCAGATCAGGACAGTAAATAGATTAGTTTTTTTTAAATTATCACACTTGTAGGTAAAAAAATCAAAAAACAGAAGGCCAAAATCATACCCCAAATTCGGTTTAGGTCTTAAATTTGGAATTGGAATAGGACAGCAAATACAAAGAAATCCAGAAACAGATGTAGCAGAAATCAAAACAGAGAAAACGGAAATAAGAAAAAGAAACGCAAAAAAAACAGGAACCGAAGTGTCACCTATTAGTTCCGGCCACCGTAGACGGTGGCCGTTCGCACCAAGCACCGCCACTAGCCCTCCCCAACTGAGTCGTCAACCATCGTCCTCCATGGGAAACAAAAAAAAACAAACGTCAGAAATAAGAAGATCAGAATCAAAAAGAAGAAGAGGATCAAAAAACGAAACTGAAAAAATTAAAAAAACTGACCTTTGAAGTTTCGCCGGAGACTTCGTCTTCTCCGGCGGAGCTCCGGCGAACAACCAAACCGAGCCACCCTCACCTGAAACCACCATCACGAGACCGTCATCCTCCTCCCTCCACCGTAACCGTCACCATCATCGTTGAACCAAGCCTTTTCTGTCGCCGCCGCTAGAGACACCCCCCCCTCGTTCGATCTCTGCCCAATCCACTCACCGTCGCCGTCAACGGCGCGCCTTGAGCCGTGGCCGTATGCTCCGCGTCCTCTCCCTTCAACGCCGTCCATCATCTTCGCCGGAAATCTCGCCACCGCCTCCTCCTTCTCGTTCTCGCTCTCCTTTCCTTTCTCTTCTCTCCCTCTGTCTCGCATTTTCCTCTCCCATTTCTCTCCTCACAAAACTCTTTCTCTCTCTCTCCTTTCTAAGTTGGCTGCGGCTGCTGTGTAGAAAAGGGATTGAAAAATTAGGTTAAGTCTGAAGGTTCCCCTTTTATATGCCATGTTGTTTATTTATTTATTTTATTTAATTAAAATATCAGATTAACATTTACACCCCCGTTTTTAATTCATGCGCCTCCCCTGTCTTAGGCCCATTCACGTTGACAGGCGCCCAAACTAAAAAAAGAAACAAAAAACAAACTGGGCCTGTTTCCTGCACCCCGGTTTTAATTATACAACCCCTTGCGACTAATAACACCCTATTTTACCATTTCACCCCCTTTCTCGTTTTTTAATTTAATTTAATCCTCTTCAAAACAAAATATTTTCTCATAAATTAAAAACTTTGTTAATAGTCTTGCGAAGCCTTTGCTTGCATGATTATTAACAATGAGGTACTAGTGGCGATCACTTGGAGCTTTTGCTCAATTGATCATCATGAATGCCTGAATTTTCCTAAAGAGTTTCACTAAATCAAAAACTTTGTTCATAGTCTTGTGAAGCCTTTGCTTGCATGATTATTAACAATGGAGTGCTAATGGTGGTCACTTGGAGCCTTTGCTCAATTGATCGTCATGAAAGCTCAACCTTCACAATTAAACAAAAATATAAAAAAAACAAAAAAACGTTTTCAAAACAACAAAGAACTACGTAGCTTTGATTCTCCACCCGGAGATACGTAGGAGCGGGTCACATCCCGTCAAGCATAACAAATAAAAATCATTTTCACAATAAGTTTTCAACAATTATTTTCAAAAGACCTAGAACTACGTCGCCTTTGATTCTCCACCCGGAGATACGTAGGAGCAGGGCCACGCCCCTGTCAAGCGCAAAAACAAATAATTTCTAAATAAAAAATACAAACACATCTCTTTCAAAAATCAAAAATCTTATTTTCAAAGTAGGGGATTAAGTCGGTCGTACGGCCGGGTTAATCATTGTTTTAGGATAAGTGAACTGTGGTCCTTCAGAGCCCCAGCGCTCCTTCAGCCCCCAGCGGCCCTTCAGACCCCCAGTGGTCCTTCAACACAGATCACACAATCCTAAAACCCCTATATTAAAAAAAACACCAAACACACGAACATTTTCTACCCAAGAACTACGTAGCTTTGAATTCTCCATCGCACCGGGAGATACGTAGGAGCGGGCCACGTCCCGTCAAGCACTTCTTTCTAAAAACCCTTTTTTTCTCCTTTCTCGCCAAAAAATAAAAAATTTATTAAGTTCTTTAATTCGTTTTCAATAAGAAATAAAGAGGCAAATTAGGTATTTTTCAGGTCAACATATAAAAACCACACATTTAATTAAAGGTTCCCTCTCAGTAGAGAGGACGTGTGAGGTGCTAATACCTTCCCCGCGCGTAACCGACCCCCGAACCCTATTCTCTAGTTTCGCAAGACCAATCGCTTTCCCAAAAAAGGTTTTCCTAATATTTTCCTTAATAAATATTGGTGGCGGCTTCATTGTTTTTAAGAAAAGTTGTGAACGAGGAAGGTTCTCCCTCGGGGACTTTTTCGGGCGCAACAGCTGGCGACTCCACTGGGGACACTAAAAAACATTTTTTCAAAGTGGGTCAAGCCTAATTAATTAAATGTGTGGTTTATATGATTGATTTGAATATCTTGCTTTGCCTCTCTTCTTCTTCCTTTTTCATAAGCATGTTACATCCATGTGCATTCTTCTTCTATGTTTGTTTTTGCAATAGATAGTTACTTCTTTGCTTAGTTCCCTCATGCATTTCTTCCCCTTTCTTATCATGTCCCCTTCTTCTCTGCTCCCTTTCCTATGGTAAGCACATGCATACTTCCCCTTTCTTATCGTGTCCCCCTCTTCTTTGCTCCCTTTCTTAAGGTAAGTATTGCATTGTTATTAGCACCCTAGATTAGTTTATATTGGATCGATATTGAACCCTAGGATAAACAACATGCTATTTGTCTGGACTGCTCTGGATTTTCATTTGCAGGTGGGGAAGGGTAGTTATTCCTAGGTGTTGTGCCCTCGACACACACTTCACATCCTATACTTGTGAGCATTGAGTGGGGCCTAAAACCCAAGGTCTGAACAAAAACCTAGGAGAGTGGGAACGATTAGTGACTGCCATTCGTAGACCTTTGTCTGTATGGCTCTCATGAAAGTTCCGCCCAAGGGTGCGCTTTGTCATGATGCCTCACACTCGGTAGCTTTCTACGATTGTGGGTGCCATCATGAGAGAGACTTTAGCTCTTGGTTGCCATTGTAAGGAAGTGATTAGAACCTACATGGGAGGATTACCCCTTTCGTCGACTTTAGACCCTAGGATTCCCACCCTTTGTAGGACACGGGGGCACGCCTTTGTTTGTTGCATTAGTTTAGGCATTCCTTTTTCTTAAACTCTATTTCAAAATCGTAGAAAATAATATCCTTATTTTCTTACCCTCTTTTTATGTAAATGACACATCATTTCGCATCCACATCATTTCGCATTCACATCGTTTCGCACCACTGCATTTGCATCTAACAAAAGTTCGAAAAAAAAAAACATTCATCTTGCATTCCCTTTCATTACATAAAGATAAAACAAAAAAACAATTATCATCTGCATAGCATAAGCATTTCATTTATAATCATGCAAAAAATCCTCGTCAAGTTCATCCAAGATGAGACATTCATGCATAAGCATTATTTCAAAAAAGACACAGTAGAACTACGTAAGCTTTGATTCCTCATTACAATGGGGATACGTAGGAGCGGGTCATACCCCGTCAAGCACATTTTTCTAAAACCCTTTTTCCAATAAATCATTTGCATCTCCAAATAATCATTGTGAGTATCATGCATTTCATTGCACAAAAAAAAAATGAAAACAAGAAAGCATCTCATTCATAATCATGAATAAAAATCATCATCAAATTTATTCAAAATGTAGCATTCATGCACCATTTCATTAACCTCATCACTTTGGTTCAAATACATCATTCCTCCATACATGCATCTTTCAAAAAGGAAGGGGCATTGGCATTTCATACTTTGCCTTGCCTCTAAAAAAAAAAAATCATTTAGAGAAAAGCATCATTCTTGCATCTTTCATCATTCAAAAGAAAAAGGGGGCATTGGTATTTCGTACCTTGTCTCGCCTCTAAAAAATAAAAAAATAAAAAATCAAAATCAAAAATCATTTTGAAAAAAAAAAAGGGGCATCATTCTTGCATCATTCGCATTGGCACTCCATATTTTGTCTTGCATTAAAAATAACAAAATTATTTAGAATAAACCACACTCTTCGAGTGGTCATTCTCCACGCATTTGCATCATACTTGCATATCATAATTTGTTCATTCATTCATTGCATAAAATAAGAGTTGTGATGAGAAGCGAGACGTTCTTGCGAAACAATCATCCTTTTTGAAAAAGTTTATCCTTACTTGGTTGCAAATTCAAGGTGTTCCAAGGCACTCAGTTTTTCAAAAGCACTGCATCCCATCTATTCCATGACAAAAGACTGAAATAGTGTATCAAAGAAAAAACAAATTTTTAACTGATGTTAACTCTCTGTGAAGCATTCTTCTAATGAGCGTGCATGCTATGAGTACATTCTCTTGTTTGAGTCCGTTGGTTTTCCTCCCTTACCACAGTTTCCCGTCCAAGTCTAGTCCCGCCCCGTCCACCCATAAAGTGCATATTCTCCCCATCAGTGCGTATTTGACTTTTGGTTCAAGTCCTCCATGCTGGGGCAAGTCTGTGATCATTAATTCCCCTTGATTAATATCATATTCCTTCAGTGCAAGTCTCTCAAAAAAATAACAATAATAATATAATAAACAAGAAAACAAGCTCGCTAGGTTGAAAACCCGCAAAGGGCGGCCTAGGCAAAAAGGAGCGCCCGGTGGACTGAAAACTCACAAAGAGCGGTCCAGGCAAAAATTAGGGCACAAAAAAGGAAAAAAGAGCAAACACATGAAGATAGATAAATTATTGTTCTAAAGTTAAGTCTTATAGAAATAAGCAATCGGGATTTGAAATGAAGTTTGTCCATCTCCTCAAAAACCCCAAAATCCCAGAAAGTCCCTTTCCTACCCACCTTGAGCCAAGAAAAACCAAAATCCAAAAAACAACCTAGACAAGGATCACCCCAAATAAAAAAAAACAGTGCATCACTTTTTATCAGCTCACCCGAGTCGAAGAAGGAAAAGAATCATAAAAAACAAAAGAGGGAAAAAGAAAAAAAAAAAAAAGGGGGATTCAAAAATGAAAATCCCAAAACAAAAGAAAATAAAGTGGTGAGCTGGTACATGATACCACAAAATACAAGAGATCCTTGTCTAAATAAACCTTCAAACACTTCATCATTCCAACACCTGATTCCATAAACCTTCAAACACTTCCTTTGGCCTCAACATCAAACCCCTTAGTCATTCTACCATGAGACACGAATTTGCTTTAACAGAGCCCAAACAAGCCCAATAACCATCTTCCTCATAGACCATTAACCGTCAATCAACGCCGAACAAAACTCATCCTTCCTTTAGCCTCAAACACTTCATTAAGCCTAACCCTCTTTCCTCCACAAAACACCACAATCCCGAAAAGTCCATTCCGATCAATGACCGGTTGCTTTTGTTCTCTCAAATTCTAATCTTAGGACGAACAAGCTTATCTATGTACAATGTGTTTGCTCAAAAGAAAAACAAGCGATCAGAAAAAAGGAAGCTGATCAAGAAAGAATAAACCCTCAGAAAAAAAGAGAACTGAGGAAACAAAAACGAACAGTCAGAAAAAAGAAAGCTGACAAAATAAAAAAAGGAGGGACTTGCACTCCAAAGCACATTCAAGATGCATTAAAACAAGGTTTAGTGATCACCAGGTAAGGATTCTTTCGCACCAAAAGTCAAGACATCAGTAGAGGACCAAAGATTTGCACTGAGAATACCACTCAGACCCAAAAGTTGGGGCATTCTCTTCACCACCCACACACCCTAGTCTTGGGAAAGTCTGTTCAATGCCCATCCCATGTCATTCCAGTTGTCAATGTCATTCCAAAGTGGGGCGAGTGCATTCCCATTCCTCCACCTCATTCATTCCCATAAAAACCTCACTGGGGCAATCTCTTAACTCACTATCCTAAACAAGACATTGTCATTCTGATTGGGGCAGCTTTGTCCTCGTTATGGCTGGGGAAACATCAAATTCTGTGGGTTGAAGCAAAACCCCTTTCATTCCAGCTTTCATCCCAAGAGCCGAAGCGTTCCCAATTCATCATCTTCTACACCCCTAGTTGTTGTCACCACTAGACAGGGGCAAATTATTCACTCGTCAAAGACCTGAATTGGGGCAATCTTGTATCTCTTGGTCCCTCATAAGCTTCAGCAAATGTCTGTCATTCCTTCACTTGCCATAAATGTCCATGCCCTAAACCAATTCCAAGTTAACTGACTCATTCATTCACATTTGCACTCCTATGCATGCTTACTAGATAATGCTTCAAAGAAGAGAACACAAGTTGTTTACGTGATATCTAAAATTCAGTCATCATGGAAAGAAGGAGGAAACGAATGAGGTTGTTTGTAAATAAAAACCTTGAGAACACCAGAGTTTGAATCAAATTCAATTTTTCAACAGAATGATCAATAATCATCTCAAGTCCTTGCATTCAAAGTCTCGCATCTCATCATCACAAAAATGTTTACCTCATGCATCTAGGCATTATAGCATATGCATCAAAGCATTACATTTGCATCTTCACATTTTGTGCATTCATCGCATAGTAAAAAGAAAAAAACGTTCCACATCAGTCGCACCATATTAATACTTGCATTTCATAGAAGAAAATAGTAAAGAAGAAAAAGCAGAAATCTTTTCATTGCATTGGCATCATATTCGCACTTCATAAAAAAGGAAAAGAACAAAATCATTGCATCATTAGAGCATTACATTTTGCATCAGATATTCCATAGAAAAAGCAAAGAAAGCAAAAAGAAAACAAAGAAAAGAAACCACAAAAGCAACACAAAAACATTCCCTGTCATCCAGCATTCCATATCATTCATCATTTCACAAAGCATTCCTTTGTCATTCAATCATCAAACATTAAAGCAATGCATATGCATCATATTAACGTTAGCATTTCCATAAAAGAAGAAAAAAAGAACAAACATCATTGCATCAAACATCAGAGCATTGCATCATATTAATGTCTGCATTTCATAGAAGAAGCAAAAAGAAACAAACAGAAGTTAGAACAGGAGCATTCCATTCATCAAAACATCAATCACCGCATACATTTGCATTCAAACATCAAAGCAATACAGTTGCATCACATCAATACCGGCATCTCATAAAAGAAAAGAAAGCTAGAACATCCCATGTCATTCATCATTTCATGTTATTCATCAGCAATATTCACATTTCATAGAAAAAAGGAAAAGAAGAAAGAGTTTTCCATTGCATGTCATCTGCCATTTCATTACATATCATCAAACACCAAAATGTTGCATTCGCACACCTGCACTTCATAAAAAGAGCAAAAGAAAAGAAGAGGAGAAAAGCAAAAGAACAAATAAAGTCAGGCACTGCATTCATCAAGCATATAAGAACAGGAGAAAATCATGCATTCATCAGACATAAGCAAAAGAAAAAGAAAATCATGCATTGCAGACAAGAGAAGAAAAGGAAAATCATTGCATTCATCAAGCATATAGGAACAGTAGAAGATCATGCATTCATCCAACATAGACAAAAGAAATAAGAAACTCATCATTCAAAGAAAACAGCAATCGTGGCATTTGCACTGCATGCATTTGTTCATTTTCAGCTACAGGTACAAAGAGAGGATGAGCACTTCGGTGTTAGCCCTCGCCCCCAGATTCCAGAAAATGTTCCCCCAAGTTGGGAGTTCAGAAAGAAAAAAGAAAAAGAGAGAAATAGAAAAGAAAGAGAGAAAAGAAAAGAGAGCGCTCAAGCGCGCATTGCGGATTGGAGCACAGAGATCATCGCTCCCTTCTGCCCAGGTCTCACGTCGTGTACGAGCAACGCGATGGACCGCAGCCCCATGTGAGGTTCAACGGAATAGTTGTATCAGCCTAAGATACAGTGGACGCCGTGCATTGATCAGTATATCAGTTCCGGAGCTGATAACGATCCCCCCGGTCGCTCGAAAAGGCCAACAGGAAGCGTGCTCCTCAAAGCCACGTGCAAACTCGGATTCACCAAGAGTCCGTTTAAGGATTACAGGTTTTAGGCAGCCTGGGCAATTTACCGCTTTCTGCACGCCAAGTGCCCATTTACCGCTTTCTGCACGCCAAGTGCCCATTTACCGCTTTCTGCACGCCAAGTGCCCATTTACTGCTTTCTGCACGCCAAGTGCCCATTTACCGCTTTTCTGCACGCCAAGTGCCCGTTTACCGCTTTCTGCACGCCAAGTGCCCGTTTTACCTTTTTTGCCTCAGGTTTCTCTAGGTAGACAAAATTGGTATAATTTCTGAATTCTTTATTTCTATTTTGCCTCGGAATATGTTTCGGCCAATTCATATTCCTGGTCAAAATCCAAATAAAGAGGGGCAGCTGTTATACCCCAATTTTGTCCGTCTTCTTTTTCTAGTTTTAGTCATTTATTTTACTTAAATCGTGTTTTGAAGTCGCGTGATTACGAGAATTATCAGTATGGCGTCTCAGTTACTAATCCTAGCCAATTTCAATTACCCTGTTCAACTAAATCGAAATACCGTTGTTTTAAATTAGGCATGCACGCGAATGATCGATCTTTTCGTGCGTTCTTCAATTTAATCTTCGTATTTGAATTTAGTCGAACCTAATTGGGACTGACAAAGTCATTTTTCTCGCGACTGGGCTTGTCGTTTCAATTTGGGCTTAAGAACGCGATTCTGAGATAATGTTAGCGTTTAGTGGTCAACGGGCTTATTTATTCTATTTGGGCCTCGTTCTCACGCACTTGTCTAGTTGGGTCCGATATCACTTTTGTATTTGGCCCAATTTCTTTTATTATTTTTACTCTGCCTATTCATTTATTTTAAGCAATATAATATCAAAAAATGGCAACAAAAAATTCTATTTATTGTTTATTTACAATTTAATAGTGTTTAGGAGTCCAAATGTCCAAAAAAATACAAAAATGATAATACTAAAAAATACCAAAAAATACAAATCCGAAAATAATAACCAAAAATACAAAAAAATAGGAAAAAACGAAAATTACAACAAAATTAGAAAACGAAAGCAGCAGCTGCCCATATGCTCCTTGGTGAGCAAGTCTTTGTTCCAACCCTAATCTTGCTGAGAAAGTTTTCTCCTTGAGCTGGCCAAAACCTGAAATGGAAACAAAATCAGGTCAGAATCGTTTTTTAATGGCCTAAACCGAATTTCTGCCTATAAAAACAAATCTAGACAACAATTCACAGACAGAAAATCAGAGACGAGAATTGAGAGAAAATCAGAGTGAAAAATAGGGTTCCACATTGGAATCCTAATCACAAAGTTCTAAAACAGAAGTAGTAGTGGTTCAGCAGCAGCAGCAGAAATCCAAAGGTAGCAGAGCAATAAGAGAAGGAAGATCAGAAGCTGGAGAACAGGTTAGTTAGCTTCTACTCTTGTATATAACTATATTCTGTTAACTAGAATAGTTTAGTTTTAAAAATGTGAATATTAGTGTTGAAAGTAGATTAAATCCTTTTTAAAAAAAAACATGAACAGATTAGTTTGATCACAAGCAGATCAGGACAGTAAATAGATTAGTTTTTTTTAAATTATCACACTTGTAGGTAAAAAAATCAAAAAACAGAAGGCCAAAATCATACCCCAAATTCGGTTTAGGTCTTAAATTTGGAATTGGAATAGGACAGCAAATACAAAGAAATCCAGAAACAGATGTAGCAGAAATCAAAACAGAGAAAACGGAAATAAGAAAAAGAAACGCAAAAAAAACAGGAACCGAAGTGTCACCTATTAGTTCCGGCCACCGTAGACGGTGGCCGTTCGCACCAAGCACCGCCACTAGCCCTCCCCAACTGAGTCGTCAACCATCGTCCTCCATGGGAAACAAAAAAAAACAAACGTCAGAAATAAGAAGATCAGAATCAAAAAGAAGAAGAGGATCAAAAAACGAAACTGAAAAAATTAAAAAAACTGACCTTTGAAGTTTCGCCGGAGACTTCGTCTTCTCCGGCGGAGCTCCGGCGAACAACCAAACCGAGCCACCCTCACCTGAAACCACCATCACGAGACCGTCATCCTCCTCCCTCCACCGTAACCGTCACCATCATCGTTGAACCAAGCCTTTTCTGTCGCCGCCGCTAGAGACACCCCCCCCCCTCGTTCGATCTCTGCCCAATCCACTCACCGTCGCCGTCAACGGCGCGCCTTGAGCCGTGGCCGTATGCTCCGCGTCCTCTCCCTTCAACGCCGTCCATCATCTTCGCCGGAAATCTCGCCACCGCCTCCTCCTTCTCGTTCTCGCTCTCCTTTCCTTTCTCTTCTCTCCCTCTGTCTCGCATTTTCCTCTCCCATTTCTCTCCTCACAAAACTCTTTCTCTCTCTCTCCTTTCTAAGTTGGCTGCGGCTGCTGTGTAGAAAAGGGATTGAAAAATTAGGTTAAGTCTGAAGGTTCCCCTTTTATATGCCATGTTGTTTATTTATTTATTTTATTTAATTAAAATATCAGATTAACATTTACACCCCCGTTTTTAATTCATGCGCCTCCCCTGTCTTAGGCCCATTCACGTTGACAGGCGCCCAAACTAAAAAAAGAAACAAAAAACAAACTGGGCCTGTTTCCTGCACCCCGGTTTTAATTATACAACCCCTTGCGACTAATAACACCCTATTTTACCATTTCACCCCCTTTCTCGTTTTTTAATTTAATTTAATCCTCTTCAAAACAAAATATTTTCTCATAAATTAAAAACTTTGTTAATAGTCTTGCGAAGCCTTTGCTTGCATGATTATTAACAATGAGGTACTAGTGGCGATCACTTGGAGCTTTTGCTCAATTGATCATCATGAATGCCTGAATTTTCCTAAAGAGTTTCACTAAATCAAAAACTTTGTTCATAGTCTTGTGAAGCCTTTGCTTGCATGATTATTAACAATGGAGTGCTAATGGTGGTCACTTGGAGCCTTTGCTCAATTGATCGTCATGAAAGCTCAACCTTCACAATTAAACAAAAATATAAAAAAAACAAAAAAACGTTTTCAAAACAACAAAGAACTACGTAGCTTTGATTCTCCACCCGGAGATACGTAGGAGCGGGTCACATCCCGTCAAGCATAACAAATAAAAATCATTTTCACAATAAGTTTTCAACAATTATTTTCAAAAGACCTAGAACTACGTCGCCTTTGATTCTCCACCCGGAGATACGTAGGAGCAGGGCCACGCCCCTGTCAAGCGCAAAAACAAATAATTTCTAAATAAAAAATACAAACACATCTCTTTCAAAAATCAAAAATCTTATTTTCAAAGTAGGGGATTAAGTCGGTCGTACGGCCGGGTTAATCATTGTTTTAGGATAAGTGAACTGTGGTCCTTCAGAGCCCCAGCGCTCCTTCAGCCCCCAGCGGCCCTTCAGACCCCCAGTGGTCCTTCAACACAGATCACACAATCCTAAAACCCCTATATTAAAAAAAACACCAAACACACGAACATTTTCTACCCAAGAACTACGTAGCTTTGAATTCTCCATCGCACCGGGAGATACGTAGGAGCGGGCCACGTCCCGTCAAGCACTTCTTTCTAAAAACCCTTTTTTTCTCCTTTCTCGCCAAAAAATAAAAAATTTATTAAGTTCTTTAATTCGTTTTCAATAAGAAATAAAGAGGCAAATTAGGTATTTTTCAGGTCAACATATAAAAACCACACATTTAATTAAAGGTTCCCTCTCAGTAGAGAGGACGTGTGAGGTGCTAATACCTTCCCCGCGCGTAACCGACCCCCGAACCCTATTCTCTAGTTTCGCAAGACCAATCGCTTTCCCAAAAAAGGTTTTCCTAATATTTTCCTTAATAAATATTGGTGGCGGCTTCATTGTTTTTAAGAAAAGTTGTGAACGAGGAAGGTTCTCCCTCGGGGACTTTTTCGGGCGCAACAACCGTTGCGCAACAAACAACTTACAGAGAATCGAAAAAGAAGGATTGGAAAGGACTGTGTATCCTCCATCAGTGTGTGAGTCCTGCAATTTTTGAGAAAATTGCTAGATCTGAAACGAGCAAAGCAGCGTGGGACATTCTCGTGAATTCCTACGCCGGAGATCAGAAATTGAAGAAGGTGCGACTTCAAACTCTAAGAAGACAATATGAACTGCTAGGAATGGTGGAGAGTGAATCGATTGGTGCGTATTTCACCAGAGTCCAAACTATGACGAATCAGATGCTGTATTATGGTGAAACGTTGTCTGATGAATCAATTGTGGAGAAGATTTTGCGATCTGTGTCATCGCGCTTCGATCACATCGCGGTGGCGATTGAACAGGCGAAATATCTGTCAACAATGACGATAGAAGAACTTCAAGGATCTCTTGAAGCGCATGAGCAGAGAATGAATGAGAAGAAGATGGTGAAGCCTAGCACAGAGCAAGCTTTAGCAGTACAAACAGGAAACAAAACTGGTGGAAATCAAAGAGGACGTGGTAGAGGCAGAAACAATTACAGAGGAGGAAGAGGAAGAGGCAATTCCTATAACTCAAACTCTGCTAAATCAAACAATAGTGATAAAGTAACAGTAATGAGCAAGGAAATAGTAGTAGTGATAGCTATAGAGGAAGAGGAGGTAGAGGTGGTAGAGGTTTTAGAGGAAGAGGGAGAAGATTCGACAAGAGCCATATACAGTGTTATAACTGTGAGAAATATGGACATTTTGCTGATGAGTGCTACAGCAATGTTGATGGCAATGATGCTAAAATGGCTGAAGAAGAGGAAGAGAAGGAGGAATCTCTGTTGATGGTGATTGAGGAGACAGAGAGCAGTGATGAAATAGTGCAAATGGTGACAACTAAGGAGGAAGGTGAGAGTGGTGAGCACTGGTTTCTCGACACAGGCTGCTCGACACACATGACAGGGAGGAGAGACTGGTTTGTCGAACTTGATTTCTCAATCAAGAGTAGAGTAAGGTTTGCTGATGATAGAACCATGAAGGTGGAAGGTGTGGGGAAGGTGATGATAAGAAAGAAGGATGGTTCACTGTGCTTCATTTCTGGTGTACTGTGTGTGCCAGGGATGAGGAGCAATTTGCTGAGTATTGGACAGCTATTGGAGAAGGGATATAGGATGGTGTTGGAAGACAATGCTATGAAGGTGTATGACACTGAACAGAGGCTGTTGATAAAGGCAGCTCTCTCCAAGAACAGGACATTTAAGGTCGAATTGGGTGTGCAGATGTGTTGTGTGAAAACGTAGTGCAAGTGTACACTGTCTTTGCAAGTAATAAAGGGTAAATGAGATCGTTCCCACGAGGAATTTAGCTAAATACAAGAGTTAAATTTTGCTAACAAATTAGTGAATAAGGTAAATGACACACAAATTTTGAGTAACATGAACAGTAAAGGTAAATGGAAATGGTGATTAAGATTCAGTGATGAGAACAAGCTGAGATGCATTCACGTCAGTAACTTCATTAATGTGCTATTAAGGGTATATTCAATGCTGCAGCATTAGGTGCTGCAGCATTAAGACATTATTCTCTCGAATACTTTACACTAGGGTTTCCTTGCAAGAGTTTATCTCTAAACCCTAAAGAAGTACTTCCTAGGCTGCTTGGACACCGGCAGTAATCACCTTATGGGTTTTACCTTCCTATCTCTAGGGTTAAGCAAGGAGCATCAAGATCTCTCATTAATGCCCACTACCCATATTACCTTGTGAGATTAATTTACAAACCATCTCTGAATTTATAAATGCTATTTAAAATAGACGGCCAATCCTATTTTAAAATGGAAATATTATCACGCACAAGGTAAAATGCACAACATTAAATATACTTCATAAATAGCATTAAAACTCTAGTTACTTCAGATCCAGCATCTCAACTATGAGAAGTTAGCTCATATTGAGCTTACAAAACATGGAAAACAACTTAAACAAAAGAGTAGAAGTCATATTACAAATTCCAAGGGACGAAATGATACTATTGAGAGGAAACAATGAAGGAACTCCAGTAGTCACAATGGAGATCTGATCCAGCTCTTCTAGTACGATCCTCCAAGAGAAATGTAATTCCAAGTGATGCTGTCGCAATGGTCTCAGCAATGAAGCTTGTAGGTAACAATGGTGAGCTAAGCACGCTGTGAGGAGCTATCTCTATACTTCCTCGTGACGGCAGAGCATCCTCATTAAGAAGGAGGAATGCCCTTATATAATACCACCTTGCACGCAACCCTAGGATGAGGGCTCTTTAAGGAAATGCGTCCTAGGAATGAGGGCAATCATGGGAATTCCTCAATAGGAAATATCTTTCCGTGCCATACAGTGCTGACACCTGTCCTTGCCTTAACTTCCGTGTTTTCCGCATTCTCCTTGAGCTTTCTCTCTCATCTTTCGCAAATCCCCTGTTGCGCTCGCACCTATTGCTGCAGCACTGACACTAAATACAATTAAATGCACTAAGGGCATCAAAATGCCCAAATTAAACCAAACCATTCCTGCACCATTATTTCTAACCAAAACACTTATTTACACACTAATTAACACAACAAGCTTATTAACTTAATAGAATTCAAGCTAAAAAGGCAAGTAATAACCATCATAAAGGATGGTTATCACACCCCCAAACTTGAATCGTTGCTTGTCCTCAAGCAATGACACTGGATACAGGCAAGCACAACTGTTAATAAACAATCTCAGTTAATGAATTTATTCCAAAATGAAGCACAAAGAAGAATCAAGCTGAGCATTAACTTTCAGACTATCACTCAATCATCAACCCTTCTGAACAATGAGTTCCCTAACTTATTCCTGCTCAAAAGTGTGTGTGTGACACTTTACTTAGTTCAGACCATAGCAAAGTTCAAGATTTCACTTAGCTAAGACATAGAGAGGTTTTCTTTTGGGAAAGCTAAAAATTTTTCAAAAAGAAGGACAGACTAACAATTCATGCTCAGAAAGGGGGTTTGAGAATGATTAAGGGCTTTGATGCAGCAATCCAGAACTTTTAAGGCAGTGCACTTATTCAAACCTAACATTAACATTGCTGCAGCATCGTTTGCTGCAGCATTACAGACTCAGAATTGTACTTTGTTCAGACTTTTGACTTGATTTTGTACTGCAATGCCTTTATTTCCATTTCTCTTCTAAATAGCATTTTTGCGCTTTTTTTTTTTTTTAAAATAGGCAATTGCAGCACATTACACAATAATTAACAGACATTGGTGCTTTGCACCTTCATTCAGACTTACTTCAGACATCCTAAACTATGTGCACAAAACCCAGCATTGCTGCAGCAACAGTTGTTGCAGCACTGCATTCCTTCATGCCTTGCCTTAATATATCTCAGAGAACCCCCAAACTTAGTTTCTTAAGCTGCCCTAAGTTTTTAGTAGAAATTTAGCAGTTCCCTAGGTCTACCAACACTAGCCTAGTTTCAGATCATCTTTAATTCACTAAGTTCCTACCTGAGTTCAAGTTTAAGTGTAGGAGCAGAAACAGAATAGTTCACTCATCAAACAGGGGTGTAATCACTCATTTCTCACCATATCATCACTAAGTTTTTGCTCAACTCTACTTCTATTTTTTTTTTTTTAAATTCACTAATTTGATTGCGAAAAACAGAGTACAAGACCTATGCATAGCTCCCCCCCCCCCCCACTTAGAGCTGGGCAGTGACCTCACTGCACTTAAACTACAGGGAGAAAGCTACAGGACAGCAAACAGCACAAACTAGGAACAGACTACATTCAAAACGAGCCACAAGAAAAATAGAAAAATAGAAAAAATAGAACAGGACATACTAAAGCAGCACAGAAATTAAAAACATACTAAAACAATACTAAAAGTAGAACATATGAGATTAGGGTGCAGGAGTTCCTGGTTTAGTTCTGGGACTGGCACGAACTGGAGTACTTTTTCCTTGCTTCTTGGAAGTAGGCTTGGAAGATTTAGCCTCAGCTGGCTTTGGGACATTCGCGGCTTCTGTTGTTGCAGCAGTTGGATGCTGCAGCACTGATCCTGTATCTGCAACAACAGGACCAGCATCAGAAACACTTGCCTTCTTTTGGGCCAGCACGAATTCCCTATCCTCCTTGGCTTTCTTTGCAGCTTCAGCCTTCTCCCTATCAGCAGATTCCTTAGCTATGGCTTCATTTGCGGCAGCATTGGCGATTCCTTGCATGATTGTAGCAATTACTGAATTATCTTCATTCTCAGGCATCAGAGGTCTTGCTTCCTCATTGATTCTAGCTTCCTCTGGTACTCGCTCAGTCTTTCTTTTCTTGGTAATTCTCTTTGTCCTTTTCTGTTTGGGTGATATTAGCATTTCAGAACAGGCTGCAGCATCAGCCGTTGCTGCAGCATCAGTAGCAGTAGCGGCAGATGGCACAGCAGGAGTGGTCTGGGTGGCAGGTGTTTGGGGTGGAGGGGTGGGTGTTCTGGGCTGAGGTTGGTGTTCAGGAGTAGGTGATTTTGGCTGTGGTTGGCTTTGTTCAGTGGTGGGTGCAGGCAAGGGATCATCAGGAGAAGCATTCGGGTCTTCCTCAGTCCTAGAGGACGAATCACTTCCTTCAACTTCTGCACTCTCCTGACCCTTCTCTTCTTCTTCACCTACCATTTCATCATGCTCGTCTTCCTCTTCAGATGTATCAGGATCCTCCTCATCACTTTCTTTATTCAATTCTTCCATGATTTCCTTGTATTGATCTTTCTCCTCTTCACTTAGTGACTCATCATCTGATTCCAGCATGTCTTCTTCATTTAATGGTTCAGTCTGCTTCTTCTTTCCTTTCTTAATTTCTTGCCTCTTCCTCTTCTTTTCAACTACAACTTCTGGCTCAGCTTCCACATTCACTTCCTTTTCTACAGCTTCAGGTTCCATACAGTCATCTTCAAGCACCCATTCTGGAAATGCTGGTGCTTCCTCAGCAGAAAATTCTTTCACATTCGCAGCTAGCACAGTACTTAACCAATCATGCTGTTTCTTCATGAATTCCCATACAGCCCGCTGCTGCAGCATGAATTGTGGCAGCATGGTGGGCTCACCAGATGCTGCCGCAATGCTTTTCTCTCTTAGGACGGTGGGAAATGCAGCCATGGGGAAACTTTTCTGCTCTCCCCGAATCTCAACACCAGCTTTTATACATAATGAAGTTATCAGGCAGGGGAAGAACAAATAACCTGCAGTTTTAACCTTGCAAACCATGATTTCCCTACAGATCAACCTTCCAATATCAGCATTCTTTTTGGTCAGAATAGCATTCAGCAGCATCATCCTTTCTTTCTCTAAATTTGTGGCATGAGAAGTAGGCAAAAGAGATTGTTTGATGAAGTTGAACCAGACCTTTGCATCATGAGTCAGATATTGCCTCTTGATTTTAAATTCATTCGCACTGCATGGTTCCCATGGTGTACCTGGCAGAGAAATACTTCGCTTGACTCCTTCCATCTCCTTCTTTCTCCAATTGGCAACAGCATTTCCGAAGGCAGGACTATGGAAATCTAACCCATAGCTCGCATTGATTGCTAGGGAGTCAAAATCCACAGCTACCCCTCGCACCTTATATACAAATCGCTGCTTTCCATCCTTTGGGGGTGGAAAACCTTCATAAAATTCTCGCACTACTGAAGCGTAGAAGAACTTGGGGTGCTGCACCAATCTCTCCCAGCCTAGTGCGCTCACAATGGATGTGAACGCATTAGAAGCTCCTTTCAATTCGAGACCCCGTTCTGCCCAGAAATTCATATTTTGCAACTTCTCAGCCTCGCTTACTTATTGATTCTTTAAGCTTCTTCTGCGCAATTGGGTCGATTCACCCCGGCCAGGGTTGGATTGGTGCTTACCAGAGGATTTGGAAGCACTAGCCTTGGTTCTGGTCATGGTGGATTTTGTGAGATTAGGGAAGAATTGGTGGAGAGGTTCAGGGACGGTTACGATGAGTTCTTTGAGAGAAAAGAGGTAGTTTCGGTGAGGAGATTGAATGGGAGTGGGTGGTTATAAGTAATGGGATGGGACGGTTTTATTGGGAAGAGGAGTTGCACGTTTTTCTTTTGCACATAGCCGTTGGGTCGTGGGGTACGTGGAGGGTTAGGATTGAATGATGGGACGGTTCTCTGACTTGACTTGACCACTCACTGCTGACTCATCAGATCTTGTACCATAACTGCAATTATTTTATTACCGCATAGCTGCTATTCACTGCTGTAGCAACATTGCATCAAGCATTGCTGCAGCACCGCTTGCTAACGCACCCTCAAACTTCAAATTTTCATATCATTCACCTGCAAAATAAACACAAGACAGCAACACACTGGTTTATTAGACTAAACTCTGGGCTGCCTCCCAGTAGCGCTTGGTTTAAGAGTCCTCAGCCTGACTTCCTTTTCAAATTAAAGTTTCTGTAGTTCAGTGGTGATTTTGCTTCTCACCACTGGTTCTCCATAATATTTCTTCACCCTTTGACCATTCACTTTGAAGTGTTGCTTCCTCTCTTCACAATACAAATCTACAGCACCATGGGGATACACTTTTTCAACTTTAAAAGGTCCTGACCACCTTGACTTGAGTTTCCCAGGGAACAACTTGAGTCTTGAGTTGAATAGCAAAACTTGGTCACCTTCCTGAAGCTCCCTTTTCTGGATCCTCTTGTCATGCCAAGCCTTGGTTTTGGCCTTGTATAATTCAGAGTTCTCATAAGCAAAGTGTCTCATTTCCTCTAATTCATTTAGTTGCAGTAGCCTCGCTTCCCCTGCCTTAGTATGATCAAAATTCAGCTTTTTTATGGCCCAATGAGATTTATATTGGAGCTCTAAAGGCAGGTGGCAAGCTTTGCCATACACCAATCTGTAAGGAGACATCCCCAAAGGAGTTTTAAAAGCAGTTCTGTATGCCCAGAGGGCATCATCTAAATGATTAGACCACTCCTTTCTTGTAGGTCCTACCATCTTTTCAAGTATTCTCTTGATCTCTCTATTAGATAACTCAGCTTGGCCACTGGTTTGGGGATGATATGCTGTAGCAATCCTGTGCTTAACCCCATATTTGGCTAAAAGAGCTTCAATCAATCTGTTGCAGAAATGAGTTCCTTCATCACTGATTATGGCCCTTGGAGTACCAAACCTTGTGAAAATATTCTTTTGCAAAAACTTGCTAACAGACTTAGCATCATTGTTAGGTAGAGCCACTGCTTCAACCCACTTTGACACATAGTCCACAGCCACAAGGATGTAAACATTACCAAATGAAGGGGGAAAAGGTCCCATAAAGTCCATACCCCAAACATCAAAGAGTTCAATCTCTAGGATGTTGGTTAGAGGCATTTCTTGCTTATTGGAAATGTTCCCACTCCTTTGGCAATTATCACATTTTTTTACTAACTCATGGGCATCCTTGAAAATGGTAGGCCAGTAGTAACCGGATTGCAGCACCTTTGCTGCTGTTCTCATACCCCCAAAGTGTCCTCCATATGCTGCAGCATGGCATTGCTGCAGCACTTCCTGCTGCTCTTCCTCTGCTATACACCTTCTAAACAACTGATCAGGGCATTTTTTGTAGAGGAAGGGTTCGTCCCAGTAATATTGCTTGACAATATGAAAGAACCTCTTCCTTTGTTGGTGATTCATGTCACATGGTACCACCTTGCTCACCAAGAAGTTGACTATGTCAGCGTACCATGGTGCTGCAACATCTGGTGCTGCAGCACTTACAGCCAGTAAGTGCTCATCAGGAAAGTGCTCTTTGATTTCACCAAATGTACCTGCACTTTCATTTTCCAATCTAGACAAATGATCAGCAACTTGGTTCTCTACCCCCTTTCTGTCTTTAATTTCAAGATCAAATTCTTGGAGGAGGAGAACCCATCTTATTAGCCTAGGTTTTGCATCTTTCTTAGTAATCAAATACTTAATGGCTGAGTGATCAGTGTAAACAATCACTTTGGTGCCAACTAAGTATGATCTAAATTTATCAAATGCGAAAACCACAGCTAACAATTCTTTCTCAGTAGTTGTATAGTTTAATTGAGCATCTACAAGTGTTTTGCTAGCATAATAAATTGAGTGAAAGACTTTTCCATACCTTTGGCCAAGGACAGCACCTATGGCATAATCACTGGCATCACACATGAGCTCAAATGGTTTGTCCCAGTCAGGAGTAACAATAACAGGTGCAGTGACAAGGGCATTCTGCAATTTCTGGAATGCTGCAGTACAGGTCTCATCAAAAATAAATGGAGTGTCATGCTGCAGCAATTGACACAGAGGCTTAGAAATTCTTGAGAAGTCCTTAATGAATCTTCTATAGAACCCAGCATGTCCAAGGAAACTTCTGACACCTTTCACATTGGTTGGAGGATGCATCTTTTCAATTACTTCCACCTTAGCTTTATCAACCTCAATACCCTTCTTAGAAATCTTGTGACCCAATACAATACCCTCTTGGACCATGAAATGGCATTTTTCCCAATTAAGCACCAAATTGGTCTCTTCACATCTGTCCAGAATCTTTTCTAGGTTATCAAGGCATAGTTGAAATGTTTCCCCAAAAACAGAGAAATCATCCATAAACACTTCCATTGATTTCTCAATAAACTCAGAGAAGATTGACATCATACACCTTTGGAAAGTTGCTGGTGCATTGCATAGCCCAAATGGCATTCTTCTGAAAGCAAAAGTACCATAGGGGCAAGTGAAAGTGGTCTTTTGCTGATCTTCAGGTACTATGGCTATTTGATTGTAGCCAGAGTAGCCATCCAAAAAGCAATAAAACTCCTTCCCAGCCAGTCTATCCAGCATTTGATCAATGAATGGCAAGGGAAAATGATCTTTTCTTGTGGCTTTGTTGAGCTTCCTATAGTCCATGCATATCCTCCAACCAGTTACAGTTCTTGTAGGAATAAGCTCATTCTTCTCATTGGCTACCACTGTGACTCCTCCTTTCTTAGGGACACATTGTACAGGGCTTACCCATGCACTGTCAGAGATAGGATATACAATGCCAGCATCCAGCCACTTGATAATCTCTTTCTTCACAACTTCTTTCATAATGGGATTTAGCCTCATCTGACCTTCAATACTGTTTTTAGCACCTTCCTCAAGAATGATTCTGTGCATGCAGATGGTAGGGCTAATTCCCTTGATGTCAGACATTTGCCACCCAATTGCTTTCTTATGCCTCTTTAGGGTAGTAATGAGATCATGCTCTTGATTCTTAGAGAGATCAGAAGCAATGATCACTGGCAATGTATCATTTTCCCCTAAATAGGCATATTTGAGATGCTGTGGCAATTCTTTCAGCTCAAGAGTAGGAGGTTTTTCTATAGAAGGCACATTCTTCTTGAGCTCAGAATCACCCAGTTCCAGAGACTCATATTGCTTAGTCCAAACCTCTTTAACAGTGACTTCTTCATTTAGCAGCCCTTCTTCGAGCAATTCATTTTTTCCATACTTGCAAGAGCTTGCACCAGATGGTCACTCTGTTTGTTGAACTGTTTCTGAACTACAGAATCTAAAGATACCACAAAGGAGCACTCCTCAGTTCCTTTCTCAGGTAACTTCAGAGCATTCATGACATTAAACTTTATCTCCTGATCATTAACCCTCATGGTTAACTCTCCCTTCTGCACATCAATTAGAGTCTTGCCAGTAGCTAGGAAGGGTCTTCCCAGTATGATAGGCACTTCCTTATCTGCATCAAAATCTAAAATCACAAAGTCAGCTGGGAAAACAAATTTATCTACCTTTATCAACACATCTTCAATGATTCCTTCAGGGTAGGCAATAGATCTATCTGCTAGTTGGAGTGTAACAGTTGTAGGTCTGGCAACTCCAATTCCCAACTGAGTAAATACAGACTTAGGCATCAAATTAATGCTTGCACCCAAGTCACAAAGAGCTCTACCAGTATAAGTTTCACCAATGGAACATGGGATAGTGAAACTGCCTGGATCCTTCAGTTTGCTTGGAAGCTTGCTTTGCATGATCATACTACACTCTTCTGTCATGGCTACTGTTTCAAATTCACCTAGCCTCCTCCTTTTGGTTAAGACATCCTTCATAAACTTTGCATAGTTGGGCATTTGTTGAAGAGCCTCAACTAAAGGTACATTGATGTGCAGCTGTTTCAACACCTCAAGAAACTTGCCAAATTGCTTGTCTTGCTGTGCCTTCTTCAATCTCTGAGGAAATGGTGGAGGTGGCACATCTTGATCAAGCACTGGTGGTGGCACTAATATTGCATCAGATGCTGCAGCATCAGTTGCTGTCGCATCTGACTTATTTTTCTTTTCATTTTTTTCAACTTTTTCATTTTTTTCAGAATCTTTTTCTTTTGCTTTGTCACCCCCACTTGTGTTAAGTGATGGCCCATTCAAATCCTTCCCACTCCTTAGAGATATAGCCTTGCATGTTTCCTTAGCCTTGGATGATGAAGCTTCAGTAGTAGATGGCAATGATCCACTAGGTCTTTGGGTTAGAGCAGAAGCTATTTGGCCTATTTGATTCTCAAGATTTTTAATTGCAGCTCCCTGTGTCTGATATTTAGTCTTTGTTTCATTCATGAAAGCCTTGAGCATGGCCTCCATAGAGTTGTCAGTTGCAGGTGCAGCTTGTCTTGCTTGAGCAGGGAATCCTGGTGGTACAGCAGGTGCTGGAGTAGCTGTTGCAGCAGGTGTTGCTGCAGCATTGTTGCTCCACCTGAAATTTGGATGATCTCTCCACCCAGGATTATAGGTATTTGAGTATGGATTATTACCCTTGTTGTACCCAACATAGTTGACTGAGATAGGATTCGCAGGACATTCCTCATAAAGGTGACCTCCCCCACAATAAACACAACTTGGAGAGGAACCGCATGGAGCTGGTTCAATTGCTGCAACAGTTGCTTCAGTTGCTGCAGCAGAAGTTGCTGCAGCACTAGGTGAACCCATGTTTTTGATCATATTAGATAGTGAGGCCACTTGAGCAGACAGGGCAGTAATTTCACTGACTTCATGTACACCAGCCACCTTCTTTTGAGCACTTAACCTAGCAGTAGGCCATTGGTAGCTATTTGCAGCAATATCCTCAATAAGATTATAAGCATCATTATAAGATCCTTTGAGTAGAACTCCTCCAGATGAAGCATCAAGCATGAGCCTTGTTTGGGGTTCCAATCCATTGTAGAAGGTTTCCATTTGGATGATGACAGGGATACCATGGTGTGGGCACTTTCTCAACAGTTCCTTGTATCTTTCCCATGCTTCAAACAAAGTTTTAAATTCAGTTTGCTTAAAAGAGGTAATTTCATTTCTCATCCTGGCATTCTTTATTGGAGGAAAATATTTTGTCATAAATTTTTCTGCCATCTCATTCCAAGTAGTGATAGAGTTAGGCTCTAGAGAGTTAAGCCAGGCCTTTGCTCTATCCTTCAAGGAATAAGGGAACAATTTCAGTTTGAAAGCATCATCTGAAACACCAGGGAGAATGAAATTACTGCAAACCTCAACAAATTGTTTCAAATGCAGATGTGGGTCTTCAAGGGGACCACCACCAAACTGCCCAATTGTTTGAAGCATTTGGAACATCATAGGCTTGAACTCAAAATGGGTTGTAGCAATTTCTGGCCTCACTATGCCTGTTTGCATAGTTTGAGGGTCAAAAATTGCATAATCCCTCATGGGCCTATCCCTGTCATTAGCCATTCCTATGACATTCATATCAATGATCTGTCTTCGGTACCCTCCATCACCATCACCTTGAATTGTAGTACGAGGGGGTGAAGGTGGTGGACTGATATCACCATCAACAGTAGGAGTAGGACTAGCCATAGCAGCAGCTCGCCCTAATTCAATAAGTCCTGGAGTACTGTGAACTCTTCTCAGATTTCTGAAATGTCTTTCTATCTCTGGGTGCAACTGGAATTCTGGAGTGTTGCGTCTATGCCTGTGCATATGCTGCAGCAACAGATGTAGCAGCAACTAACGCTGAAGCAACAGAAACAACACAAACAGAATTAGTAACAAAAGGCACTAAGTTGCTAGCTAATTAAACAATCAATTTAACTAAAATTTCCCCGGCAACGGCGCCAAAAACTTGTTGTGTGAAAACGTAGTGCAAGTGTACACTGTCTTTGCAAGTAATAAAGGGTAAATGAGATCGTTCCCACGAGGAATTTAGCTAAATACAAGAGTTAAATTTTGCTAACAAATTAGTGAATAAGGTAAATGACACACAAATTTTGAGTAACATGAACAGTAAAGGTAAATGGAAATGGTGATTAAGATTCAGTGATGAGAACAAGCTGAGATGCATTCACGTCAGTAACTTCATTAATGTGCTATTAAGGGTATATTCAATGCTGCAGCATTAGGTGCTGCAGCATTAAGACATTATTCTCTCGAATACTTTACACTAGGGTTTCCTTGCAAGAGTTTATCTCTAAACCCTAAAGAAGTACTTCCTAGGCTGCTTGGACACCGGCAGTAATCACCTTATGGGTTTTACCTTCCTATCTCTAGGGTTAAGCAAGGAGCATCAAGATCTCTCATTAATGCCCACTACCCATATTACCTTGTGAGATTAATTTACAAACCATCTCTGAATTTATAAATGCTATTTAAAATAGACGGCCAATCCTATTTTAAAATGGAAATATTATCACGCACAAGGTAAAATGCACAACATTAAATATACTTCATAAATAGCATAAAAAATCTAGTTACTTCAGATCCAGCATCTCAACTATGAGAAGTTAGCTCATATTGAGCTTACAAAACATGGAAAACAACTTAAACAAAAGAGTAGAAGTCATATTACAAATTCCAAGGGACGAAATGATACTATTGAGAGGAAACAATGAAGGAACTCCAGTAGTCACAATGGAGATCTGATCCAGCTCTTCTAGTACGATCCTCCAAGAGAAATGTAATTCCAAGTGATGCTGTCGCAATGGTCTCAGCAATGAAGCTTGTAGGTAACAATGGTGAGCTAAGCACGCTGTGAGGAGCTATCTCTATACTTCCTCGTGACGGCAGAGCATCCTCATTAAGAAGGAGGAATGCCCTTATATAATACCACCTTGCACGCAACCCTAGGATGAGGGCTCTTTAAGGAAATGCGTCCTAGGAATGAGGGCAATCATGGGAATTCCTCAATAGGAAATATCTTTCCGTGCCATACAGCGCTGACACCTGTCCTTGCCTTAACTTCCGTGTTTTCCGCATTCTCCTTGAGCTTTCTCTCTCATCTTTCGCAAATCCCCTGTTGCGCTCGCACCTATTGCTGCAGCACTGACACTAAATACAATTAAATGCACTAAGGGCATCAAAATGCCCAAATTAAACCAAACCATTCCTGCACCATTATTTCTAACCAAAACACTTATTTACACACTAATTAACACAACAAGCTTATTAACTTAATAGAATTCAAGCTAAAAAGGCAAGTAATAACCATCATAAAGGATGGTTATCAAGATGCAACAGTGCTTAGCCACAGTAGTAGACAAGGAAGAGTGGCTGTGGCATTTCAGATATGGACACTTGAATTTTGGTGATCTGAACAGGATGCAGAGCAAGACAGTTGTGAAAGGTCTACCTCATATCCATGTTCCAAAGGATGTATGTGCAGAGTGTGTGGAGAGCAAGATGCCTAGAAGTTCCTTCAATCCAAGTGTGCCAAGTAGATCAAAGAGAAAGCTGCAGGTGATTTTTTTCAGATGTGTGTGGTCCAATACAGCATGAAACTCCTGCAGGTAACAAGTATTTTGTTACATTCATTGATGAATTCACTAGGAAGCTTTGGATTTATTTGATTAGAAGGAAGAATGATGTGTTGGGAGTATTCAAAAAATTCAAAGTCCTAGTCGAAAAACAGTGTGGACAGAACATAGAAGTGCTAAGAACTGATGGGGGTGGAGAGTATGTAAATACTAAGTTTAATGAATTCTGTGAAGCTGAAGGAATAAAACATGAGATCACACCTCCATACACTCCTCAACATAATGGAGTGGTTGAGAGGAAAAACAGGACATTGCTTAATATGGTGAGAAGCATGTTAAAAAGTAAGAATATGCCTAAGAGATGGTGGGGAGAGGCTGTTAATACTGCTGCATATATCATTAATAGAAGTCCAACAAAGAGAATGGAGAATATCACCCCTGAGGAGGCTTGGACAGGTGCCAAGCCAAATGTATCACACTTCAGAATATTTGGGTCTGTTTGCTACAGACACGTGCCTGACCAGCAGAGAACAAAGTTAGATGATAAAGGAGAAGTGATGGTTATGATAGGCTATCATTCGACTGGAGGTTACAAGTTAGTGAATCCTGTGAATAATAAAATTGTAATAAGTAGAGATGTGGTGTTTGATGAGGGGAAGACATGGAAGTGGAGTGATTCCACTGCTGTCGAAAGTGATTCCACTGTTGTCGAACCGAATCTGTTTGAGGTGCCTGCTGGTGAAACAGAGTTAGAACTGGAAGGTGAAACTGAGCCTGTCGAAGAGAATGATGGTGAAGAAGGTAGTCCAGAGATACTAAGAAGATCACTGAGACAAAGGCAGGTTCCTGATAGTGCAGTCAATGATGAAGGTGATATAGTGCACTTTGCACTTCTTGCTGAGACAGAACTAGTAACTTGGAAGGAAGCAATGAAAAATTCTAAGTGGCTAGAAGCTATGCAAGAGGTGATGAAGAACATGACTTGGGAATTGGTCGAATTGCCCAAAGGAAAGAAAGCAATAGGTGTGAAATGGATATACAAAGTGAAAGTAAATCCTAAAGGTGAAGTGGTGAAGCACAAAGCAAGATTGGTGGCTAGAGGTTTCCTACAAAGATATGGTGTCGACTATGAAGAGGTCTTTGCACCCGTTGCAAGACTCGAAACTGTGAGAGTTGAGGTAGCTCATGCAAGTATGCAAGGGTGGAAGATACATCAACTTGATGTAAAATCTGCCTTCTTAAATGGAGAATTGGAAGAGGAGGTTTATGTCGAACAACCAGCAGGTTTTGTGAAACAAGGAAGTGAGAACAAAGTCTTGAAATTGTGAAAGGCATTGTATGGCCTAAAACAAGCTCCACGAGCTTGGAACAAGAAGATAGATAAGAGCTTGATCAACATGGGGTATGTGAGATGTATTTCTGAGCATGGGGTGTGTGTGAAGTCAGATGGTGGAGATGTGATAATCCTATGCCTCTATGTTGATGATTTATTGGTTACTGGAAACAATGAAGCCAAGGTGGCTGAGTTCAAGAAGAGAATGATGAATACTTTTGAAATGACAGACCTAGGAGAGATCTATTATTTCCTAGGAATTAAATTTCAAAGTACTGATGATGGTATGCTGTTGTCACAGAAGAAGTATGCTTCTGATATACTGCACAGGTTCAATATGCTACACTACAACAGTGTCGAAACACCAGCAGAGACAGGGCTATGGCTCGACAACTTTATGCAAGAACTGATGATCAAGAAGGAAGGTGTTATGGAGCTATATGTGGATAACAAATCTGCAATTATCTTGGCCAAACATCCAGTGGCACATGGAAGGTCGAAGCATATAGAGACACGCAATCATTTCTTAAGAGATCAAGTCACAAAAGGAAGGCTGAAGCTGAGCTACTGCAGATCAGATATGCAGGCAGCAGATTTGTTCACCAAGGCAGTGAAGGCAGAGACATTCAAAAGGCTAAGGAGCATGCTGAATGTGGTTGATTGTAATAAGTTTACTTAGATAGATTTTGCTGTATTTTGTTGTTGTTTGTTTGTGATAGAAACTAGCTTAAGGGGGTGTTAAATAGGTAAGCTAGTTCGACACCTACTAGTTCGACTATGATAACTAAATAAGCTAGTTCGACACTTGCTAGTTCGACTCACAGAACTGGCTAGTTCGACACCTGCTAGTTCGACTATGTTAACTGATCTGTCGAAGTGAGGGAGTCGAAATTGGTCTTTTGTTCCGTTGTATGTTTAATATTGTTTGCTGACTCAGCATGCTTACATGTACTGAGTATATAAGCAACATTCACAGTGATGCAATAACAACACTGGATTTCAGTTTCACTCTTAACCGTTTTCAGTTACATCTCCTTCCCTCTCTCTCAGTGCGTGTGTGAGTGAGTGTGGTGTGTATGAAAACTTCCAACATGAAAGACATCTTAATTTCTGCATCATAATTGGAAAATTTTGATTTGGGTTCAGCATAACAGGATACTTCAGTCTCCATCCAAATGACAAGTGTGATGCAAGTGCACTTGCCTATTGAAACTCAACTATTTTGTATACTCACTCTTTCCACTAATTCAACAAGTGAAATGTCAATTTTACTCTTTAACTCCACAAACCTCTGTCAAAGAGAGTAAATATCTAGGTAACCACTTTGGCCTTGACTTTTTGACATAACTTAGTCTTCTCATCATAGTTTTATTTGGTCATAAATATTTTGTACGTTTACATTTTCCATCTCCATGTGGATATAAATTTTAATTTGTATGTTCAAAGTAAATTCAAGCAACTAATACCGGTCAATCAACTTAGATGTTACAAGCTTACAAACATACTTATATTGCACCAATATTAGTTTCAATTTTAAAAATTTCATACTAATATGTTTATTATATATACTAAAATCCCAATATTAGTTTGAACTTTTGCAACTTATGTCTCACACCTCAGCGCTGAAAATTGAGTCAAGAAAGAATAACTAACTATTATAAATTAACTAACATGGGTCTATAAAAAAGTAGTTCTTATATTTTTTCAATTCGTATATTAGATATATATATATATATATATATATATATATATATATATATATATATATATATAAATATATATATTGACAGCATTAGATATATATATATATATATATATATATATATATATATATATATATATATTATATTCATAAAATAATATTATAAATAAATAAATTATACATTATCATATTATCATCCCAAATTATAACCTAGGATTGTGTTATGTATCTATTAAAAAAACTTTTATACTTTTAAAGATTTATACATTATATATTTATTAAACATATTAAAATCTCAATATTAGTTTCAATTTTAAAAAATTTCATCCTAATCCATTTATGACCTATGATTGTTATACCTAAGGTGTGTCGTGTATCTGTAAAAAAATAATAATAATTGTTGTGCCTTAGAAATTTGAATGTTGTATATTTCTTAAAAATATTATAATCTCAAATTTATGACCTATGGTTGTGTCATGCATCTATAATCTCATATTTATGATCTATGATTGTGTCATCTCTAATCTATAATAAAGAATAAACTCTTATGCATTACAAATTTTGATTTGATTTTTGGTGACAAATTATTATTATATTACTTTGTTTAAGTAAGGTCTCTTCTGGATTGAGATTACAGGTACATCACGTTTTTATTTTATTTTATTATTAGTTGAATATGAATTGAGATTACAATTCATATCCACTTTCTTATCTTCACTTAAAAGTACGAAGACAACTGAGGATTGTCCAAATTTTTAACCATTGTTGGGTCTTGACACCGAACTTAGCTATGTGCTTTTAAGTTTTGTAAAAAAACAGTCTTTTTAGGACCATGCTAAAAAATTCCAGATTCTATAAATTATAGTTTATCAATGTATGGAGTGTGGTTTAGATGAAATATATGTGTCATATTTAGCCACATCGTGTAGTCTTAGTCATTCGATTCCCTTTCTCTTTAACCACTATTTATTCTGTCTTGCAACGGACCACATCATCATTCGTTGCAATTATTTATGGACATTTACGTTTTGCTTGCAAGGGTAAATGGTTTAATCAAATTCATGGACAATGAATTGAGGTAAATGGCTTTCAATATTTTTTTAGGACAATGCTTATGAGAGAGCAAGAGCTGAACGTTAAAAAATCGTGAGAATAGTTTTTTAAAATAAACAATGAGTTTTTTCAATCCCTACCGATACCGAGCATTAAAATAAAGATAAGGGAGTGTGAGTTCCGTTGATTTGAGCCATAGGTGGAAAGATTGGTGGAAAGATGTGAGCAATAATTGTTTCCATAGGGCAAGACTTCATTCCCTGATAAATTTTTCCCAAATTAGTCTTATTATTTTATTAATTAATTTATCCTTCTTTTAAAAGTATGAAGAACTAATGTCAAAAAGATTAGATGACAAGCCCGACTGATGTTGTGTGATTCAGGCCCGAGGTTAATAAAGTAATTTTCGTACGATTCTTATCGTACCAAATAGTAGCACTTTTTCTTAAGGATTATACTTCAAAGTACGGAGACGAAATGCAGAAATGTTAAATGACCCCCCGACTGGTGTTGTGTGATTCAGGCCCGAGGTTAACAAAGTAACTTTCGTACGATTCTTATCGTACCAAATAGTAGCGTTGTTTTCTTAAGGATGATACTTAAAAGTAAGAAGACAAAATGTTAGAAACGTTAAATGACAAGCCCGAATGGTGTTGTGTGATTCAGACCCGAGGTTAACAAAGTAATTTTCGTACGATTGTTATCGTACCAAATAGTAGCGTTGTTTTCATAAACTCTTTACCATTTAGTTGTGCATGGACTTATTTTATTAGACTTATTTAAAGATATAGGTCTTATAGGGCAAGACTTCGCCCCCTAATAAATTTTTTTTCCAAAAATAGTATTATTATTTTATTAATTTATTTATCCTTCTTTTAAAAGTACGAAGAACTAATGTCTGAAATATTAAATGACAAGCCTGACTGGTGTTGTGTGATTCAGGGCCGAGGTTAACAAAGTAATTTTTATACCAAATAGTAGCACTGTTTTCTTAAGGATAATACTTAAAAGTACGAAGACGAAATGCAAAAATGTTAAATGACAAGTCTGACTGGTGTTGTGTGATTCAGGCCCAAGGTTAATAAAGTAATTTTCGTACGATTCTTATCTTACTAAATAGTACTGTTGTTTTCTTAAGTATGATACTTAAAAGTACGAAGACAAAAAGTCAGAAATGTTAAATTACAATCCCGACTGGTGTTGTGTGATTCAGGCCCGAGGTTAACAAAGTAACTTTCGTACGATTCTTATCGTACTAAATATACTTAAAAGTACGAAGATGAAATACCAGAAACGTTAAAAGACAAGTCCGACAGGTGTTGTGTGATTCAAGCCCGAGTTTTATAAAGTAACTTTCGTACGATTCTTATCATACCAAATATACTTAAATGTACGAAGACGAAATGTGAGAAACGTTAAATGACAAGCCCGACTGGTGTTGTGTGATTCAGCCCTGAGATTAACAAATTAACTTTCGTACGATTCTTATTGTACCAAATACACTTAAAAGTACGAAGCCGAAATGTCAGAAACGTTAAATGACAAGCTTGAGTGGTGTTGTGTAATTCAGACCTGAAATTAACAAAGTAACTTTCGTACGATTATTATCGTACCAAATAGTAGCACTATTTTCGTAAAGATAATAGTTAAAAGTATGAAAACAAAAATGTCAGAAACATCAAATGACAAGCCCGACTGGTGTTGTGTGGTTCAGGCCTAAGGTAACAAAGTAACTTTCGTACGATTCTTATCATACCAAATATACTTAAATGTACGAAGAAGAAATGTGAGAAACGTTAAATGACAAGCCCGACTGGTGTTGTGTGATTCAGCCCTAAGATTAATAAAGTAACTTTCGTACGATTCTTATTGTACCAAATACACTTAAAAGTACGAAGCCGAAATGCCAGAAACGTTAAATGACAATCCCGAGTGGTGTTGTGTAATTCAGACCCGAGGTTAACAAAGTAACTTTCGTACGATTATTATCGTACCAAATAGTAGCGCTGTTTTCGTAAGGATAATAGTTAAAAGTATGAAGACGAAAATGTCAAACATTAAATGACAAGCCCGACTGGTGTTGTGTGATTCAGGCCTGAGGTAACAAAGTAACTTTCGTACGATTCCTATCATACCAAATAGTAGTGCTGTTTTCTTTAGGATAATCCTTAAAACTACTTAAGAGTACCAAAATTATTGATGTTGATTGGCTAACTTCAAACAAATAGATACTTGCCTATTTGATCTATAAATTTGTGGATTTCTTTTGATCAAGTGCACATTTTCTATTTTGTTTTTTAATTGCGTATCACTCTTAGTGTATTTGGTTAAACTTAAACTTAATATAACTGATATTCGCTGTGTATATCATTTTCATGATCAGTAGAGAAACTGAAAGGTATTACCTTCGAGTGGGTTTCAGGAATATCCCAAACTAATTTACCATTTTCTCGGGGACGCCGATCCATTGAAAACTATCTAGCATAGCTGTAACACCTTAAATTTCACCACATAGTGATCAAAAAGGCATTCACATAATCATAAACATTAGAGTATAACCTGCTCGTAATATTGGACCAAATAATAACTAAAGCGGATTAAAACCACTTAACCTGACTTTGAGATAAAATTTCTCAAATACACTTCCGAAATAAGTACTGAACAGGTATATTTCAAAGCTTGTGGTTGTGTGCCATTTTCTTTGCTAATAATGTGAATACAGGTCGGAGGTCAAATACATCGTCATGTTATATAGAGTGTGCCCTGATTTTTTTCGTATTTTTTGTGTCTCCGGACTTTCATGTGGATCCGGGCATTTTGCACGCCTCTGGGCTTTTGTGGTGCTTTTGCACCTTACATTCGATGAATATGTTTTCTTTAACCGCCTTCAAAAGTTATTGTTTCCCTTAGGGATTATTGGTTGGATTTATGTTGACCATATTTGCACGAAGAAGCTTCGACGACCTTATTGTCGCTGCCTTTCATTTGACGTGTTTTTAGATGAACAGTTGATCATCAATGTGGTGCTTCTATAATCGGTTTTCTTTAATAACCCAAGGTACTGGCCGAGTTGTTTTTGGGTTATTTCTTCTCGTGAGGGTTTCATTAAACATGACCTTATTATCCCCAAATCGGAGGGTATATTACAAAGATTGTTGTCGTGCGCCAATTTCTTTACTAATTGAACAGTCTAGCCGACCAAGGCTCCTAGAGCATGCCACGTGGTCTCGGCTTGATGACTCACAGACCAAACAAAGGTGTGACCTGTAAGACGTGCCACGTATACCCGGCAAAATGCTAAACACATCCGATAAGATCAACACGACATCGGCAAGAGAGAAGCGGAGGTGAAGGACGTCAACGATGATAAGCCAGAAGAAAAACCATCCCGGCAGTTGAGCAAGAGCCCGGCTATAAATAGAACAAGGGAAAAAAAGATGGTCATTCAGACACAGGCACAAACACACCATTATCGTGATAGACAAAAAGCTATCCGACTTGATTGTAATCATTCCCGCTTATTAATAAAATACTATTCAAGTACACTAATTATGTAAATACAGGTCGGACGGTAAATACATCGTCACGTTATATAGAGTGTGCCCTCATTGTTTTCATATTTCATACCTTAAAGCATGGTACACCATTTGATTCGCTCATTGTTTTCTTCAATATGCATTTATTTTTGTTCATAGCCTTGGTGGTTTCATTGGAACACCTCAAAGAAGAGAGATCATCTTGAAATACACATCGCGAGGTGTTTTTAAGATTCATTGCCCGCCCTAGAATAATGCGATATGTGTGTGTGTGTGTGTGTGTGAAGTATTTTGAAACAAATGGAAAATTTATTTGGTGCAGGCTTCACTTTGCTTCTGTGACTTCATTTAAAATAAATGAGTTAATCATTAAAATTAATTCACATAGACACAAGAATTTCAGCCCACATAAACACAATCCGTGCGTACCACGGGCATCTGTCTAGTATGGTTTAATATTCCAGATCCAAATATTTGACTCTACCCTTCCCTTTAGCTTGTTGTCGTCGATTAATAATTAATTAATTAATTAATATTTACACAATGTTGAAGGTTTTAAAATGTTTTGTAGAAACATATTTCAGTTTGTATTTGTGCTGGCCGACTTGGGCTTGCAGTAACACTGTCTTGTTTATTTTTTTTCTTTGGATACGCAATGATTTCACCGATATGAGCACTAGGTGTTCTCAAACCTAATACAAAGGAACATTTCAACCGATGTTAATACAAATCAAAGCATTATTCCACCAAGTGGAGGATGAATAACTAGTGTGTCTATCCGCTCTATTAGTGCCAACTTGGGTGTTTTGTAATGAAAAATGAAAAAAGGACTAACAGAGTACACATTATGTAACTTAAAGGATCTAAGTGGTACGAAAAAACTTAAAAAACTAACTTGTTACAATAAACTAACTTAAAGGACCTCTAGTGTAATTTTGCCTAAAAAATATTATATTTATAGACAAAGCTTTTTTTTTAAAAAAAATATTTTGATTGGACAATAGAGACCCAATTTTTTTGACTAAAATAAAATTGAAATTGTTTTATATAACAATAATAAACATTTGATTTTTTTTTGACTCAAAAAAACTTAATACATTTCATTCATAACAATAGGTTCAATACAATTTGGGATAAAATCGAAAACCTACGAGCTAGCATAATGTCTTGACGCCCTCACAAAAATGTGAGCAACAAGATTTGTTTGCCTCCTAATATAGCTAACCATATAGCTTGGATTTGCAAAAATAAGAGATTTACAAGAGGATAAAATTAAGCCTAATTCGTTATCAAGAGAATTGGTTGCATTCACACAATTTACCACCAGAAGACACTCCAGCCTAATTCACTGCTTCTTGGGCTTGAAAAAGCCAATTCACTAGCCCCACATTCCACCCTCCAGTATCGTGATCCAATAGATCAAAAACCCTCAAATGCTCAGTACCTGGCACTATATGAGATTGAACTAGCGCCTCATATTTTCACCAAATAAATGCAGAATAACTAATGCAGTAAAAGCATTTAATTGATTGCCACACATGACACCAAAACATGCACCACCCATCGCTGCTATGGTAAAAAAACAATAGTCAAAAGGGATTGCAAAATGAAGGAAAGAGAGGAATTAGTCGCAGTGCAGGAGTGCAGCACTAGCCAATCGGTTGGACCAAGAACCGGACAATCGGGTGGTTGGGTTAACTCCATTTGAACCACAGTCTAATTGAACCAGGTTGGACCAGTTAAACTCCGGTTTCCGGTTCAACCTTTTTGAATTGCCAATTGACCCCGATTCAACCATCCGAAATGCATTTTTTAATTTTATTTTTCTTCAAAATTTAATACTGATTTATTTTTTACCTAATTATTACTCATCCAGCTCAACCATTATTGAATCGAGTGAACCAATTAAACCATAACCCACTAACCATAAATATTTTGTTGGTCCAAAAGCGGTGACTGGTGAATTAAAATTAATTGAACGAGCCAAGGCCAAATCAAATTTTTTTTTGATAAACAATGTTAGTGGGGGTGGGGGAATGTTAGTTTCCGGGGTTTGAACCCGGGACCTCCTTCTTGCACTCGTTTGGTGCACTCCTTCGATATCCCTTAGGCCAACAAAAAAACCAATTCCACAATCAGGTCAAAAAAATATTAGGCCAACAAAAGGAAACTGCTTGTCAAGAAAACACATCAAAAAAATATTTTAAATATTCGTTGAAAAAAAATTGACTAATATAATAGAGAAACTATGTAAATAAATAAGTAAATACATTCAAATATAAGGACTTTATATTAAATAAGCTAAAATTGGTAGTGAAACCTTCAAACATGTTGCAAGTAAAGAATCTAAGCCACCAAATACATATATATTAAATCAAGGGTGGAAAAGTGTTTCTATGGTGGGAAAGTTTTGCATCTTCCCACCCTTAAAAGAAAGGAAGCAGCTTGGAATAAATTGTTTTGGTTGTTGGATCTTTTGAAAGAGTGGTTGAGTTTGGTCCCTATAATTCCGGCGAATTATGTTTTTAGTCCCTACTAAATTTTTTGAGCACTTTTGGTCTCTACTATTTTTTTTCGTTAGCATTTTTAGTCTCTGATGTTAAAATTCATTAACGGTACTGACGTGGCATGACACATGTGGCGTTTTTAAATGTGCTGGCATATTCCACGTCATTAAATTTAACACCTCAGCTTGGACGTCATTAAAACAACACTTAAACAAATATTTAAAACAAAAAATTTAAACTGAAATTGAAAATAAAAAACCCAATCCCTAATTCACAAATCACTCTCACTCTCACTCTCACTCGATTCTCACGTTCAATCTCACTCTCACTTTGTTCAGCTTAAGGTATTTCATAGTTAAGAGAATGAATAGAAAGAGAGATAAAAATTGGCTTTTTTTACCCCTATCATACCTTGTACCCCATAATTCATCAAATGGATGATTTTATCCCTGATTTTTGACTTTCGGAAATACCAAAACACATAATTTCGGAAGCTAATTTTTTGACTTCTGGAATTATGTCTTTTGGGATAATTCCTGAAAATTTTTAAAAACTGCGTTCCGGAATTACCTCAAAAGAGAATAATTTCGGAAAACCTTAGTTTAGAACTTTCCGAAATCACCTCAAAAGAGGTATTTTCGGAAGTCAAAATTGGCTTCCGGAAATACCTCTTTTGAGGTGATTCTGGAGAGTTCAAAAAATTGGCTCCCGGAATTAACCTCTTTTGAGGTAATTCCGGAAATTTTTAAAAAAATCAGTTTTCTTTTAACTTTTTGAGGGGTATTTTGGGGATTAAATGGGTTATCCGGATATAAGGGAGAAGAGGGGGGAACAAATAAAAAGCTAAAAATTAGTGACCCCAGTGTAATATAAATTACTAACATTCATCGTCAGGAAATGCTAGAATCTTTTTTCACCTGTTTTCATGCTTGATCATTTAGTAAAAAAACAAACCGATTCACAAAATCGATATGAATGCGCACAGACAGAGTACAAGTCCTAATTCAAAACCAGTAAGTTGAACATGAAGAAAGCATTTCTCCATGGGACGAGTCCATCAGTGAGTGAGAGCATAAAGACATTAAAAAATATAGTTAAGAAATTACCTTGCTTAGGAATGTCAGATCCCCAAGCTTTCTTAATAGTTGAAACAGACGCCTCAGGGCTAGGATTTGGGGGAATATTAAAACAGATATTACCAGGGAGTCAAAAGGAATAGGTAGTTAGATATTACTCTGGAACGTGGAATACAGCCCAGTTAAATTACAACACTATTAAGCAAGAGATTTTAACTATAGTATTTTGTATTACTAAATTTCAAGATGACCTATTTTATAAATTTTTTTTTATTAAAAACCGATTGCAAAGCAGCAAAAGATGTTTTACAAAAGGATGTTAAAAACTTAGTTTCAAAACATATATTTGCCAGATGGCAATCACTACAAGGAGAATTATCCTTTGAAGCCTCACCTTTTAAGGCCATATGTTGTTGTCTTGCATTGGTTTTATATTGTTTTGTTAAATTTTGGGTTTGGGGCGGGTTTGGGACAGGTAAAAATTATTTTTTTATTTAAAAAATTGATTCCACGGCAGGGACGGGGTTGGGGCGGGGATACCCGAACGCGTTGGGTATGGGGATGATGATCAATAATTCAACCCCATTGGGTTTGGGTAGGTAACGGGGAACTATATGGGATTCGGGGATGGGGATGGGGAGTGTAAAACCTGTCCCCACCCCCATTGCCATGCCTAGTTTCGTCATGTCTTGCCACGTCACCCTACGCCTAGGTAGGCCCGGCAGTCTACTTCTCGCCCGACGAAAGCAGTTGTCTTCACCGCCTCACGATGACATACCAAGTGTCCTTTTTGGCAGGAGGTTCTGTAGAGAACCTGTTACTTTGTGAGCTTATCTCGTTTAGTGAGCTTCTTTTTCTCAAAAACCCAAGTTTTTACTAAAACATTATTCCAAGAGTTCTTCTCAACACAGTAACACACCAATAAGAATACCTTTTATTAAAACATAATTAAAATAACAAGGCATCAAAAAAATCGGGATATTACATATGGTTTGCTACTCCGCCCTTTGGAACAAGGTATTACATTCGCTCTTTGAGCTGACGGTGATCCTGACTAAGCCATCATGGACCCTGATGATTTGGTTCGTGCATATTATTTGGGCCAAACTTGATATCATGGGGACGCTAAGAAGAAGTTGCTTATTCCATGCTTAAACTTGGTATTCGTGGCATTTCAAATTCCAACTCTACTGTGTGACAACCAGAGTGCTCTAGCCCTCACTCACATTTTTATTTTTCAGACTCAAACTGATCGTACCTGATCAATACGATGGGTTGTTGTTGATGATGTTGCTCGGTCGCTGGGATGAAGGACCGAGTTCTGAGCCGCACGCGGGTGGTACCTGCAAAGGCACTCCAACGCTCAAGTCAGAGGTGCTTCAACGGGCAGGGTCACAAGGTGAGTCAAACATACCTGAAGCCACATGCTGGTGTGGTATATATAAGGCTGGCGTTCTAGCCGTTGCGGATTTTACGGGACCGGCCGCATCTTGCGGAGCAAGGCAGATGATGGGCCGCGCTGGGCCTACTGATCAAAATTGGGCTTCGAGCCCACTCCAGAACAGTTGCCCCCCAAGCCTGGGTCGCCTGGGGGCGGGCTAAGGCTTGATTCCTTGCCCCCCAGCGTGGTCGAACGTAACCTGGTCGATCGCTGATTATTTGATTGCGTGGTCGCTGCCACGCGGCCTGGTCACACGGGACCAGGTGCCGTCTCGGGGGTGACGCCTGACAATCAATCGTCACGAATACTGAGGCGACAGTTACTTTAATGAGGTGACGTTTAGAGACTCGAGGAGTTTAAGTAATGATGGCACATGAAGAGTGGCGCCTCTTCGCTTCCGGCCCATGGCGATGGTTGGCCCATTATATATAGGGTTCGGGGGGATTTCCATTTACACATTTCTTCGATCTCCTCTGCTCTCGCTGATCGCTCGCTTCTGCCAAAGCTCGATCGCTTCTGCCAAAGCTCGCTCGCTAACGTCGAAGCTCGCTCGTTCTCGCTAAAGCTCGCTCGTAATCATCTTGCTCTAATTTCAGGTAACTGCGACCGCTCTTACTTATTTGAGTTTTTATGTTCCACCTGATGGAGGGGGTGTCAGGTCTGGGGACGACCACGTCGCCCCTTCCCACGCGCGAGCAAGACCCTGACTGTTCTACCCCTCCACAGGTTCATTCTGGCGCGGACTAAGCAAACCCGTCGTATATTTGGAATCCCGGCCATTTCTCTTGCGCACAACATGACCAGACCAGTGGAGGAGAGTCCTGCGCAAGCTCGGTCGTCTTCTTCTAGTGACGAATCTTCTTCCTCTGGGTTTTCGACCCAAAATTCGACTTCATCTAGCAAAGCCGGGACTCGGCCGGACAGAAGTAGGGTGCCGTACACCGAGGTTGTGGTTGCTGACACCGCAGAGAGCAACGCACGGGTTGCCTGTGAGGATGGTGTTGGCCATGCTGCGACCGACGTAACTGAGACGGTCGAAAGAGATCAACGGGGCGACCATGGAGAAGATCCTGAGGTAGCTGCTGCAAAGGATATGTCTTGGGTTTCTCTCAACCTGAGAGGTCAGCGCAGCAAGATTCAACGGGGGAGCCAAGACCTGGAGTTTCTTGCGACCGAGCTAAATGAAGGTTGGAGGGTAGAAGGTATGGCCAAGGGGGAAGATATTGCGGCCTGGACTGATGTGTTAAAATTCACAATGTACCGCATCGTTTTCGAACGCATGGGTATAGCTCCACCATTCACCAGGTTCCAACGCCAGGTTCTACGGTATCTTCAGGCGCCCCTTCTCAACTGAACCCGAACGCTTGGGCGTTCCTGCAGGCATATGAAGATGTCCTTGTGGTTCTGAGACGACCGGTTTCCATACGACTGTTCTTCACTTTGTTTGAGATGAGCTATATTTATGAAAAAGGCTCCAAGGGCGCCCGCAAGGAAGCGGTCTCATTCAAAAACCGGTCAACATACAACTTCTTCAAGCCATATATGGAATCGTTGACGACCGGGTGGAAAAGGGAATTCTTTTGGGTTGTTCCTGAGTCGGCCGAGGCCCATAGAGGGATCGCCCAAATGTCCAATGATCAAGAAGGAACCCCCCTGTTTCCTACGGTGTGGAGTTTTAACCACTTCTCCAAAAAGCCGGGCCAGTACGCTTTCAAGGACGCTGATCTTGACGACCTGGACAGGGGAACGATCCATAGATTGAGAAGGATTGCGTCCCTAGTCCCTGAGGGTCGCATCAAGGTTAAAAACGTTGTGGATGCTCGTTCCAAGAAAAATGTCAAGGCCGCTCTTGGTCGGTGGTCGCTCACGCATTTTATTTTCTGTCACTTTGTTTTGTTAACTGTTTCTAACCATCTGCTTTTGCCTTTGCAGTTAAGATGGCCAACATGAATGACTTTGACCTGTTGGAGCAATGGGCGGCCGAGGACGGCGATACTTCACCCGTCCGCGTCATACCTGCGGCTCAATCTGGGGGTACGCCTCAAACTGCTGTGACCGGATCTCAGCCTGATCGTCAGGCTCCTCGGGCGGGCACACCAGCACCAGCCATTGATCTGAGCAGCCCACCCAAAAATCAAGGAAAATCCAAGAGGAACAGGTCGGTCGACGATGGGGGCGAGAAGAAGAAGCATAAGAGTGGAAAAAGCCACGGGCACATCCGGTCGCCCAACATCGACCTGCTTGGGTTGGGTGATGAAGACTGCGCTCGTTTCAAGGAGGAACCTTTCGAGGTGATGGCCGAGGCAATGAAGGCCGCTGGTATTCTGTTCAAGAAATACCAAGATGAAGAATCAGATCGCCTGGAAGGTAGGCGCCTTGCCCATAGATATTCATTGCTTGAAGACGACCTAGTCGATAAAAACTTTAAATTGAATTCTGCCTTGTCATTGCTCGCAGAAATGAGGGGCGAGCGAGACGACCTGCTCAAGAAAATGAAGGAGCTCGAACCGAGAATCGAAGCGGCCGCTGACAATGAGAGGAAGCTTGTCGAAGCGGAACGCCAGCTTGTGGCTGCTGTCTCTGCTCAAACACTGGCCGAGTCTTCTCTGGACAAGGCGGTCGCTGACAAGGAAACAGCTGAGAAAGAGGTCGAACGCCTCTCTTCCAAGAATAAAGAGCTGTCGAGCCAGGTCGCTGGGCTGAAAACTGAGCTGGAGGCAGTGGAGGCGGAAAAGAACAATTTTAGAGGTCGCTACAAGGACGTTCTTGACAAGGCGAAGGGAGCTGCGGAGGGTCAGTTCAAAAATGCGGTCGGCCAGATCAAGATCCTCTACCCTGATCTTTATGTCGATCGTGAGATTGTGCAAAGCAGCCATCGCGCGATCGATCAGCAGATCGTCCGCCCCAAGAAGATGTCGAAAGGGAAGGTCCTTCAAGAAGAGGCAGTTATCTACCAAGCCCCCGGCGACTCTTAACTTGTGACTTTCTGCTGAATTGTAATCTTGGCCCGCCTGCGAGCGGTGTTTGAATTGCAATCAATGACAATTTTATCATGAACATGACCTGTTTAATCGCTTTTGTAATTCGACTTGATTCTTTTTATCATGAACATGACCTGTTTAATCGCTTTTTTATTCGGTAACACTTTTTCAGGCCGCTCGGCGGCTATCGTTTGGGCCATTCGATGGCACTCTTTTAGGCCGCTCGGCGGCTATCGTTTGGGCCATTCGATGGCACTCTTTTAGGACGCTCGGCGGCTCTCGCTTGGGCCATTCGATGGCACTCTTTTCAGGCCGCTCGGCGGCTCTCGCTTGGGCCATTCGATGGCACTCTTTTAGGCCGCTCGGCGGCTCTGGATTGGGCCATTCGATGGCGCTCTTCTGGTCGCTCGACTGCTACTCGCATGGTGAGCGACCGTGCATTCAATTTGCATGAAAATAAATTACACAAGTCAAATTTTAAGGTCAGTCCTCGGTAAAAAACCCCTTTGGGGAAAAAGAGCGACCGCCTATTCTTTATTGATCAATAATTGTTTACAACTTAGACATAATATCTTCTCAATTTGTCAGCGTTCCATGTTCTGGGGATGGTCGCCCCTTCCATGGTTTCCAGCTCGTACGCTCCCTTTCCAGTCTTGCTGATGACACGGTATGGTCCTTCCCAATTGGGGGCGAGCTTTCCCTGGCGGGCGTTCTTATTCCCTACGTCGGCCCTCCTGAGGACTAGCTGCCCAATGGAGAATTCCCTCTTCTGGACGCGAGCGTTGTACCTGGCAGCGACCTTCTGCTTAATGAGCTGCTCTCTAAGTGACGCCTTGTTTCGTAGCTCTTCAATCAGGTCGAGCTCTTCCCTTGTTGCTTGCTCATTTGCGGCCGGGGTTGGTGGGTTGGTCGTCCTCCAACTTAGCTCTCCCATCTCAATCAGGATGACAGCGTCAGTACCATAGACCAGTCTAAATGGTGACTCCCCGGTCGATGAGTGGGGGGTCGTTCTATAGGCCCAAAGGACCGACTGTAGCTCTTCTGTCCAATTGCCTTTGGCTTCATCTAACCTTCTTTTCAGCCCGCGCAGCACTACCCTGTTGGCCGCTTCTGCCTGGCCGTTGGTTTGTGGGTGCTCGACCGAGGTGAAACGCTGTTTCACACCTAGATCGGCCAACATTTCTCTGAACTTCCTGTCTGCGAACTGAGTTCCATTGTCTGTCACCAATTGCTGGGGCACTCCAAAGCGGGCGAGCACGTTTCTCCCAAAAAACTTAGATACCTTCGCTGAGGTAATGGTGGCAAGTGGCTCTGCTTCTATCCACTTGGTGAAGTAGTCGATCGCGACGATCAGGAATTTCAGCTGACCTGGTGCAGGTGGAAAAGGACCGAGCAGGTCCATGCCCCACCAAGCGAACGGCCATGGTGGGGTTAAGCTGTGTAGTTCTGATGAGGGCGCTATATGTATATCGGCATGGATCTGGCATTTCTTGCACTTCTGAACAAGTAACTTAGAGTCCTCATCCATGGTCGGCCAATAGTATCCGGCCCTGAGCGCCTTCTTAGCAATTGACCGACCACCTTGGTGGTTACCACAGTCTCCTTCATGTATGTCTCTAAGTACATGGTCGGCTTCGACCGACGTAAGGCATCTCAGCAATGGGGATGAAAAGCCCCTTCTATACAGTCTTCCTTCAATCACTGAGTACTTGGTCGCTCGTAACCTCAGGAGTTTTGCTGCCTTCTGGTCGCAAGGTTCTACCCCATTAAGAATATATTGTAGGATCGGAGTGATCCAGTCTTTATCCAAGTCGACCGTTAGAATGGCTAATGGTTGGGCGGGCTTAGTAGACACGCTCGGCCGCATTAATGTTTCCTGAATTAGACTTCTGTGATTCCCAGGAGCCTTTGTACTAGCTAGCTTTGATAGGATATCAGCCCGGACGTTCTCGGTCCTGGGGACGTGCTTAACTTCTGCTCGGTCGAATTGCTTGAGCAGATCCCTTACCTTAGCCAAATAATTCTTCAGGATATCATCCTTTGCGTCGTATAGGTCCTGAATTTGGGATACTACCAGTAGAGAGTCAGAGTGAAGTTCGACACGGTCGACATTGAACTCTTTGGCTAGCTGCAGCCCGGCAATGCACGCTTCATACTCGGCCTGATTGTTTGAAGTGTGAAATGCAAAAGTCAATGAGACTTCAACAGTAAGTCCTTCTGAGTTCTCAAGTATCAAACCGGCCCCACTTCCTTTGCTGTTGGAGGACCCGTCGACGTGCAAAGTCCAGGTCGTGATGGTCTGATCGTTGGGTATTGGAGTCATTTCAGCGATGAAGTCGGCCAACACTTGTGCCTTAGCGGCCGATCTAGCCTCGAACTTGATCCCAAACTCACTGAGTTCCACAGCCCACTTGATCATACGCCCTGCAAGGTCAGGTCGGTGAAGGATTTGCCTAATAGGCTGGTCGGTCCTTACCACGACCTGATGGGCCACGAAATAAGGGCGCAATCTACGGGTGGCCACAAGTAACGCTAAGGCTAGCTTCTCGATCTTCTGATATCTGATCTCCGGGCCTTGAAATACCTTGCTTATGAAGTAAACCGGATTCTGCTTCAGGTCGCTTTCTCTGACTAGAACGGCGCTCAGGGCTTCGTCCGTTATGGCCAAGTATAAGTAAAGTGTCTCACCCGGTTGTGGCTTGGTCATGATGGGCGGGTTGGTCAGTGCCGCCTTCAGCTCGTCCAATGCTCGCTGGCATTGGTCAGTCCATTCAAACTCGACCTCCTTCTTCAAGAGCTTGAACAGTGGAAGTGATTTGCATGCTGATTTAGGTATAAATCGTGACAGGGCAGCGACCATGCCATTCAATTGCTGGATCTCTTTTTTCGTAGTGGGCGGCCTCATGTCGGAGACCGCCCTACACTTATCAGGGTTCGCTTCAATCCCTCTCTCTGTTAAGTGGAAGCCCAGGAACTTGCCCGCCCTTACCCCGAAGGTGCACTTCTCTGGATTCAACCTCAAAGAATTCTTCCTTGCTTCCTCAAAGATTTCCCTTAGGTCGTTACTGTGGTCTTGATCGGTTTTGCTTTTGATGATCATATCATCCAAGTAGACCTCTGATATTCGACCGATCTGCCGCCTGAAGACTTTGTTCATCATCCTCTGGTAGGTCGCTCCGGCGTTCTTCAGACCAAAGGGCATTACCTTGTATTGGAAATTTCCACGATCGGTCATGAACGCGGTCTTATGCCGATCGGGTGGGTACATGGTGATTTGATTGTATCCTGAATAGGCGTCTAGAAAAGACAGAAGTTTATAGCCCGCAGCCCCGTCGACCAATTTGTCAATGTTTGGCAGGGGAAAGGCGTCCTTCGGGCATGCCTTATTCAGGTCGGTATAGTCGACGCACATGCGCCACTTACCATTTTTCTTCTTTACCAAAACGACGTTGAAAAGCCATGTTGTATACTTAATTTCCTCAATGAAATTGGCCTTGATGAGGTCGTCAACTGCCTGGGCGGCCGCCAATGCTTTCTCTTCGCTCTGAGTTCGCCTCTTTTGTGCGACCGGCCTTGCTGTCTCATCAACAGACAGTTGGTGGCAGGCAATTTCAATTGGGATCCCGGGCATGTCTGATGCCTGCCATGCAAAAAGGTCTGCGTACTCCCTGAGGCAGGTGATGAGCTCTTGCTTGTCTTCTTCAGGTAGGTCGCTCCCCAACTTAACTGTCTTAGTTGGGTTGTCCATTAACTGAACATCGATCAATTCCCCGTGGGGCTCAGGCCTCTTCAGTTTATTCTTTAGCTCGCGGGCTAAATCGTCGTCGTCGTCCTCAGGGTCGCTATCAGGGTCGTATCGAGCATCCAGGTCGGCCACATTGACCTGATGCCCCTCTCCAAGATTCTGAGGTTTAGCATTTTCTACCTCCATATCACAAATCTCTTGATAGAGGAAATGGCTCCTCATGGCCGCCTCCATGTCGGCCATTACTGTCACAACTTGGTCGTTTTTACTGTAAAACTTCATCTTCAGGTGTACAGTTGAGGCTACGGCCTCCAACCTTCCCAGTGTTGGGCGGCCAATGATGCAGTGGTAACACGATTTGATTGGCAGAACTAAGAACGTCGTTCTGACCGTCCTGTAAGACGTGCTGCCACTCGTATCATCTCCAAAGGTAACAAGTAGTTCTATCGTCCCCAGTGGGTAGGTGGTCGCCCCATTGAACCCGGTCAATGGGGTTGGGACGGCTTGCGGAATGATCTCGCTCCTATCCACATTTAACTTGTCAATCAATTCTTCGAACATGATGTCGGCCGAGCTTCCTTGGTCGACCAGTATTCTTCTGACCTCAGTGTTGGCCATTACAGCCGATACTACCAAAGGGACATAATTATTAACTTTTCCATCAAGAAAATCTTCGTCCCCAAAGGAAATGGGCGGCCTATTCGAGGCCGGCCGTGGGGTTGAAGTTGAACCGACCATCATGAGTTCGTTCCACTTCCTCTTCATCGCCTTGTTGGACTCTCTGATGTCCAACGGATTACCTCCATGGATGACCATGGCTACATTGCGGCCCTTCGACTGTCTGGGGTCGCGTTCTTCCTCTGAACTGTTACGCGCTTGCTCGATCGTTGAGTTAACGATCGCTTTACCCTTGTCATTGGCGGGTTGGCCAACAGCTCTTCGTTCAGGGCGATCGTTACCTTCATCTTTGACATATTGCCTCAACTTTCCCTTCTGTATGAGATCTTCTATGTCATCTTTTAGGGCCATGCAGTCATTGGTGTCATGCCCCTTGCTCTTGTGGTATCTGCAGTATTTCTTGGTGGGCCGACCTCCTTTCTTCAGCACTAGGGGATCAGGTCGCCTCACACCAGTGAATTCGTTGTTCTGGCACTCCGTGAAGATCTGGGCGATCGGAGTGTTCAACTTTGTACGATGCTCGTACTTCTTAGGCCGGTACTCGGGCTTACTGTCTTGCCCCTTGGCCGGCCTGCCGTTCTTTTCCTTGGGACGCGCGCGGGCGCCCTTATCAGCGGCCAATTGCTCTTCATAGCCCATATGGTCGTTGGCCCTTCTAAGGAACAGGCCGAGGTCGTAATAGCGGTTCAAAGAGAACTCTTCAGCAAATCTGTGGTTCTTTCTTATACCACGCTTGAGAAACTTCAGCTTATCCGTGTCTGATAGGTTGCGGACTGTGTCAGCCTCTGTCATGAACCGGTCGATAAACTCCCTCAACGATTCATTCTCTCCTTGGACGACCGAGTCCAAGTGCTCTTCATAGCGATACTGACAACGGTTGGCTGTATAATTGGCCAAGAACATTGCCACAAGACCTTCCCAAGAAGAGACGGAGTTAGGACGCAGGGATTCCCACCATTCTAACGCCCGACCTTCGAGTGACTGAGGAAACAGTCTGCACTTCATCGTCCGGCCTAGTTCTCTGTAGCTACAGTAGTTGTTGAAGTACATGAGGTGCTTATCTGGATCCCCACGGCCGTTAAACTTATTCAGGTTTGGGGGCTTCCTCAGGTCCCTTGGGATGCGATATCGCCTAATTTCGCTGGTGAAAGGCCCTTGTCCGGTCGGGATGGGATTCTGCCCGTAGGGCTGCATTGCGGCATAAGCTTGGTCGACGGGCAAACCGTAAAGGCCGATCGGCTGGCCAAGGAGTCTGTCAGCAATTGGAGGGCGTCCATGGTATTGTGGAGCATGTGGCGACGACCGTCTTCTAGGCCGCTCTGAATTGTTCCTTCTTGGTTGGCTGATGGCACGGGAGACATCTCTAATCTCCCCGTTACGGTAGTCGTCAAACTCCTCATACGAGTCCCACGACCTGCTTCTTGATCGTCGGGATCTTGAGGACTCGTTTGACGAGTATCTTGTTGGCGACCCTTCTGACTCTGGTCGGTAGCTTGAGTCAGCATAGTCGTAATCTTCCTCGGGGGAACGTCGGTGGCGACTTCTTCGACGAGGGGGCGACCTGTGAACGATCGCCCTTCTTGAAGGATTGCGTCGGGATACGCCTCGACGAGTAGGAGCTTCTCTCCGTGGTGGTGAACGATGGGGCCGGGATGGTTGCCCTCGGTGACCGCTGTCCGCACGCGGGCGGATTGAGATCGAGCCTCTCTCATAGCGTTCGATCAGCTCGTCTCGATCAGCAATCACTTGATTCTTTTGCTCCAGAATTTGTATAAGTGCCTGGGTCACATGCTCTGGCAATGCTTCTGGGATTCCAGCTTCGGCCAGCTCGGCCGGTAGTTGCTGGACCGGTTGTATAATTGGCCCGCGGCCTCCCTGTACTGAGGGTTCTTGGCGAGGCTCATCTTGTGATTCATGAACGGTCACAGGCATGCCCTCTGGGGTCCGTTGAGGTCGGTTCTGCCCAGAGGTGTTGAGCCTAGAAGAAGTGCGTTTCTGGCGTGGCGGCATGGTTTGATGTGGAATAGCGCTCGGGCCTCCCACTGGGGTCGCCAATTGATCGTACCTGATCAATACGATGGGTTGTTGTTGATGATGTTGCTCGGTCGCTGGGATGAAGGACCGAGTTCTGAGCCGCACGCGGGTGGTACCTGCAAAGGCACTCCAACGCTCAAGTCAGAGGTGCTTCAACGGGCAGGGTCACAAGGTGAGTCAAACATACCTGAAGCCACATGCTGGTGTGGTATATATAAGGCTGGCGTTCTAGCCGTTGCGGATTTTACGGGACCGGCCGCATCTTGCGGAGCAAGGCAGATGATGGGCCGCGCTGGGCCTACTGATCAAAATTGGGCTTCGAGCCCACTCCAGAACACAAACCAAGCATGTTGAGCTTGGCATTCACTTAATAAGGGAACAAGTAATTGCCAAGCCTATAAATTCCCTTGATTTATCGACACTTGATCAAGTTGTAGACTCCCAAACTAAGCCACTCTCTCCCTTAGATTTTAAGCAATCCGGTCCAAATTCGAGATGTTTCCAAACAAACATCCATCTTGAGTTTGTAGAGGGGATGATAGACTATACAGACAAATTTTAAACACTGCCGAGTTTGCAAAGTGGTTAAGAATTTGACTATTACAATTAAGCGATTAACGAAGTTGTTGCGAGTTGTTAAGCAAAGTGTTACACAATTGTTTGGGGTCGATTATGGAACACTAGTATATATCTCAGCAACTAATGTAGTAGAAAGATAATCATTCAATCGATTTTACAATGAATCACTCTGAGAATAATTCTCTCATGTTTATACTATGTAGTGGTTTATTATCTACTTAACAAAATTTAATTTTCTATCGTAGATTTGATTGTCAAAGATCGTAGGTTGTTGTTAGATCAAATGGTGGGATCTTTGTGAGATTTGTTAGTAGCAGCTGCAACTCTGAACAGAGCATATTATCGCACGGTCACATTCTGGTTCAAACCCAGAAATCGATGTCTTCAAGTCGCTGAAATTGCAAATACAACCACCCCACAGTGGAAGATAGATAAAAGATAATTTTCTTTATTTTTTATTATAAAATGTTAGTAGTACATTTATATCAATTATAACAACTAACTTAAGTTTAGGTATACGTGCTTAATGCACTCTATTTAAAGGAATGGACTTGGCTTCTACCTAGATTAGATTCCTAGTGATGAAATAAATTGGAACCAGATTCTACTAATCTCCCGACTGAACTTCGGATTAGACACCATAGCCGGTCGAAAACCTCAATAAAAAAATACTATCAATTATCAATTCAATTATAAGTTATAACAACTGGGTGACGATAAGCCCTTTCCAACCAAATTTCCTCGTTGTTCTATCCTACAATTTTTTATGCCTCATCTTTTGTCCCTTCGCAGATGAAGCTTTCAGATGCAGCTGTCAGTTGAATTTGAACACGGTTGGCTAGCTGTCTCAACTTCGAAGATCAAAAGTTTAAAATTTTCAAAAGTTAATTAAAACACGTTCATATTAATCCAATCCAACGCAAAACGTCTCTCTTTAACCTTATTTTATGCTTATTAATAGATGCTCAGGTTTAACACACCACACCATGCCAATAGCATGACCACCAGCACCTAATTTCTCGTCCTTCATTCTTCCATTTTTATTTTTATGGTAAAGTAAAAACGTGACAGCTTTATTCTATTTTATTCTACTTTTGTTTTTATTATTATAGTTGGGTTTCTGAAATAAAAGAAGGTTCAGTTCGGTGGGAGCGTGAACCATTTCACTAGCTTAATTCGTAAGGCACGTACAATACCAACAAAGTCCGAGTGGGATTAATTCCTTTCCTATGTCAAAAATCAAAATATACAGAATGATTAAATATTCATAGGTCATTAAAAGTTTTTCGTTATATTGACATTCAAAGAAATTCAAATTAAAGTCACCTCTCTTCATGACTTTAGCCATCAAGATGAACCTCACCGGCTTGTTCCTTGCTCTACAGTGGATGCAGAGCTTTGGGGTGTTGTTTAGGGTTTGGAGCTCGCTTGGAATAGAGGCTACAGAAAGATAATTGTTGAAACTGATTTCTTGGAGGCGTTTCAATTGTTGGAGGAAGATGGTGGATTCAACCATAGCAAGGCTGATTTGCTGAAGCAAATTGGGTAGATTGGGAACGGAGCTCTGGAAGTCAATTGGAAGAAAATCACGCGTGACATTAATGCTGTTGCTGATTCGTTAGCTAGGAAGAGTAAAGAGATCAAGGATGATTTTGTAATATTTGAGGATATTTCAGACTTTTTAGTCCTTTTACTTGCTGCTAATTTGGGTGGGTCTTGTTGGCCCATCTATAATATAGTGTTCTCGCTGGGCCTTTAGGCCCTTTTTCACACCAAAAAAAAAAAGCAGTCAAGATGAAGCATATTTGTTCAAATCCGCCATGTGGATATATATAGATTTCCTTAGGGTTTTTTTTTTAATACCCCCATCAGCTTCCATGTACCCCCACCCAAAAACGTTATTCCAAAAATACCCCTGACATAAATTACAAAAATTGACTTTTGGAAGATTCTCTGGTGGGGGACCACTTAATCTGGAAATCGGATTTACCTAAATGGAAGGTAAATCCGATTAGCTTTAAATACGATTTAATTCTGAGGCAAAATATTTACAAATCGGATTTAGCTAAATCCGATGCGAAATCGGATTTAGCTAAATCCGCCTTTATTGTTTAAGAAATCGGATATACCTGGTGAAGCTATATCCGATTTGTAAAAATTAGAAAACGGATTTACCTTTAAAGTCACCTAAATCCGCTTTGTTTTTTTTATTTTTAAATATATACTTTATAACTGTTGTTCTATTTTGAAATAAATACAGTGAATACAGAGTCGCAGGTCGTTCCTTTTGTGGTAGACACTACAGAGGCATTCTGGACAGAGAGGGTATATTTTTGAAACCAATTTTCTTAATTAAAGTTTGGTAGATATTTAATTAATTAAGTACCCCCATTTATCTATTTATTCTATTTTGTAGATTTTTTCTACACGCCAGGATGTTGAAGAGTGGGCTAACGCAGTTGGGAGGCGTATTGGAGTTGTGGTTATCATCGTAAGATCTGACAAAGCTGGAGGTAAAAGGGGTTCTAGAGATAAGATTATATTTGGTTGTGAGAAGCAAGGGGTTCTAGAGATAAGATTATATTTGGTTGTCAGACCACCAATAGGTATTTTTATCGTAGTTTAAATTTTTTTGACACGTGTTTAGTATTTTTATCGTAGTTTAAATTTTTTTGACACGTGTTTAGTATTTTTATCTTAGTTTAAATTTTTTTGACACGTGTTTATTGTTATTATTTAAGAGTCGAGTCAGCTCATTGGACTTTGAAGAGACAGTTGAGGACTTCTGGAGGTGACTTGTCTAAGTCTTTTACATCTATGCATGAGATGCTTACTATTCAATTTGATAAAGTCATCGGGTCTTTTCAAAGAAGCATCAACCGTATTGAAGTGGCTTCCAATACTCCTTTGTTTAAAAAGCTTCGCGGTCTTGTCTCTTTAAATGTTTTGGATCATATTGTTAAAGAGTTTTCAAAATCGACATCTGGGGTTGGATATGACAAAGCCCGCTGTGGGTGCATTATTAGAAAGACACATCTTCTTCCTTGTGCTTGTGAGCTAGGTGTGTACCATGTCTCCAGTACTCCTATTCCGTTGGATGTTATAGATGACCATTGGAAAAAATTGAGTTTGGATTCTATGGATGATAAATTCTCACAGGAAAAATCGACTGACTGTGATATTTCTTACCAAATGGAGATGATTTGGGCGAGATATAATCGTATGACTCCTGAGGAGAGATTTGTATTCAAGAAACAACTTAATGAGCTTGCATTCCCTACCACTTCTTCAATGGTTGCACCACCATTTAAAGTTAAAACAAAAGGTGCACCAAAGAAGAAGAAGCAGAAATTATATGATGTCAAGCGTGATCCTTCTGGATGGGAGCATGTGGATGAGAAGATGAAACTGACTCAAGAATCTGGAACTTCTTCCAAAAATTCATCACAGCGGTCTTCTTGTATAAAATCATCACAGCGGTGTTCAATCCTATCTCAGAGTGTTTCTAAGAAATTAACACATCAAGGTGACACAAAATTCAATTTACCGTCGGTTCCTCATCACGTGCAACCATATGTGGAAAAAATTATTGATGTTGAACGGGATGGTAATTGTGGGTTCCGAGCAGTAGCGGTTGGTCTCGATCTTGGTGAGGATAGTTGGCCTATAATTAGGCAAGATTTAATCAAAGAAACAAAGGAGAGGGAGCAACTATATAGTTACATGTTTGGAAAGGACAGACTTGCTGTGCTTAGAAAAGCGTTATCCATTGAATACCCCGGTTTCCAGAAGGAGGATAAGTGGTTGAGTTTGCCTGGGATGGGGTACTTTATAGCTACTAAGTATAATGTGGCCCTAGTTCAATTGTCTTTGGATATGAATTTTACTTATCTTCCTTTGAGAGGTAGTTATTCTTCTTCCAAGTATAAAATCATATGTATTCTTAACGTCAGAGATATCCATTGAATGCATATTTCGATCTCCCCTGTCTGTCCGTTGCCTCCAGTTGCTTTGATGTGGTCTCACAATCGATCAGATGAATCTACTTCATGGCTGGATCCTTATACCGGTCGTTTTGCCCTTTGGCAGTCTATCGCTTTGAAGATGCCCTGTCTCCCTCCCACTTTTGTAGACTTAACCCATGATTCCGACGATTTACATTGACATTTATTGTATTTATTATTTACATTGACATTTTTTGTAACTATCTATCCATATATACCAAATACAAATATTAAGTGTTTTAAGTGTTTTAACTGTTTTTTTAAGTCGGATTTACCCTGGAAGAAGGTAAATCCGCTTCGTAATTTAGCAAAGCGGATGTACCCCCACAAAAGGTATATCCGATTTACTAAATTACGAAGCGGATTTACTTGCGTTGTAGATACATCCGATTCACTAAATTACGAAGCGGATTTACCTTTGAGGAGTAAATCCGATGCGAAATTTATAAACTCAATCGGATCCAGTTAAATCCGATTTTGAGCTGGTGAGATCGGATTTACCTAAAATTGGTTAGATCCGCTTTGCAATTTGGGATAGATCCGCTTTGATCAACGGTGCAGATTGCACCGACAATATCAACGGTTGATAATGGTTGACGAACTCTATAAATACCTATTCTTGTCAAACCTCATTCTTGTCACTCCAAAAATATGAGCGGGATTCATCCCTCACTATATGAGCGGGATTCATCCCTCACTATCATTCATCATCAGGGCATCATCACCAACAAAGATGATGGTGTCTGTTTCGAGGGGCGTGACACAATGCAGTGCAGGCTTAAACACAACATAACATTCGCTCAGCTAAAAGATAAACTGCTGGGTAAAGTGCAAGTGGAGGGCGACGAGCGAGAGATAACTCGTATAGTTTATCGGAAAAAGGATTGGGCTGATGGACGTGTGCTCTGCTCTACAATGGATATCAAGAACGACGGTGACGTCCAAGCAATGATGTCCATGCATGTTATGTTTAAGTGGCACGGTTATCTGCATTTGCACGTCGAAACGACACGGACCGTCGCTGAGATCCTTCGTCGTTTCACTCCACCAGCTCAGTAGTTTGTCATTTTATCATTTTCACTGTCGCTCACTTATTTCAGGAATCTCTGAGCCAGCTTGTTACCATGGTTGGTAACCTTCAATTTACGCTCATATGTCTGCATTATAAAAAAATAAAAAAATAAGGCTATGTAAAAAAATTAAACTAAAAGGGCTACGTAAATAAATAAAATTTACCGGGTCTCTCAATATAATAGAACAGACATGAGATCCTAGTCCAGTGAATAGCTCATGCTGCTCCTCATGCTGCTGAGGCTGATGATAGGGCTCCTCCTGGTACTGCTGCTGCTGATAATACTCCTGCTCAGCCATAGAATGGCCCTCGGACATAGAATGCTCATCAAGAGGATGCCCCTGCTGGCCCTCCTCATACTGATAGTCCGGGGCCTCCTCCACCTGCTGATACTGCTGCTGTCGCCTATGGCGGGCAGACGCATGTCCCGCAATCCTGTGGCGGGTGCGTGTACTCGGAGCACCTGGTGATGCCCGAGACGAAGACTCCCCTCGATACCTGTTTGACACTGAAAAAACAAATTTTTAGAAAAATAAAAACCAAATCGGATCTACCTATATCCGATGGGAAATCGGATTTAGGTATATACGATTGGAGAATCGGATTTACGTAATTCCGACTCACTTGTTTACGAAGCGGATGTGTGGATCGGATATAGCTACGTCCGATGCGTAAGTCCGATGGGAAATCGGATGTATCTCTGAAGGTTAAATCCGATAATCTCTAAAAAAAAATCTGGTCAAACGGATGCAAGTGATAAATGATAAATGTTTTGTAATTTTATCAAAATTTTAAGGGTATTTTGGTATTTTCATAGGGCTGATGGGGGTAGATGAGAGTTGATGGGGTAAAAAAAAAAAACCCATTTCCTTACCTTTCAAATTCAGCAGTAGTTAGCCCCACCACATTCAATCAAAAAAAGAATATTCAGTAAAAAAATAGTAACCCATTACTCACTCATCCACCCTCCTAACCAAGCTCACTCCCTCAGTGGCTGTTATGTTAGTAGTACCCAACAACATTTGCATAATCTAATACTTTTTTCAAATAAAAAATAACATAAGCATATAATATAATAATAACATAGAAAAAGGGTAAATATGCGTCAAGTGGGACCCACCATCATGTGCTTGTAAAACTAGTGGGGACTCTTTTTTTGCCTAATTAGCAGAAGCTAGTTATTATTGGAAAATTACAAAAGAGCATAAAGTGTCCCCACTACTACAACGTTCGAGTTTTTCGATCCAATCTTTTTATGTTGGTTTGAATTTTGAGCAAATAACAAAATCCAATCCCACTACACTACACCACACCGTTTACTTGGTCATTTGGTCCTGTCTAATATAAAATTTACGTGCGCTTTATTTTCGGACACGTCAGGGAATTTTTCAACTTCCTACAGTGATATTATAAATTATGAACGTGATTGTCCTTTTGTGCTGAACAAACGGCGTCGTATCACTACCCATGTCCCATGTTTGTTTTGTCTTGGTTATGTTAATTTTTTTGAAGAATAATCACAGCCGACCTCCTATTATTTTAATTATTAATTATTAATATTAATAAGATAGTATTTTGTGATTGTAAAAAAAATAGTATTTTGTAACATGTTTTATTTTGTTGGTCTTAAAAAGAAAGTAAATAATTTTCTAAAAATAAATAATACCATCAGTTTCAAATAATATATCTATATATAAACATATTATTTAACACACATAAAGTTCTTTCCGTAGAAAAAAATAATGATATATATTTTTTTTAAAATAATGAAATATAAAGTGTTATTCTTTATCAAAAAAATTAAAAATAAAGTGCTATTCAATAATTTTCACAATTGCATAAAAATAATATCCACATTGATTTTTGTTGTCAAAAAAAATATCCACATTGATTTTATATATGTCAAGTATTAATTTGAGTATGTAATTAAAAAAAATTAACTAATTGATAATTCTATTCTAAATAGAAAATAATAAAAATATAAATAAAAATATGTACAAATATTAAATTATTTTTTTATGAACAAAGAGGGCTAACGCCCGATAAAGAAAACTAACAACGAGTTCTAATGTTCTGCGGCATAAGTGCCCAAACCATATTATCAATAATTATTTGAGAGAACCCAAAGAGATTAGTATTATAATGTTTTTTAGGAAACAAATTTAATTCTATTTCACACTTACGATGGTGTTATGGTATATTATTGATTGATGTTGATAACTAATAATAATAATAATATTAATATAATAATAATAACAATAATATTTTTCAAAAAAAATAATAATATAAGTTTGATCTGTGAGATCTTTTAGATATACTTTTTTTTGACAAATCTTTTAAATATACTTACTTATTATAATTCATGACATTAATATTTTGATCAATACAAGTTTTTTCTAACACCATTGATACAATTTTTTTTTGATTCTAATTGAGTAAAAATAAGCATTTTAGATTCTTATATTTTATTTATTTATTATAATTGACCCAACATATCTCATTACATTAATTAATTTTAGATCATAAATAAAAAAGATTTCATGTACAAACTTATAACCACTATTATTATATTATCTTATCATATATACTCTCATAACAAAAATATTACCTGCGGTGAACAAGCTACCGATACAAAATTTGATCCAAAAAAATATTACCTGCGGTGAACAAACTACTAAAATTGATCTAAAATTGATTGACAATTACTTTTAATTAAATCAAAAGGAAACGACAGACGCATAAGCAGAAGCAGGAGCAGAGAGAAGAAGAGTGTTTTCACTTTTTGTGGGTTCACTGATTCTGCGTTTAGTGAGTGAGAGAGAGAGAGAGCTTCTCTTACCGAAGAAACCTTTTCCATTAAGGAAACCCTTCTTTTCTCCCTCTCTCTCGCAAATCTCGCATTCCACTTCTTTAGGTTTCGCTAAACTCATTCTCACTCTCCTTTCTCTCTCATCTTGCTACAAAATCTTCATCTTTTATGATACTGCATTTGCATTGAATTGAAGGTTTAGTTCTTTCGGTTTTGAAAATGTTCACTCAAGGGCTTGACAAAAATGGACTTCGTTGGGTTAGAGAGGTAACATTCACTCTTTACTTTTTCCCTTTGATTTTTTATTTTTTTTATTTTAAGGTTATATCGAAATAGGTTTCTCTTATTACTCGTAAAGTTCTGATTTTTCTTTGTTTTGTTACCTTGAGTTGAGATCACTCAATTATTTTTGAAGTTCTGATTTTCTTGGGTTTCTTTTTATGGTTTGTTATGTGAGAGGAGTTCAATTTTCCCTATACTATGTTGAGATCATGTTAATTTTGTGAAATTCTGTTTTTTTTTTGTTGATGATTAGAATGATCCTATTACTGGGAAGAGGAGTGGCGGCGGAAGAGGGTTTGGATTGCCACCTCCAGCAAAATTCAGAAGTGGACATCTTCCTGCAAATGCAATTCCTGGATATAGAACGCTGGAGAGCGGTGATAGCGGTTCGAATACCGATAATGATGTAAGCATTGATTCGGAGGAGGAGGTTTATGGTGGAAGGTATTCATTGGATTCATCACCACAAGATCATAGGATCCCTAATGGTAGGGGGGGATATGGGAATCTCCCTCCGAGGCGACCTCGGTACGGTAGTGATTATACGTTTTCTGATGTCAGTTCTTCCAGAGAAACAATGGTTGGGAGAGCTGGTATATCGAAGGATCCGAGGATGAATAATGTGAGGCAGAGTGGATTCACTGAGGATGATTCTTCAGATTCGGCAGCTAGCTCGGAAATCTCTACCACACAAGTAGGAAGTATCAATGGCAATTTGCCTAAGAGTAGAGCTTATGTGTCAGAAGGGTATGCTTCTAGCGTCGCGTCAAGGATGAAAGTGCACAATGCTGCACACAAGGTATGAAATTGCACTTCTCACTCACTATTGTGATACATGTTCCCTTCTTCTTTACTCATTATTTCCTAATATTTTTTTCTCAATTTTGGATTTTAAGCACTCACTGCTTTCACCTTGCAAATGAAATATATTGGACTGATGAAATTAGCCTAACTTCCTGATTTGTGCTATGAATACCTCCAGAATGGAAGATTATCTGATGATGATGATGGTGACATTCCCAGTGCACCCCCGTTTTGTGGAAGATTATCTGATGATGAGGATGACATTCCCAGTGCACCCCCATTTTGTGGTTCTACTCAAGAGATACGACAACCGAATGAGGAGATTCCCACTTCTGGAGCACGTACTACTGTAAAGAAAGCAGAAACAAGTACTTTGAAATCAGTGTCCGGAGATAAGATAGAGAACTGTGAAAATGAGAGCTCTGACCAATTTGTCAGGTTAGTATATTCAATAGAATTAATATACTCCCTCAACACCTCAAGTTCGTAAGTCGTAACCTTCTTTGAAATGTAAACATACATGACATCCTAATCACATGACATATACAAGGTGTAGTAATTTATTTTGATATCGTCGTCTTAATCTTGATGTTTACATATTCACAGAACTGCTACTGGTTCAGAGGCCGGTGCATCTTCAAATGCACAACCACCCCGCCTTCCAACATTTCATGCAAGGTATCATGCTTCTTGGTTGTGCTGAATACTTTTCTCCTTAAGCATGCACTAACGTAACTATATAAATTCATTTCAGTGCTCTTGGACCATGGCATGCAGTGGTTTCATATGATGCTTGTGTGCGTCTTTGCCTTCATGCTTGGGCGATGCAGTGCATGGAGGCTCCTATGTTTTTGGAAAATGAATGCTCTTTACTAAGAGATGCATTTGGGTGAGTTGAGATTTGAGACTCTTCCTTCACTTCTCCTCCCTTGAATGTTCTTTACTAAAGCCATTCTTTTATTATTTTGAGTATTTGGTTCTTTACAGTTACTTCCTTATTTGATTATTTAAAAAATCTGTAGATTGCGACAGACATTACTACAACCAGAAGAGGACCTAATGGTGAAATGCAATGCAGAGCTCTCCAGTGAGGGTGTTGCTCCCAAACCCAAAAAACTTATTGGGAAGATGAAAGTGCAAGGTACATTTCCGTGTTATCTTCCTATTCAAATTATTTAATTTCTCCATAGCGAGTCTTTATTGAGATATTCTTTACTTCACAGTACGCAAAGTCAAAATGGGCCTCGAACCTCCTACTGGCTGTAGCATGTCATCAGTAATTACAAACAAAATAAAAATAGAATCAGTGCGACACCACTTCTCAAGTTTTCAGTCAAAACTATCTTCTGGATGGCATGCTCTAAGGAAAGTTCGATTTATACCGCATTTGCCTGCAAATGGTTCCTTGACACAACAAAGCTTGGCATACGTGCATGCTAGCACCCGCTATATACAACAGGTCTCCGGACTCCTGAAAGTTGGTGTAACAACTTTGCGGAGCAGCTCATCATCCTATGAGGTTGTGCAAGGTATGTGAAAATGCAGCATGCGTTATAATTTTTCATTAACACTAGATATGCATTAAGGGACAAACTGTAGACATAGATTCTTTTCTATAAATATTTCAATTATGATTATTTATGAAATATTTAGACGTGTGCCTAACTTAAAGAAGCAGTTTGGCTGAATTGATTTTTTGCTGTCTGTGTGGGTTCTTGGCATCATTATGGTTGTTGGGTATGTCTCCCTCCTCAAAATTGAGTTAAAGAATTATGAAATTTACACTAATATCAGGTCTTCGGTTCAATCCCTACTATGGTCGGTTAGCTCTCATCGAGGCTTGTGGCATGCCATAACCTTAATATGGGGTATTCTAGCTATAATGTATTCTTGTCTGAGATTAACCTTACAAATGGATGAGATAGTCCTTTGGATGCTATACTTTTTGCAGATGGATTAAGTTATTTATTCCTTTTCATAATTATCGTAAGTAATATTGGTTTGGATGTATTTGATTGACTTGTTTTACACCAAAATGTTTATTACTTGTGTCTATGTGATCATGACATTTTTATTTAGGTTTTAACTTGAACTTGCTTCATTTCATCTATTTTTGCTGCCAATGCATCAGAGACATACTGCTGTATTTTAAGACTGAAAAGCTCAGTTGAAGAAGATGCCATTAAGTTGCAGCCAGGATCTAGTGAAGTCCATATGTTGTAAGTTCCTTTTTTTGGTCTTTTTAATCTTTTACGATTATGCTGGTTGAATATATATCTGACTAACTACCTTACAGTTTTCCAGATAGTCTTGGAGATGATTTACTCGTGGAAGTTCAAGATTCCAAGGGAAAGTATTTTGGCCGTGTTCTTGTCCAAGTGGCTACTATAGCTGATAATCCGGTAATATTTTGTACTATTTTTTTGTGTGCCTGTCATGAGTGGTGATAATTATGTTAGAATTCATGTTCAATCTGAAAGCAGGCTGACAAAGTACGATGGTGGCCTATTTATCGGGAGCCAGACCATGAGCTTGTGGGAAAGATACAACTTAATATAATTTATTCAACAACTGCAGATGACAATAGTCATCTTAAGGTTAGCATCTATGGTATTTTGAGTGTTTTTTTTCCTAACATCTCTGTCATGGTAACATTTACATACAAAGTTTGTGGTTTTACTCTTTTTTTTTTGTTTCTTTAAAAAACCGAGACTACATGATACAGCGGAGTATATTTCCCAGGGCTTCATATACAGATATTTTGAATTTATTTTGAGAATGTGTTAAATCTCTAGATTCTGAAACTGAATTTATTTTATTAACATTACAAGCTGTTAACTTGCAAGGACAGTACTAGAATTTTATTAAGTACTTCAATCCTACGTTAAAGTGTGTTTACATTCATCAGACATATCCATTTCATGACTTGAGTCACAAGTACGATTAATTATTTCAACTTAAATGTAAGGGTCTCCTCTTTTCCAAATTCCAATTGCTTCCCCTAACAGAAAACCAAAATAGGATAGATATCCCCATTCCTTCGAAACACATGCGAAATGTTAAAATGTTTTATGTTATGTGATGGTATCTTATGTTGTATGTTCTAATACACATTTGCTAAATAATATATTGTCATCTAAAGTCCTGAGTTTCGTAATATATTGTTCCTTTTCTAATTACATTTTATTGTCTCTTGCGGTTACAGTGTGGCACGGTAGCAGAGACAGTTGCATATGACTTAGTTTTAGAAGTTGCAATGAAAGTTCAGGGTTTTCAGCAAAGGAGCCTACTATTACATGGTCCATGGAAATGGCTTTTGTCAGAATTTGCTTCATATTATGGTGTATCCGAGATATATACCAAGTTGAGGTAACGTGACATTGACGTGTTATTTACCGGAGAAATTTTTAATTTATTGAACATTTTCTTAATTATTACATTAGTGATGTTCACATCATTCGGTACTTCTACTTAAACAGATATCTATCTTATGTCATGGATGTGGCTACACCAACAGCAGACTGCCTTAACCTTGTATATGATCTGCTAGCACCTGTTATTCAAGTGAAGAGAAATAGCAAGACTTCTTTGAGCCACCAGGAGGTATTATTGTCTTTTATTCATGTTATGTAATTTAGATTGATCTGTTATCAGAATTTTAACCTCTTTGAGCCACCAGGAAATAGCATTTATTTACATTCATGTTAATTGATTTTTTTTATTTTGTTTAACACGGTTCAATTTGGTCATGTTATCAGAACCGAATATTAGGAGAGACCAAGGATGAAATTGAACAGATACTCACACTTGTTTTTGAGAATTACAAGTCAATTGATGAATCATCTTTCTCTGGCATCACCGAGGTTTTTGGACCAGCATCTGGTCATGCAGCACCTGCCTTAGAACCTGCGGTTAAACTTTACAAGCTTCTTCATGATATCTTATCTCCTGAGGCCCAAACTGCTATTTGTCATCATTTCCAGGTTGGAAAAACTTGAGATTTTGATGATGACAACTGCCAATTGAATACACTTTTCTGTTTAATTAACGAATAATATCTTCTCAGGTTGCTGCAAAAAAGAGGGCTAGAAGGCATCTGAGTGATACAGATGAATATATTGCTCAGAATAGTGAAGGAAGTTTGATGGATCCTTTGACTATGTCAACGGCTTACCAGAAGATGAAAACTTTGTGCACAAATTTTAGAAATGAGATCGATACTGATATCCAAATTCATAATCAAAATATACTTCCTAGGTATTATTCATTTCTTAAACTATCTTGTATGTATTTATCTTGCCAGACTATGCATCACTTCTCATCTTGAGCTTGAACTGTGATAACCGTAAAAACCATAAATATATACTATTTTATGTCCACTTTTCATTACATTAAGGATGTTTTGTGAACTCGGGAAGGCATCTTAACTCACATGTGATACATTTCCAACTTATATATCCCTCGTGTGAAGGTGCTTTTATGCTGATTTGTCAAGCTACTCTTATAGTGTAAAGGTTCTAATATAGCTGGTACAATATTTTCCACAGCTTTGTAGACCTGCCAAATCTTTCTGCTTCCATATACAGCACAGAGCTTCACAACAGATTGCGAGCCTTCCTCGTATCTTGTCCACCGGCAGGCCCATCATCACCAGTGGCAGAACTTGTTATTGCTACATCAGATTTTCAAATAAAACTTTCTGGCTGGAAAATTAAGTATGTGCAATACTAGTGTTAGTAGTATGAAACCTTGCTACTACCCAAGTCTTACTTTTCTTATTTCTTTTTCTTAGTCCTATCAAAGGAGGAGTGGATGCAAAGGAGTTGTTTCATCTATATATTCTTCTTTGGATCGAAGATAAACGTTTATCTTTGCTCGACTCATGCAAATTAGATAAGGTACATATTTTGATTATATTGCAATTTTTGTCGTATTTCCTTTTTTTAATTAGCATTTAGAATAATCTTTTGAAGGATGCTTTAAAACTAATCACGTGTTGCAACTTGCAAGTGTGTCCCCTAAGTGGTAAATTAATTTTCTTGTATTGATAGGGATGTCTAAATGCATTGTTTTTGCAGGTGAAATGGTCTGGAGTTAGAACAAAGCATTCTACTACTCCCTTTGTTGATGACATCTACGAGCGGCTAAAGGAGACATTGACAGACTATGAGGTCATCATTTCCCGCTGGCCAGAATATACCTTGGTTTTGGAAAATGTATGCCAGATCTTTTTATCACTTTCCACATCCTGAGTTTTTCCTATAAACATGTCTATAATCTCTCCTATAAACAAATTACGAAAAGTAGCCTTAAAAAGTTGTTTCTTACATAAAAAAGACGTTTAACACAAGTAGTTTTATTTTCTGATCCTGAATGTAATATCCTGTTCTCATTACCTCAGAAAAAAGATTAAAGAGTTTAACTAACTTCCTCTTTTGAATAAAAATGATGACAGGCAATTGCGGATATCGAAAAAGCCGTGGTGGAAGCTTTAGATAAACAATATGCAGATGTATTGGCTCCTCTCAAAGAAAGCATGACTCCTAAGAAATTTGGGCTTAAATATGTCCAAAAACTTGCCAAACGGTCTACATGCGCCTATGTGGTTCCTGATGAGGTGAGTTAAATTTTGGATAAAAACAAGTTTTCTTTTGGACTTTACACTTCGTATTAACAATTTAAACTCATGTCACCTTTTTTCAGCTTGGAATTCTTTTGAATTCTTTGAAGAGAATGCTCGACATATTGCGTCCCTCGGTCGAATCACATTTCAAGTCATGGGGTTCTTACTTGCCACATTCTGGAAACACAGCACCTGGTGAGCGACTCAGTGAAGTGACAGTCATGCTGAGAGCAAAGTTCAGGAACTACCTGCAAGCTATTGTGGAGAAACTTGTGGAGAATGTAAGTAGCTTTTTGAAAGAAAATTTATTCTTGTTATAAACGTAATACCCTTGATAACATGTTAGGATCACCAGAAGTTGTGTACTACTACAGTGGTAATAAACTAATCAAGAATATTATGTGTTTCTTTTATGTTGTTCCAGACGAAGTTACAAAATACTACAAAATTGAAGAAGATTCTTCAAGATTCAAAGGATACTGTGGTGGAGTCGGATTTAAGAAGTAGATTGCAGCCACTGAAAGATCAGTTAGCTAATACTATAAGTCACCTTCACAGTGTCTTTGAGACTCGTGTTTTCATTTCCATATGTCGAGGCTATTGGGATCGAATGGGACAGGTAAGTGCACTTTCGTCAGGATTTATTTACCTTGCCTTTTTTTTTGGTGAAATTTATTTACCTTGCCTTGTAGCATCTTTCGACGTATGAATTTTATGGAAATGTACTTTTCAACGGCTTCTTTCAAATATGATTTTGATTATAAACTATCATGAAACCAATTAATACAGAGTTACAGACACACTTCAATTGGACATCGGATTATGTGATATTAATTGCATATATACTCCTTATTTAACAGGAAATTTTGAGTTTCTTGGAGAACAGAAAAGAGAATAGATCATGGTACAAGGGTTCGAGAGTGGCTGTTTCGGTAAGTAGCAACCTGTCAGCTTAATTGTTATTAGTCTTTTTTTGTGTACAAAAAAATTTCTTTTTGTATATTGATTGTTTAGTTATGAAGCAACAATGCATAAGTAAGTCCATAAGCTTTTGAGGTGCCAGATGACATTGCTGCAGATTGTTAGGGTTATCATAATGTTGATTATCTGAAATGATAATAAGACCCCATGCAAATTGTTATGTTTAACATAATGTTGATTATCCGAAATGATAATAAGACCCCATTATCTGCATTTAATTTCTAATTATAAATTTTTATTAAAACTTCATTAAGATTTGGTCTTGAAACCAGCTTGCTGTGTTTCTCGGGGCTTTACCAAGGGATCTTGTAACTAAACCGGGAACACTTTTCTTTTGTCGCTGATTATAATCAATAAATCCTAATATTAATATACCTCCACTCAGTGCAAACTGCAAAAGTTTGCTCAACTGCATTGTTGCTATATTTTTTGAGTCATTTGTACAAACAGTCGAGGGTAGAGGGATGAGGAGGGGGAAACTGGAGTATTGCGGTTTAGAACTCCTCTCAGTGTCCACACAACACTTATTTGCGTTTTACTACTAAGTTGTGCTCTTGGGACGCACTTGAGCTACTTAGTCGATGCTCTTCTGGAACGACAATTCTGCCGTTTGGATTATGAGCTGTTATAATAGTGTCAAAATTTGGTTGTCCATAGGCTTGTGATTTCTGACCTTGAAGTGATTATTGCAGATTTTGGATGATACATTTGCCTCACAGATGCAACGGCTTCTAGGAAATGCAATACAAGAGAAAGACCTTGATCCACCTAGATGCATCATGGAAGTACGTTCCATACTCTGCAAAGATGCTCCCAACCACAAGGATTATTATTAAGAGTAATACATGTAAATATGATGATGAGATAAATTAAGGGGTTAAAAGAGATAGCAATCAATGAGGCACACCAATTTTGGTAGCGGGAGCAAGCAACTCAACTGCTCTTAGGAAGATTAATATGCTATTTGATGGGAATATTCCCTTTTTTAACACATAGTATATACACAGCTAATTACAATTCATTGTATTCCTTGGTAGTAATATATAGTTTTGCTAACTTATTGCATTCTATAAATCAAACCTCAACCATTTTGATTAAGAATTTAGTGTCTAATAGCATTAATCCCAAGGATATGTATGTAGTACTTTTGTTACTTTTGCTCAGGATCATGATATTGTGATAAGCATCTGAAAATTGATCTTAGTTTTGAGATTGATACTAGTTCTCACTTGCATTCAATGTTTAAACTAATTTGATCTTAGTTTTGAGATTGTTGCCTTGAGTTTGTCTTCCTTGGATTAGCTTAATTGTGCTCATATACACTCAAAAAAGCTTGATTTGTACTCATGAAAAATTCCATACGCAACATCTTCGTGATTCACCCTCTGATTCTGAAACAGTTTTATTTCTTGTCTGCCATAACTTCCACAATGTTGTGCAAAATAAATGCGAATAAGATTTTTACTTGCAAGTTACTAAAGTTGGCCATTTCAACAACCAATTGTTTAAGTCAATATGTTTAGCACATGGATTTCTAAAAAAGGAAAACCAAACAATTTTTTGTATTCAAGACGGTTCGCATGATGTTATGGTGCTCTTTATCCACATGATCTTTTTTGCAGAAGCCACCATTATCTAAATCCCCCTTTAAAGATTTGTCAAAAATCTATCTCCAATAAGCCCTGAATCCATATTCTGGATGCTCCTAATTGACAAAAAGAAAAGCTCCTCCATCGGAGCGTTAGTGGACTAGCCAAATACCAAGTGAATTTCTAAAAAAAATTACCAGAACCATAGTTCCACTTAATCTTTCTAAAGGAATCTATATCTATAATGGCAGTGGAAAAAACAGCGATTACCAAAGTGATTCCGAGCTTGGGGTTAGGGTTTCGATTACGACCAACAATGGGGGTGCTGGCGAGTTTGTGAAGGGAAAGGGGAAGAAGGAGGGGAGGCGACAGGTTTGGAATGGGGAAGTAGAAACAGATTTGGTGTGGATGGTTGGTATGATAGGATAGAACTCTCAATTCAACAATTAATTTTGTGTCCTGAAATTTGTGTTACATTTTTGTTTTCTTGTGTACGTTATACATGGGTTGTGCATCGTAGAATTTTCTATTGCAACTAGACCCTTGCCCGTGCGGTGCACGGGAAAAAGTGACGGACAATAAAATTATTTTTTTTTAAGAAATTTGTATGATGTTTGCCAAAAACAATTGTAGTTTTGGTACTTCCAGAAAATAGTATACGACATGATTCATCAGCAAAAAAAACTATAGGAGAATTACATAGCAATGTCAGAGAGAACCATGGTACATGATTGATACATTAAATTGGTAAATACAAACATGTATAATATTCAAAACTATGTTAGATGTATCAAAAATACTGGATGAAACATTGAAGAGCAATGTGGTCAAACAAAAAATCAGTTAACATTATAGCAAGGAAAAAGAATAAAAAAGTTCAAAAAGTCTACAAAATATATAATTATTGCTTGTTTTATTTTTATATAAGATACAATTGTATAAAATAAATAACAATTGATATAGCTAACAATGGTAGGTCTCGTCGTCGTCCCCCAAACTTTTCTCTGCCCCTCATCCCCGGCATGAGAAGTTTTACTTCGCTGCTTCTGTCCGCACGGGGACATGGTCCTCGTCCCCGTCTCTGATTTTACTGCAAAGGATTTTCTCCCTTATCCTATGGGAAAATATTTTCCGCGTCGTTTGGCCCTTGATGGGGCAGTCCCCATTGGGATCCACGCGCAGAGGCATCAAGTTAATATTTTCTAAACTATACCGACAAACCCAAGCTTCGGTTGAACTTTGAAGGTACAAAGTTTATGTTCTCCTTCAGCGATAGCTATGAAGGAAATTTGATATTTAAACTTACACTCATTTTAGATAAAAGATTCTAAAACTATCTATTATAGACTATTAGACATCATCTTCATATTGCCATATGTGAAAGGTTATAATGGCTAGTTCCGTTAAAAGCAACATAGTGAATTAATCAAAAATAGTTGGTATATTGTAAAAAAAATAAGCGCATGAAGATATTCCACAAAAATAATGAATTGCCACAATCATGCTGCCACATATGAGGGTTGTAATTTCATTATTTACTACCACAAATATAAAATTCACATAAAAATGAAATGATGCATGTTATAGCCTAATTTGGTTATTTTTAGAAAAAATCCCAAAAATATTATTTGTTGTGCATTTTGAAAGTTTAGTCATTTACGCGTCATTTTTCTTTGATCTTATTATCATTTATTTTGTTTTATCTTTTCTTTTAGTAAATATTGAAGTTTGGGCTAGGAAAAAAGCAATTGTTTGGGCCAAGACCCAACAACCAAAAACTTCTTTTTTTCATAGAGTAGAACCTGCCCTTTTAAACCCATTATTTTATTGACAAAAAAAAAACCCATTATTTTTCTTTCTAAATAATTAAAAACAAAAAAGAACAAATAAATAAAATAACAAAAATCAGATTTATCTTTCTTCAATTATCAACACTTTCGCCTCTTCACTGTTCAAGCATTATCCTTCAGCAGAGATATCAAATCTGTCTCCAACTTGCAATTTTGCTTCATGAAAAAGTTTGCCATACAAGTTGATATTTAATATTCAATATAAAGTAACTTTTTGACACTATAAATAGACACGATCTAAATGAGAAAGGACACAAAGTTTTGGAGGGGAAATTTTTCTAAAAAAAATCCGTGTTGGAGGAGGAGGAATTGATAGAGGAACCGTGAGGCAACAAGCCAACTATTATTTAGTTTTGAGAGAAAACAAGGTAGAGAAACAAAGAACAATGTAGAGAAAAAGAAGCAGAGAGAAAAGAGAGCCCCGACTTCTTCCTTCATTCACCATCATCACAATCTCTAGTCACTGCTCACTATTTCATAACCCACATCCATATTTTTTAGGGGTGTCAAAGTGATCCATTTGTCTACTGGATATCCGGTCCGTCCATAGCAAAATCCATCCAATCCATCCGTTACAAACAAAAAAATAATAATGGATTGGATTGGATCCATCCACTTGATTTGTGGATGGTTGTGATCCAACCATTAATTTTTTTAAATCCAATGGATTATCAATAAGTATAAGATCAAAATCCAATGGATAATTATTTTTTTTGACTAAAATCAATTGGATAATTATAAAAAATACATTTTTACAAAAAACTATTTCCAAAAACAATTTTCAGTTTTTTTTAAAAGGACTTTCCAATTTTAAAATTTTTTTCCAAATTTTTTTTTTAAAAATTCAGAAAAAAAAATATATTATATATTTTTTGACAATATAATATATATATATTAATATATAATATATATATATATATATATATTAATATATATATATATATATTAATATATAATATAATATATATATAATATTATAATTAGCACCACCATGACTGGCGGCCGGCCGCCGGAGAGCCGCCGTGACCGCCGCCGTACCACCACCGCCGGTCGCCGGAGCTCCGCCGCCGGCCGCCGTGCCGGCCGCCGGAGCTCCGGCGCCGGCCGCCGCTTCCACCACCACCTCATATATAAATATATATTTATATTATATGTAATATATATTTATATATTTATATTATATATAATATATATTTATATTTTAACAATATTATATATAAATATATATTTTTAAATATAATTTTTTTTTGTCAAAAAAAAGTAATTTTTTTTGCTGCAACATTAAAAAAAAAAATTTCATAAAAAGATTTTTTTATTAAAAGATTTTTTTTTTAAGGTATTAGTGGATGGATCGGATATCCATCCATAAAAAAGTTGTTAATGGATGAATTGGATGGACTTTTTTTGTCCATGGATGAATTGGATTGGATTTGTTTGATACAATCCTAATGGATATAAATTTTTTAATGGATTTCTCCAATCCATCCATTATAATCCATATCCATATCCATCCAATCCATCCATTTTGACACCCCTAATATTTTCCCACACCCACAAAAATGAAGAACCAGTAAGAAGCAAAACAGAGAGAGAGAGATGAGTAGAAATAGAGTAGTTAAGAAAAGAGAAGCCCTCTCCGTCCAGAACCATCGCCGTCACCGCCGCCGTGACCTCCGGCGAGCACTACCACTACGGCATCACCATCACCACAACCGCCAGAAGCGTCGCAACCACCAGGCGCAACGCCCTCCCTCGCAACTGCCGCGTGCAGTACCTACTGCATCTCCATCGGTTTCCCATCTCTTCTCTCCCTCTTGCGTTTGTTTTCTCTCTCGTAACCCCCAATCTCTCTAACCTTTGCGGCTGCTAGGGATTTTAGATCCCATTTTATTTATGTCTTGTTCTTTTTGGTAAATCCGGGTATCCACCGCACTACAGTGACTAATCACTCGCTCATTGTAGGTGCCTCGAGGAGCAGGATAGGACTGCTGGCCCAGAGTTTTAATTGCTCTATACCCAAGACAGGGATCGAACCCCCAACCCTTGGTTAAGGGAGAATCAGCCCCAACCGCTTTATGTCTTGTTCCGTTCCCTTTTATTTTCATGTTTTTATTATGCTTTTGTAAAAAATGTGTTTTATTACTTTTTAATTAATAAATAAAATAGACGGGCTTAGCCATTTTGCTAAATCTAAGGGGGTGTATTGGATAGACTTTTTTTTTGTTAGAACAATCCTGTGGTATTCAATCAAGACTTTGAGTGAATATAAAAAAATTCCGCGTGGTATTAAAAGACTTTTAAAAAGTTTCACCAAATCGGCTGGTATTCGTTTGAGACTTTTTATGACTTAAAAAAGTTCGGTTGGTATTCAAAAACTCATAGATTTTAAAGGATTATTTTACTAGATGGATTTTGTGAGAATTTTTAGTGCAAATTCCAAATCCAACACCCATCAAACAATCCCACCCAAAATTTTGAGACTTTTAACTCTCATTCTCTAACTACAACTTTTCCCATCATTATTTTTTCCCTATCATTTTATCATTCCCATAGCTAATAGTTTCTGGATTTTTTTTTGCCTTCCATTGAGGTGGGTACAGTTGGAGGTCAACTTGCAGTCTGTTACGTTCCTATCATTCCCATAGCTAATTTTCTGGATTCTTTTTGGCTTCCATTCCCATCATTTTTTTTGCATCTCACTCAGGAACTCAACTTGAAGTCTGTTATGTTCCCATCCCTAATATATAGTTACTTGTGCTGCCAATACACTCTGTTACGTTCTTCCATTATTAAAAAATAGAGATGTTGACCTATTTTTTTAAGGTGCTCTCGTATAGAGATTTGAACAAAGAAATTGAAAATTAAATAATGTAATGTTGGGGATTAAAACGTGAAAGGGACAAGAAAAGAAGTGGCGGCGCTAAAGGACAAGAGGAATAAGTAGGGCAATATAATATTAGGTAAAAGCTGCACTGAATTTCATAAAGATAGGTTACAAAATTACATGCTACTGACGTCTATATTTATATACAATGAAACAGGCCCAAGCCCATGATTTCGACTAGCCCATTCGACTGGCCCATTTCGACTAGGTTTCTAACTACACCTACTATAATTACAAGCAATAGAATTACAAGGCATATCTCAATATTCCCTCCTAATTCACATTGCTGAGTGACATCATCCCAAGCATTGTTCTCAATTCTTCGAATCTTCCCTTTTGCAACGGCTTGGTCATTGCATCAGCTACTTGAAGTTCCGAACAGCAATATTCCAGATTCAGCTTCTCATTGTTTACTTGATCACGCAGGAAGTGATATCTGGTCTCTATATGCTTCGACCTACCATGTGCAACAGGGTTCTTGGCGAGATCTATCGCAGACTTGTTGTCGATCAACAACTTCATTCCTTCGACCCTGTGCACTCCAATTTCGACCAATAGCATGCTCAGCCATGATGCTTGACATGTTGCAAAGGAAGCAGCTACATACTCTGCTTCACAGGAGGACAACGCAACTATACTTTGCTTCTTCGAGCACCAAGAGATGGGTGTCGATCCATACATAAAGACATACCCACTTGTGCTTTTTCGATCACTCTTGTCTCCACTCCAGTCAGAGTCAGTGTAGCCAAACACTTCATTACCATTCTTCGACACACTCTTGCTAGGGAACAGAATACCATAACTTTGTGTTCCCTTTACATACCTTAGTACTCTTTTTGCAGCTACCATATGAGAGCTTTTCGGCTTCTCCATGAATCTGCTGATCATTCCGACACTAAACATAATATCAGGTCGAGTGTTGCACAAGTACCTCAGGGAGCCCACGATCTGTTTGAACAAGGTGGCATCTACTTCAATCCCTTCGTCGTCTTTCGACAGCTTGCTGCTAGTGTCTGATGGTGTCGAAACTTCCTTGCAGTTGCTCATGTCGAATCTTTTCAGGATATCAGCTGCATACTTCGACTGGTGCAGGAGTATACCCTTACTTGTCTTGGTAAACTCCATCCCCAAGAAATATGATAGATGTCCCAGATCACTCATTTCAAATTCTGACATCATCACTTTCTTGAAGGCTTCGACTTCGACTTCATTGCCGCCAGTTACAAGTAGATCATCTACGTACAGGCACAACAACAACTGAGTCGAAGTTCCATTCTTCTTTACATATACTCCATGCTCATTGGTGCATCTCATGAATTTCTGAGCCAAGAGAAATCCATCAATTCTCTTGTTCCACGCTCTTGGAGCTTGCTTGAGCCCATACAGGGCCTTCTTCAGCTTATAGACTTTGTCTTCTTTTCCCTTCGACTCAAAACCAGGTGGTTGACAAACATAGACTTCCTCCTCGAGAGGTCCATTAAGAAATGCTGACTTTACATCTAGTTGATGTAGGGGCCAGCCTCTATGACTTGTCAATGCTACTACCAATCTTATGGTTTCGATCCTGGCTACTGGGGCAAAGACCTCATTGAAATCCAAACCAGGTTTCTACAGGAACCATTTGGCTACTAGCCTGGCCTTGTACTTGGCCACTTTTCCATTGGGCTTGACTTTGGTCTTGAAGACCCACTTCACCCCTATGGCTTTCTTTTCTTTTGGAAGTTCGACTAGCTTCCAAGTATCATTCTTCTCGATTGACTCCAACTCGTCAATCATTGCTTCCTTCCACTGCTTGTGACTAAGGGCTTGCTCCAGGCTCACTGGTTCTCCTTCTGCCATTAGTGCAAAGTGTGTCAGGTCTCCCTCTGCTGTAATAGCAGAATCTGGGTAAGTGTCGAATCCTTCTAGTCTTACTGATCTCTGCCTTTCCCTTTGCGACCTTCTTAAAGTTTCGACAGCAATGGGTTCTTCTGGCTCTTCAGTTTTGACCTCTTCATTCTGATCATCTCGATCAGAGACTTCGTCGAAGTCCATCATTGTAGTTTTCTCACAGCCTTCTTCCCAGTTCCAATGTTTCGACTCATCTACTACGACATCTCTGCTTTTCACTATTTTCTTCTGCATAGGATCATACAGTTTGTATGCTCCTGTCGAATGATAGCCAACAAGAATCATTTGTTGTGCTCTATCATCCAGCTTGCTTCTTAGCTGCTCAGGGACATGTCTATAGCATACTGAGCCAATTATTCTGAGATGCTTGACACTTGGCTTTCTTCCTAGCCAAGCTTCTTCAGGTGTCTTTCCAGTCAATCTCTTTGTGGGGCTTTTGTTCAGAATGTATACTGCTGTGGCTACAAGTTCTCCCCATAAACTATGAGGTAGTTTCTTCTCCTTCAACATGCTTCTTACCATATTGAGGATGGTCCTGTTTTTCCTCTCAGCAGTACCGTTATGCTGAGGCGTGTAAGGTGCAGTGACTTCATGCACAATTCCTTCTTTCTCACAGAATTCGACAAATCCATGAGAATTGTACTCACCACCTCCATCGCTTCTAAGGGTTTTGATTGCACATTCACTCTGCTTTTCAATCATTACCTTAAACTTCTTGAATATTTCTAGTACTTCACTCTTCCTTTTGATCAAATACACCCAGGACATTCTAGTGTATTCGTCAATGAAGGTGACAAAGTACTTATTCCCTCCTAAGGAACATGCTTCGAAAGGACCACAGACATCAGAAAATATCACCTCTAGCTTCTTCTCTGCTCTGCTAGGTACTTCTGATTTAAACGAGTTTCTTGGTTGCTTCGACTTGCAACAACTCTCGCAAACTTCGACAGGTACTTTTACTGCAGGCAACCCATGAACCATCTTCTTTTCATGTAGTTGACTCAAGCTCTTGAAGTTGAGGTGGCCAAATCTTCTGTGCCACTTCCAGTGCTCCTCTTCGACAGTACTCTTGAGGCAATGTTCTTCGACTACTTGCAATTTGATCTTGAAGGTTCTGTTACTCTGCATTAACACCTTCAGGATCAACTTCTTGGTCGAATCAAACAGGCTGAGACTGTTATCACCCATTTCGACGATGAATTTCTTCTCGATCATCTGCCCAATACTTAGCAGATTGCTCTTCATAGCCGGTACATAAAATACCCCTTGGATGTAGCACCACTTACCATCTTTCGACAGGAACTTTATGGTACCTTCTCCTTCAGCAGTAACTCTACTGTTATCTGCAAACCTTATCTTTTTGCTTATCTGTTCCAGTTCGACAAACCACTCCTTGTGACAACACATGTGATTTGAGCATCCTGTGTCGAGATACCATTCGACAGACTTCTCTTCAGTCGAATTTGTATCAGCCTTCAACAACAGTAATTCTGGGTCAGTAGCTGTCATGAATGACAATTCTTCATCATCATTGCTGGCAATGTTGGAGGCATTACCAGTGTTTCCACTGCCCTGCCACACACACATTGCACAAGTATTTTGAGCATCGCAGGTGAATCCACTTATACAAGTGTTCCCACTATTTTGCTCGCTACTTTCAGCAATTCCTTCATCGAGTCGAATCTCATCTTCGACAGCCATCAGCATTAACTCCTCTGAGTCAGAGTCTGAGTCACCATCATTAGCAAACTTGGCTTCTGCATCTTTATCCCTAGGAACTTTCTTGTTTTTACACTTGTTCCTATAATGCCCAAATTGCTGACAGTTGTAACACTGAACTTTCGACAGGTCTCCCTTCTTCTTGTCGAAAGATCCTTGTTCTTTCTTCTTACTTCTTGATCCCTTTTCTCTACCCTTCTCCTTGTTGCCTGCCTTCCAATTTCTCTTAGAGGAGTATGAAAGCAAGGCTTGTTCAGTTTTTTTCTCTGAACTTCTCTGCCTTATTCTCAATTCATGAGCCTCTAAGGAACCCTGAAGTTCATCTAACTTCAATGTATCTAGGTCCTTGGATTCTTCGATAGCAGTAACAACGTAGTCGAATTCCAGGGTTAAGGATCTGAGTCCCTTTTCGACTTTATTTACTTCAGTCACAGTTTCACCATTACCTTTCATTTGATTAGTTAATGCTACTAACCTCGTAATGAAATCTCCAATCGATTCTCCATCTGTCATCTTCAAGCCCTCGTACTGCTTCCTGAGCGACTGTAGACATATCTTCTTCAGCCTATCTGCTCCTCCATACGAGTTCTTTAGGATGTCCCAAGCTGCCTTTGCTGAATCACAGTCGATGATCAGGATCAGGATGTTGGAATCAACGCATTGGTGAATCAAAAACAGCCCTTTTCCATCTTTCTTCCTCAGCGAATGGTGGTTGTTCCTCACCGCTTCAGTGGCGTTTGCTGCCAAGGGTGGAACACCATCATTCACGACATCAAGAACATCTTGATATCGAAACAGCACCTTCATCTGCGCACACCAACGTTCATAATCCTTTCCGTCGAAGATTGGGAGGTTCCCCGAAATACCTCCACCAGAGTTGTCTCGCGCTGTCATGAATCTTGATAGATTTTGTAAGGATCTAACAAGCTCTGATACCAGTTTGTTGGGGATTAAAACGTGAAAGGGACAAGAAAAGAAGTGGCGGTGCTAAAGGACAAGAGGAATAAGTAGGGCAATATAATATTAGGTAAAAGCTGTACTGAATTTCATAAAGATAGGTTACAAAATTACATGCTACTGACGTCTATATTTATATACAATGAAACAGGCCCAAGCCCATGATTTCGACTAGCCCATTCGACTGGCCCATTTCGACTAGGTTTCTAACTACACCTACTATAATTACAAGCAATAGAATTACAAGGCATATCTCAATATGTAATATATAGAGATTGTCTGCAACTGATAAAAAAAAAGGGATTGTCTGCATTTTATTTTTATTAATTATTAATTACTAATTACTATATATTCACTGTTCATATTTGATATAAAAAAATCACTGTTCATATAATTGTTCATATAACGCGATGGCTATGGCGAATAACGTGATTGTATTCATCGATTGTTTTTTATATTATGATATTTCATATTATTTTAATCTTAATATACTGTTGCTATGTTTTAATTTTCTCAGTAATATTATGATGTATGATGTATTCATATTATGTTGAAGATTTTGTCCAAAAAAAAAATATTATGTTGAAGATGTTGATTCCTTTGGAACTAGTATAACTATAGATGCGGGTAAAAATATTAATCGGGAGAACATGAAATTATAGTGAATTAATTAATAATTGTATTAGTTTTATTTTTTATTTTTATTATCACAACATTATCGTTTCTTCTTATTTTTGTCTTTGGCTCTCTAAAATTTTGAATGTATGTTAAAAATCCTTGAAGTCTTCTCAAATCTCATAAGTCTACAAAATCCTTTCAAATCTTATGATACAAATCCATTAAAATCTTAATTGAAAATCTTGAAAGTTCTGCAGAATCCTAAAAGTCATGAAATTCCTGCAAAGTCTTTTAAAATCTGAGACTTTTTTTAGCTAAAAAAGTCTAAACCAATACACCCCCATAAAACATGAGTTAGTTTTGTGCATTGTCTGTAACTTTTTTCACTCATCTAGTTTTTTTTTTCATTTTTCCAAATAGTCACTTTTTGTTTACTCACTTCAAGTAAATTTCTACTACTATATTCACCCTCAGTTTTATGTTTTCATCCCCACTTTAAATTTGGTCTTGTTCTGTACTGGACCAAGAGGCTCATTCAGTACTTAGACATAGATTGGCCCAATCACTTTGATTCATATCCACAATACACAAGCCCATTCATAACTCTCATACTTGGATGGCTTAGATTCACTCTACCGATCCAACGACCCACCACGAGAACAATTCCCTATAAATACTGGCACACATTGCCATAAAGAGGTAGATTCTCATTCCTGGCAAAATCATCTATTCTCAATACTGACTTGAGTGTCGGAGTGGCTTGGCAGGTACCCCTCCCGGGCTCGCACTAACCTCCGACCAGGCAGCAGGTGACCTACCAACTGCAGTCCACCCAGCACTGCAAGGTACAGAACATTGGCGACCACAGTGGGAGATATCTATCTTTCACATCATTGCTGCTCCGCACCCCCAGCTAGAGGGCACTCCCGAAGGCCTTGCTGTTTCCACGCCAGACCAAGACATTCAGGTCTCGGCACCCCAGCCAGCCTTTATCCAGATCCCCGTCCAACCTGGGGATGCGGCGACCATCCGCCAGCTCTTGGACATGCTGTGCAACTGCACCCAGACTATGTTGCAGCAAGAAACGCGCCTCAGGCAGATAGAGAGGCGAATGACAGCCATGCCTGAGCAACCTCATCCTCGCTGGAACACCCCTTCCCCAAGGGCAATGAGCTCCAGGCGCCGCAGATCTCCACCCAGGTGTCATCACAATCATCGCTCTCCACCTACACGGAAGCGAGCTCGCCACTCTCCTCCTCGACGCGGCAGGCACCAAGGATCAGATTCACCTCCAAGCACCCCTCCAACCTCGCCTGACGGTACATACTGGCCTGATGAGTCTCTCCCCAGGACCTCATCGCTCGCAACCTCCAATTCTCGTGAGAGGTCGCGGAGCCGAGCCAAGACCCATAAGAGGCATCGCCATAGATCTACCTCGAGGAGATCTCCAGCCCGACGTGACCGTCGAGACATAGATCTCGGGGACTGGTCACCTCACAACTCGCGATGGACCTCCAATGAAGGACCCTTCACTAGGAAGGTTGACGACTGCCCAATTCCGAGGACCTTAGAGAAGCTCCCAACTCTCAAAACGTATGACGGGACTGGGGACGAATATTAAACTTTCTTATAGTCTTGTTCTGGGGAAGTAACTCAGGTTTAGATGTATACATAGGGAAAGCTGTGTGCAATGAAAAATGCACGCACGGCTTGGGGAGGGATTTTTTTATTGTTTTGTTTCCTAACAGGCATTTGGCCTACTTTTCAATCATGATGCGTTATAAGGGCAAAAGAACCGGTCCACAGGAAGATCTTTTCCCTCACTCTCACGGATTCAGCACTAGCTTGGTTCCAGGATTTAAAACAAACTCAGTCTCATCCTGGGGGCAACTAGCTACCACGTTCACGACTCGTTTTTCCGCCTATCGCTTGAAGCTAAAATCTGAAGAAGTTCTTAGGGAGATCAGGCAGAGAGAGAAAGAAACACTTAGAGAATATCTGGAAAGGTTCAACAAGGAGGCTGCCAACGTCGGGAACCTTGAAGACAAGAGGAGGCTCTTTTGGATGAAGGATGACCTCAAGAAAGGAAGCCTGTTTCAAAGGGACGTGGGGGTTAACAAACCCCGAAGCTTGGATGAGTTCCTTCAGAAGGCACAAAAGTACATGGGCTACGAAGAAGACAACATGGAGTACCAAGAGGAAGCCAAGGTTGGCAGCAAGGAGGACGAGCTGGCTTACAAGGCCATTAAAGAACCATGGCAGAAGGGATCCCAAGATGAGAGAACTCCTCGGGAGTCCCGACCCCGACAAGGTCGCTTCTCAGAGTACTCCCTGCTGAACACATCCCAGACTGAGATCCTTGCCGAATGCGTGGACGCGAAGTTTTGGGACATCAAACAACCCGAACCTCTCGTTCAAAGGAAAGGTCGAACCTCTAAGAAGTACTTCCGTTATCACAAAGGGTATGGGCACAGTACCAGTAAATGCAACACCCTCAGGGATGACATTAAAGAGCTGATCCGCGAAGGGAAGCTCACCCAGTACGTGAATGAATCTGAATAGGGAGCAGGGCATCAGGACCTGAACCTAGGGCTAGGCCCAGTTAAAAATTTTGTTGTTTAAGCACGAAGACAGAATGTAAAAGTTCGATATGAATGATTAACAAAAGTTCAGCTTGCAATTACAGTTTTTGCTCTAGCTCACTAGCATTAACACTTGTTCCAAAGAAAATTCCTTAAGATCAAGAATGAAAAACGGTCCAACTCCTTAGTTAGGGGTGGAGCGAGGCAAGTTTGAGACCCAACATACTCTGCAGGGAGGGACTGCCCGAATCACAGGGATAACCGCAACATTAGCTCAAAGCCAAGACCATCCCTCCAAGGAGTTAATAGTGTCATGGCACGGCAAAACAAATAAGTGACCTTGGTGGTCACAACCCCTTGGGCGAGTTCTATCTGGGCCGAGTCCTGGTAAACTATGCCAAGGGTATACTTCAAGCTGGCCTTGGTGGTCACAACCCCTTGGGCGAGTTCTATCTGGGAGTCTTGGTAAACTGTGCCAAGAGTATATTCAAGCTGACCTTGATGGTCACAACCCCGTGGGCGAGTTCTGTCTGGGCCGAGTCCTGGTAAACTGTGCCAAGGGTATACTTCAAGTTGACCTTAGTGGTCACAACCCCTTGGGCGAGTTCTATCTGGGCCGAGTCTTGGTAATCTATGCCAAGGGTATACTTCAAGCTGACCTTGATGGTCACAACCCCTTAAGCGAGTTCTATCCAGGCCGAGTCTTGGTAAACTATGCTAAGGGTATACTTCATTACAAATTGTCCCGACGGGCGTCGACAAACTCATCTGCCTAAAACAAGGAAAACTTAGCAACTATCTACTTAAAATTTGAAAGGATGGTGGCACAAAGCAAACAAGGTCACGACGCCCACCCACCAGGGATCCAAGGTCAAGGCACCCACAGGACGCCAGCAGGGGCGCCAGTGTCATGAGACACGACAGCCAGGCACAAGACACCCACCCAGCAAGGGCGCCAATGTCATGAGACATGGCAGCCAGGCGCCAACAACAAGCAGGACCCAGCCACATGGAAGATTCCTAGCCCCTGGCACCCAGGCGCCCAGCTCCAAGGCGCCAAATAAAAGCAGGATCCGGCACCATGGAAGGTGCCTAGCACCCGGCACCCAGGCGCCAAGCACCAAGGCGCCAAATAAAAGCAGGACCCGGCACCATGGAAGGTACCTAGCACCCGGCACCCAGGCGCCCAGCACCAAGGCGCCAAATAAAAGCAGGACCCGGCACCATGGAAGGTGCCTAGCACCCGGCACCCAGGCGCCCAACACCAAGGTGCTAAATAAAAGCAGGACCCGACACCATGGAAAGTGCCTAGCACCCGGCACCCATACGCCCAGCACCAAGGCGCCAAATAAAAGCAGGACCCGACACCGTGGAAGGTGCCTAGCACCCGGCACCCTGGCTCCCAACACCAAGACGCTAAATAAAAGCAGGACCCGGCACCATGGAAAGTGCCTAGCACCCGGCACCCAGGCGCCCAGCCCCAAGGCGCCAAATAAAAGCAGGACCCGACACCATGGAAGGTGCCTAGCACTCGGCACCCAGGTGCCCAGCACCAATGCGCCAACTCAAAGCAAGATCCGACACCATGGAAGGTGCCTAGCACTCGGCACCCAGGAGGGCGCCTTGATCCACAACAAAAAGCCAAAACAAACATCTCATTTCACATAATTCCGAAATCAAAGGCGTGTCAAGATTTTCTTTTTTCCAGATTTATCTCCTTTTAGATGATTCTGGAACGCTTTTTTTGAAAATTTTCCAGAAATACCTTTCGAAACATAATTCCTGAAGTTTATTTTTTGCAAATTTTCCGAAAATACCTTTCATATGTGTTTCCGGAACACAAATTATTATTCTAGATTTATGCCTAAAAGGTGTTTTCGGAAAAATCTGAAAAATCAAACTTCCGAATTTACCTTTTATGCATAATTCTGGAAATGTTTTGTTATTTATTTTCTATTTGTCTTATTATTTATTTTTAAATTATTTTTTTCAGTGGTGCACACTAGAGTCAGGAGTAGATTTCCTCCTGGTTCACGAGGGTTGGAGCAAGGGGAGTCATCACGGTCAGGAGGTGGAGATCCCGATCAGACTCCTGTTAGTGTACGCACCAGAGTGAGGGTAGCCATTCACGCTTCTGCACGTGATAGGCATGTCCAGGGTCGAGATGGTGGTGGGAGTATTGATCAGTGTGCTCTTGTTGATGAGGCTCGAGTATGATGAGGCTCCTGATCAGATTATGGAGGTTGGGGCTCCTGACCAGGTGGAGGAGCTAGATCCGGGTCCTAGAAACATGTCCTTATTGTTTCGAGTTCCTAACCATGTGGTGTCAAAAGTTCATATAGGAGAGGTAATAGTTTTAATAAACAATTTAAGTTTTTGTATTGTCGTTTATTATATACTTGATTTTTATATACTTGATTTTTTTACATTGTTGTTAAATATATTTTATTAATATAATTTTATACAGGATTGTGGGAAAATGAAGGTTGCAACACGACCCACGTGTTTATCAATGGATATTAAAGTCTCGTCTACCAGAGCTTGATATGACACCTTCCGCGGTCGTCAACCACGAGCTGAGCTCAGTATTTATCGAGAGATGGCATTCAGAGACCTCTCGGTCATCACCCCGCACTTGCACCTTAAGCTCTAATTTATCTTTCAGAGAAACGAATGTGATGTCTTGGTGAAGCCTGCATATAACAAATTTTAGACACTGGAAAATGACACCATCTTCTCAGTTGATGATTTTCCCCTGATGGTGAATGGCGGTCAGTGTGGTATCACTAGAGTACTGAGTTGAAAGGGTGTTCATTTTGTTGTGATGTGTGTGAAAGAAGTTGGGATCAGAGGATGTGTTGTGTGTGAAAGACATGAAATGGGTGTATTTATAGCGATTGGCAAAGAGTCGGTGTGATGTCCATCGTTGATCAAAAGTGTCGGCAACATCAAAGCCGTTGAAAGTATCGGTAAATAATTAAATTAAAAAAATCAAAATAAAAAACATTCCGGATTTATCTATAACACATAAATCCGGAATGTAAAAAAAAATCAATTTCCGGATTCATCTTCCAAAAGGTATTTCCGGAATAATATTTTAAACTTTCTCCGGAATTATCCTTTTTACCATAAATCCAGAATTAAAAAAGTATAATCCGGAATTATCCTTTTTACCACCGCCGAACGCAATGACTAATTCCCTCGGTGGATTGGAGGCAACTCGAAGGGTGGGACAGCTGGCGCAGGGATTTAAAGCTGCTCTGTACCCAAGGCGAGGATCAAACCCTCGGCACTACTTTTTACTCCCCTAGATTTTGCCTTTGTTATATCATCATTCTTGTAATACTTGAGACTAGTTTGAACTCGGTTGCGAATGTAATGGAAAACTCCCTTTAACAGTGTCGACATATGTTTTTCAACTGCGTGTGAATGTTCAACTATGCTCTTTCTGTTTTACGCTTTGTTTCACATTGATTTTGGAATGACAGTGTGTTCGTGTTAGCCTGCATTTGTGCTAATTCTTAAAGTTTTTTCGTTGAAATCTTAAAACTTGTGATTTAATTTGTGCATGCGTTTGAGGAGTGGTAGACACCTTTCAAAGATGGCGCGCTCTAATGTAAACAATACTTCTGCAACAAATGTACAAAGTTCACAAGAACAAGCGTCAGTTAGTGACGCCAACGCTACGAATGTCGTGGGAGTAACCGCTTCCATGCCTTCTTCGACAGTTATGGGCGTAACCGCTGTAACTGCTCCTGTAATTACTCCTATGTCGATGATGACAACGGCAACATTGACACAGACTAATGCGATGGATTCCGTGCCACCAATATTAGGACCAACAAGTCCTTTAATGGCTAATCCAATGATTGGAAATATGCCATTTAATTTGCCTATGAACAGTAGGAGTTATCCATATGGCATGCCAACAGCCTTGATGGCAAGCCTTCAGACAAATTCGTCTACGTATGCAGACAATGCAATTACAGGATTTACGCCTACACATAGTTCATCAGAGAACATTTTTAGTCAAAATGTTCAACCTTCATTGACCACATCATCTTTGCTGGCATTAAGGCAACAAATGGATGAAAGTAATCATGATATGGTTAATATGTTGACACAAAAAATTGGTACAGTGTTTAACCCTTTATTACAAAACACAAATAATAGTTACTAAACGTTAGCAACACAAATGGGAAGAATTGCTGATTTCTTTGGCACTCCACCAGTGCATAACCAGCAAATTCCTCAAATTCAGAATGTTAGGCCTGTTGAAATCCCCATAGAAAGGCCAAACAATGCAGTTCCCATCAATCAAGGGCAACAACTTGTTGTCGAAGAGCCTGTTCCTGATGTTGTGTTAGTCAATAGGAACCAAAATGCTGATGAAGTGGTCAGGCAAGTCCAACAAAATAATTTTGGAATCCAAAACAATTTGGCTAATCTTGTCGAAAATATTCTAGCCCAAAATGGTCTTAATTTAGGCCTACATAGGCCTAATTTTGTGCCACCTTTGTCGGATTATATATTGCAAACAGAATTGCCTAAGGGATGGAAAATCCCTAAGTTCACAAAATTCGCTGGGGAAACTAGCGAATCTACTTTCGAACACGTTGCCCGTTATTTAACTGAGGCTGGTGACATAGCAGACAATGAGAATTTAAGATTGATATACTTTCCAAATTCTCTAACTGAAAATGCTTTTACATGGTTCACCACTTTATCTCCACATTCCATTTTTAATTGGAATCAGTTAGAAAAGACTTTCCATGAGCAATTCTATATGGGCCAATGCAAGATTAGTCTTAAGGAATTGGCTAGCGTTCGACGTAAAGTGGCAGAGACTATTGATGACTATCTCAATAGTTTTAGACTTCTCATGGCAAGGTGCTTTACTCAAGTGCCTGAACACGAGTTAGGCGAAATGGCTGCTGGTGGCCTAGACTATTCTGTAAGAAAGAAATTAGATACTCTGCACTTAAGAGATATGGCACAATTGGCTGATAGAGTTCGACAGGTCGAAAGGCTTAAAACTGAAAAGGAGAGAACTAGTAGGTTCAATAATAAAAAAGAAAAAGTCGCATATGTCGACACTACTGACAGCGACCAGGAATTCGACATATCGTATGAGGATGTCGAAGAAGAGGTTAATGTTGCAGAATTAAAACCTGGGCCTCCTTATACGTGTAAAGTGTTAAAGCCATCAGATGGGAAAAATCCTGTCGAGCCTAAAAATGATAAGTTTGTTACAAAAACTTACACCTTTGATGTTTCTAAATGTGATGAAATATTTGATCTTTTAGTTACTCATGGTCAAATTTTGGTGCCTAAAGGCCTGAAACTACCACCATTGGAACAAAGAAAGAAAAGGGGTTTTTGTAAATTCCATAACTTTTTAGGCCATAACACTGCTCGTTGTGTTGTTTTCAGGGATTTGGTCCAGAAAGCTCTCAATGAAGGTAAGCTGAAATTTGGTGACAAATCAAAGCCTCCAATGCAAATCGACACTGATCCTCTTCCGACAGCAGAGACAATGTATGCTGAAGTCGACATCATGGTTGTCGAAACCACTGAAATTGTTGCTGGAAATGATAATTTGACAAAAGATACTGAAGTTTCTGAGGCTAATGTCGAAATGGTCACTGAAGACCAATATACTGAGAAAATGAAAGTTGCTTACCCAAAAGCAGAAGAGGAATTAATTGATTTCCTTAATCGTTGCAAGATAAGCAACACAGAAGTGATGCTATGTCCAAGATGCAGTTCTGTTTTTGACAAAGAGGCTGCAAAGAGCCTTGAAGGTTATCGACCTCAATTGAAGCGGAAAGGAAAGTCGGTCGACAAAAGGCCAAAGTTCAGTTTCGACAAAAGAGGGATACCATACAAAGTTAATTCGACAAAGCATACTCAGAAATAGCAACTTAAGACTTATGTTCATTCAACAAAGTCTCCTGTAGAGAAATGGGTGTACTCCGGTGGAAAGAATACTGGATACTTACTGTAACGCCCCAAAATAATTTAATTATTTATTTAATTAAGTTATTTAAGGCTTACAATATTTATTTAATTTAATTAAATAATTCAAGGTTTAATTATTTTATTTTATTTATTAGGAGGTGTTGTCACTAATTAAGTGGTGCGAGCAAGGGCCCGTGATCCACAATTAGGCCCGTGGCCCATTGCCTAGTCAAGGAATTCGACTCACAAGGGGTCTTAGAAGTTAGTTTTCATTTTTTACTCTATTGCAAAAAGAAAGAAAAGAAACGTAAAAAGAGAGAGTGAGAAGAGGAGAAGTGCGAAGTGAAGAGGAGAAGAAGAGAAAGGGGCGAATCACTCAAGGAGGAGGAAGAGCTTGATTGGAGTCTTGCATTTTCCTTGGAGCTTTGCTAGCAATTTTCGACTTCCATAAGGTTAGGGGATCCTCTTTTTGTTTTTAATACCTTATGCGAATTGGTGATGCTTAGGGTTAGGGTTCTAGGATAGTTTCTATGAATGAATTGTGATGTTGATGATCAATTTATAGTATTGTGATGCTTGATTCTAAATTGCCTATGTTGAAATCGCATGATGGAATGTTTGAATTGTTGCTAATGCGAATTGGTGATGCTTAGGGTTAGGGTTCTAGGATAGTTTCTATGAATGAATTGTGATGTTGATGATCAATTTATAGTATTGTGATGCTTGATTCTAAATTGCCTATGTTGAAATCGCATGATGGAATGTTTGAATTGTTGCTAATGCGAATTGGATGTCATATGTTTGAATATATGACTTATTGGTGCCTACTTGGTGAAATTGAGAATCATGGTGATACTTGAATCATATATATATAATTGAGTGTTTGGTGAATTTAAATTGGTGATTGAAATTGAAAAATTCTGGTTTTTGGAAGCTCCTAGGCGCCTTGGGCGCCATATGTATGTTGCTGGATTTTGTGTTCTGCGCCTTAGTCATGGGCGCCAGGCGCCCAGCAGTGTGCCTGCGCCAGTTTTCCAATTCTGTTGCCCCTGTGTTGCTGTTTCTGTGTCACTGTGTTGCTGTGCCTGTTGCCACTGTGTGGCTGTGTTCTGTGTCACTGTGCTGCCAATTTTGGCGCTAGGTGCTTGTGTCATGGGCGCCAAGGGCCCCAATGTTCTGGTGATGGTTTTGTAAAATTTGATTTCAGGTTTTCATATTCAGGTAAAATGGCTCGTGCAAAATGATTTTGGGCACCAAAATAGTTGGGTTGCGTGTTTTCACTAGGCGCCTAGTGCATGGGCGCCAGAAATGCTGTTCACTTTTTGACAAAATTTTTATTGGGTTCTCATGTTCTGAGCATTTGGCTCGTGTAAAATCAATTTCGAAGTAAAATGAGTTTTGTTGCATGTTGGCCTTAGGCGCCTAGTGCTTGGGCGCCGTGTTGCTGTGCTGGGCGCAATGCGCCTATGCGCGTGCTGTTTCCTGGGCGCCAAGCGCCTATGCGCGCTGCGGTTCCCTGGGCGCCGAGCGCCTATGCGCGTGCTGTTTCCTGGGCGCCAAGCGCCTATGCGCGCTGCGGTTCCCTGGGCGCCGAGCGCCTATGCGCGTTACTGTCTCCTGGGCGCCATGCGCCTATGCGTGTTGCCTTTCCTGGGCGCCAAGCGCCCATGCGCCAAGCTCCGTGTTGCTCCTGGGCGCCCAGCGCCCATGCGCCAGTTTCCAGGATGTCTAAGTATTTTTCCTATTTTGTTTTTAATGTAACTTTTGACTCGGTTATCCAAATTTAACGGTTCAAAATGCGTTTCGAAGCTAATTTCAGTGTCTATCCAAATGTTCCAATTTTGTGCAAAAATAAATTATTTTACTGGTGTTTCTGGGCTGAGGTGTTCAAGTGTCCAAATGGCAATTTTTACCCACTTTCCCTATGTCGTGTCAAATCATAAATTGACCTAAATTGAAGTTGGTGTTGGTGTGATTGGTGGGTTGAATTGGTGAGTATATTTTGGTGTGATTGGTGAGCAGAGGCTTCGGCCTAATTTTAAATTTGGTGAGCTGATTAATGCACTATGGTAAGAATATGAATTAAAATGGTGAGCTGAATGAAATGGTGATTTTATTTAATTGTAGTGTGTTGTGATGCATTTCCATAACACCTCATGAGACATGTGCATTATTGGTGAGCAGAGGCTTCGGCCTAGTTTTATTTGGTGAGCAGAGGCTACGGCCTATTGGTATTTGGTGACGGATCCGACATGCATGTGCCCGTGGAGTTTGGGTTGCATTTCATGCATAATCATATATTGTGTAGTGCTGCTTAGAAATAGAATGTTGATGTGATTGTTTCCATTGTTGTGAACTGGTGTGCCTGGTTTCCTTTTTCCTATGCAGTGCTTAATTCCCATATGTTATTAATTATGAAAAGAGACTCACCCTACTGCTTTTATGTTGCTTCTTATGTCGGCAACGTGCAGGTAATAACGAGTGAAGGTTTCCCTTATGCCTTCGTCTGGTAGGAAGTGTCACGCTCTGATACGTAGCACCAGGGGGGGGGGGGGGTGTCCTATGTTTATGTATTATTTTCCTTAAACCGTTAGATTTTTATTGGTGATGTATTGGTTTTTATTTTAGAACTCATTATTATTCCGCTGCTGGTGGTGACTGAATTTAGTTGATGCGAACTAGACGTTTTTTTTATGGTGCTATGTATCTTGTGTTTTGAACCGAACTGTGAAAAGTGAAGTGGTTGATTTTTATGGAGTAAGTGTAGCACTCGCTTAAATTGTTTTCAAAAAGAAAAAAAAAAGAAACTCTGATTTTATTAAAAAGTAAGGTTATTAGAAAAGGGGTGTTACATTAGTGGTATCAGAGCAGTTCGGTTTGTCCGGCCAAGTCGTCCTGTCATAGTGTCATATGACAAATAGAATTGTTAGATTAGTTCTAAATTTCTGTTTGTGCTGCAGTGATAGTTTGAAATGGCTGGGAGGAACGACGCTGCTCTTGCTGCTGCTTTGCAGGCTATGGCTCAGGCTGTTGAGAACCAGCAAAATGGTGCTGAAAATGCTGGGACTCGCAGTTTAGCCACGTTCCAGAGGGAGAATCCACCTGTTTTTAAGGGCAAGTACAATCCAGATGGTGCTCTAGCATGGCTGAAAGAGATCGAAAGGATATTTCGGGTCATGGATTGTAATGATGCGCAGAAGGTCAGGTATGGTACCCATACGCTGGCAGAGGAAGCTGATGATTGGTGGATGGAGGTTAGGCAGAGGTTAGAGACTGCTAATGAGGAGATAACTTGGGCTGTTTTCCGTAGAGAGTTCTTGCGGAAGTATTTTCCTGAAGATGTGAGAGGTAAGAAAGAAATAGAATTCCTTGAGCTGAAGCAAGGAAGCATGTCAGTGACGGAGTATGCTGCCGAGTTCACTGAATTGGCTAAGTTTTATCCCCATTATGCTGATGCTGATTCTGAATTTTCAAAGTGTATAAAGTTTGAGAATGGACTGAGGGCTGATATAAAGAAAGCTATAGGGTACCAGAAGATTCGGGTATTTGCTGATTTGATCGACAGTTGCAGGATATATGAGGATGATAGTAATGCTCACTCCAAGGTCATGAGAGATCAGAGGGGTAAATTTCAGAATCGGGGTAAGCCATATGAGGTTCAGGCTGGTAAGGGTAAGCAGAGGTATGCTGATAATAAGAAAACAAGTGAGGGAGATGCCCCTGCGAAGGTTGTGTGCTACAGGTGTGGCAAGCCGGGTCATAAGAGTTTTGACTGCTCGGATAATAAGTGTTTCAAGTGCGGTAAAGAAGGTCATGTGGCTGCGAAATGTGAGAAAAGGGATGTGGTGTGTTACAACTGTGGGGAAGCAGGTCATATTAGTACCAAGTGTACTAAGCCGAAGAAAGAGAAGTCCCATGGAAAAGTGTTTGCTCTCGCAGGATCAGAAGATACCAATGAGATTAGAGGTACATGTTTTATTAATGGTATTCCCTTGATTGCTATTATTGATACTGGTGCTACGCATTCATTTATTGCTGCTTTATGTGCTGAGAAATTGGACCTTGTTTTATCTTCTATGATGAGGGAGATGGTTATTGACACTCCAGCTAAGGGTTCAGTAACTACCTCTCTTGTGTGTGCTAAGTGCCCTCTGTCAATCTTCGGCAGAGATTTTCTTGTTGACCTTATTTGTTTGCCGTTGGGAGGGTTGGATGTCATTCTTGGTATGGACTGGTTAGTATTTAACCATGTGCATATTAATTGTTCCCGAAGATCTGTGAGTTTCCTTCCTCCCGAGGAAGAAGAATCTGTTTTGTTGCCTGCTGGTCATTTGCATAAGGTAATGAAAGAGGGAGTTCATCTGTTTTCTTTGATGGCGTCATTATCTGCTGAGAATCAGGCGATCATCGAAGGGGTGCAAGTAGTGTGTGAGTTTCCTGAAGTGTTCCCGGATGAAATTCCAAGTGTCCCGCCAGAGAGGGAGGTTGAGTTTACCATTGATCTTATACCTGGTACTAGGCCTGTGTCTATGGCACCGTACCGAATGTCAGCCTCAGAGTTGTCTGAATTGAAAAAGCAATTAGAAGATCTACTTGAGAAGACATTTGTAAGGCCAAGTGTGTCACCGTGGGGTGCTCCGGTATTGTTAGTGAAAAAGAAGGACGGGAGTATGAGACTTTGTGTCGATTATAGGCAATTGAACAAAGTGACAATAAAGAACAGGTATCCGCTTCCCAGAATTGATGATCTGATGGACCAGTTGGTAGGTGCTAAGGTGTTTAGTAAAATCGATTTGAGGTCGGGTTATCACCAGATCAAGGTAAAGGATGAAGACATTCAGAAAACCGCTTTCAGAACGAGATATGGGCACTATGAGTATTCTGTGATGCCGTTTGGTGTTACCAACGCGCCGGGTGTGTTTATGGAGTACATGAATCGTACTTTCCATAGTTACTTGGATCGGTTTGTAGTTGTGTTTATTGACGACATTCTGGTGTATTCGAAAACAGAAGAGGAGCACGCAGAACATTTGAGGTTAGTGCTAGAAGTGTTGAAAGAAAAGAAATTGTATGCAAAATTGTCTAAGTGTGAGTTCTGGCTGAATGAAGTAGGTTTCCTTGGTCATATTATCTCTGGTAATGGTATAGCTGTGGACCCAGCCAAGGTTGATGCTGTGTCGCAATGGGAGAGCCCGAAGTCAGTTACTGAGATTAGGAGTTTCTTGGGATTAGCTGGTTACTACAGGAGGTTTATTGAAGGTTTCTCGAAGTTGGCACTTCCGTTGACTCAATTGACATGTAAGGGAAAAGCTTTTGTGTGGGATGCACGCTGTGAGGAGAGCTTCAATGAGTTGAAGAAGAGGTTGACCACATCGCCCGTTTTGACTTTGCCTGTTCCGGATCAACCATTTGTAGTATATTGTGATGCTTCCAAGATGGGTTTGGGAGGTGTGTTAATGCAAGAGGGTAAGGTAGTAGCTTATGCGTCCAGGCAGTTGAGGACCCATGAGAAGAACTACCCTACTCATGATTTGGAGCTTGCTGCAATTGTGTTCGTGCTGAAAATTTGGAGGCACTATCTGTATGGTACTAGATTTGAAGTGTTTAGTGACCATAAGAGTCTGAAATACTTATTCGATCAGAAGGAGCTGAATATGAGACAGAGACGTTGGTTAGAATTGCTGAAGGATTATGATTTCGGCTTGAACTATCACCCCGGCAAAGCTAATGTCGTGGCTGATGCTTTAAGTCGGAAGAGTTTGCATATGTCGGCTATGATGGTGAAAGAATTAGAGTTGATTGAGCAGTTTCGGGACATGAGTCTGGTTTGTGAAGTGACACCGCAGAGTGTCAGATTGGGAATGTTGAAGATTGGCAATGAATTTTTGGTTAGTGTTCGAGAAGCCCAAAAGTCAGATGTAAAGTTGGTAGACTTGTTAGTTGTGAATGATCAAGCTGTGAATGGAGATTTCAAGTTAGATTCCCAAGGTGTATTGAGATTCAGAGATAGGATTTGTATTCCTGATGATGCTGAGATGAAGAGAATGATTCTTGAGGAGAGCCATAGGAGCAAGTTGAGTATTCATCCAGGGGCTACGAAAATGTACCAAGATTTGAAGAAAATGTTCTGGTGGCCTGGTATGAAGAAGGATGTGGCCCAGTTTGTGTATTCTTGTCTGACTTGTCAGAAGTCTAAGATTGAGCATCAGAAGCCTGCGGGGTTGATGCAACCATTGGAGATTCCGGAATGGAAATGGGATAGCATTTCCATGGATTTTGTGTCTGGTTTGCCAAATACAGTGAGAGGGTTTGATGCTATATGGGTGGTAGTGGACAGGTTGTCAAAGTCTGCTCATTTCTTACCAATTAATATGACTTATCCAGTTCCAAAGTTGGCAGAGATCTACATCAAGACAATTGTGAAGTTGCATGGCGTTCCGCTTAGTATTGTATCTGATAGAGATCCAAGATTCACATCTGAATTTTGGAAAAGTTTGCAGGAAGCTTTGGGTTCTAAGTTGAGGTTGAGCTCCGCTTATCATCCGCAGACAGATGGTCAGACGGAGAGGACTATTCAGTCGTTAGAGGACTTGTTGAGAGCATGTGTTCTTGAGCAGGGAGGTTCATAGGATTCTCATCTTCCGTTGATAGAGTTCACTTACAACAACAGTTTTCATTCTAGTATTGGTATGGCACCGTTTGAGGCATTGTATGGTCGGAGATGTAGGACTCCGTTGTGTTGGTATGAATCTGGAGAGAGTGCAGTGTTGGGGCCTGAAATTGTGCGAGAAACAACTGAGAAGGTAAAATTAATCCGTGAGAAGATGAAAGCGTCGCAGAGTCGACAAAAGAGCTATCATGATAAGAGAAGGAAGGATTTAGAGTTTCAGGCAGGTGATCATGTGTTTCTGAGAGTCACTCCGGTGACTGGTGTTGGGCGTGCCTTGAAATCAAAGAAGTTAACTCCCCGTTTCATTGGTCCGTATCAGATTACGGAGAGGGTGGGAAGTGTTGCCTATAGGGTGGCCTTGCCGCCTAATCTTTCGAACTTGCATGACGTGTTTCACGTGTCACAACTTCGAAAGTATGTTCCAGACCCGTCTCATGTGATTCAGATGGACGAAGTAGAGGTACGGGATAATCTCACGGTTGAGACTATGCCTGTGCGAATTGAAGATAGAGAAGTGAAGATTCTGAGAGGGAAGGAGATTCTTTTGGTGAAAGTGGTTTGGTTAGGAGCTGCTGGTGAGAGTATGACTTGGGAGCTGGAGAGTAAGATGCGGGAAGCATATCCGGAGTTGTTTGATTCAGGTAATTTCGAGGACGAAATATTCTAAGTGGGGGAGAGTTGTAACGCCCCAAAATAATTTAATTATTTATTTAATTAAGTTATTTAAGGCTTACAATATTTATTTAATTTAATTAAATAATTCAAGGTTTAATTATTTTATTTTATTTATTAGGAGGTGTTGTCACTAATTAAGTGGTGCGAGCAAGGGCCCGTGATCCACAATTAGGCCCGTGGCCCATTGCCTAGTCAAGGAATTCGACTCACAAGGGGTCTTAGAAGTTAGTTTTCATTTTTTAGTCTATTGCAAAAAGAAAGAAAAGAAACGTAAAAAGAGAGAGTGAGAAGAGGAGAAGTGCGAAGTGAAGAGGAGAAGAAGAGAAAGGGGTGAATCACTCAAGGAGGAGGAAGAGCTTGATTGGAGTCTTGCATTTTTCTTGGAGCTTTGCTAGCAATTTTCGACTTCCATAAGGTTAGGGGGTCCTCTTTTTGTTTTTAATACCTTATGCGAATTGGTGATGCTTAGGGTTAGGGTTCTAGGATAGTTTCTATGAATGAATTGTGATGTTGATGATCAATTTATAGTATTGTGATGGTTGATTCTAAATTGCCTATGTTGAAATCGCATGATGGAATGTTTGAATTGTTGCTAATGCGAATTGGTGATGCTTAGGGTTAGGATTCTAGGATAGTTTCTATGAATGAATTGTGATGTTGATGATCAATTTATAGTATTGTGATGCTTGATTCTAAATTGCCTATGTTGAAATCGCATGATGGAATGTTTGAATTGTTGCTAATGCGAACTGGATGTCATATGTTTGAATATATGACTTATTGGTGCCTACTTGGTGAAATTGAGAGTCATGGTGATACTTGAATCATATATATATAATTGAGTGTTTGGTGAATTTAAATTGGTGATTGAAATTGAAAAATTCTGGTTTTTGGAAGCTCCTAGGCGCCTTGGGCGCCATATGTATGTTGCTGGATTTTGTGTTCTGCGCCTTAGTCATGGGCGCCAGGCGCCCAGCAGTGTGCCTGCGCCAGTTTTCCAATTCTGTTGCCCCTGTGTTGCTGTTTCTGTGTCACTGTGTTGCTGTGCCTGTTGCCACTGTGTGGCTGTGTTCTGTGCTGCCAGTTTTGGCGCTAGGTGCTTGTGTCATGGGCGCCAAGGGCCCCAATGTTCTGGTGATGGTTTTGTAAAATTTGATTTCAGGTTTTCATATTCAGGTAAAATGGCTCGTGCAAAATGATTTTGGGCACCAAAATAGTTGGGTTGCGTGTTTTCACTAGGCGCCTAGTGCATGGGCGCCAGAAATGCTGTTCACTTTTTGACAAAATTTTTATTGGGTTCTCATGTTCTGAGCATTTGGCTCGTGTAAAATCAATTTCGAAGTAAAATGAGTTTTGTTGCATGTTGGCCTTAGGCGCCTAGTGCTTGGGCGCCGTGTTGCTGTGCTGGGCGCAATGCGCCTATGCGCGTGCTGTTTCCTGGGCGCCAAGCGCCTATGCGCGCTGCGGTTCCCTGGGCGCCGAGCGCCTATGCGCGTTACTGTCTCCTGGGCGCCATGCGCCTATGCGTGTTGCCTTTCCTGGGCGCCAAGCGCCCATGCGCCAAGCTCCGTGTTGCTCCTGGGCGCCCAGCGCCCATGCGCCAGTTTCCAGGATGTTTAAGTATTTTTCCTATTTTGTTTTTAATGTAACTTTTGACTCGGTTATCCAAATTTAACGGTTCAAAATGCGTTTCGAAGCTAATTTCAGTGTCTATCCAAATGTTCCAATTTTGTGCAAAAATAAATTATTTTACTGGTGTTTCTGGGCTGAGGTGTTCAAGTGTCCAAATGGCAATTTTTACCCACTTTCCCTATGTCGTGTCAAATCATAAATTGACCTAAATTGAAGTTGGTGTTGGTGTGATTGGTGGGTTGAATTGGTGAGTATATTTTGGTGTGATTGGTGAGCAGAGGCTTCGGCCTAATTTTAAATTTGGTGAGCTGATTAATGCACTATGGTAAGAATATGAATTAAAATGGTGAGCTGAATGAAATGGTGATTTTATTTAATTGTAGTGTGTTGTGATGCATTTCCATAACACCTCATGAGACATGTGCATTATTGGTGAGCAGAGGCTTCGGCCTAGTTTTATTTGGTGAGCAGAGGCTACGGCCTATTGGTATTTGGTGACGGATCCGACATGCATGTGCCCGTGGAGTTTGGGTTGCATTTCATGCATAATCATATATTGTGTAGTGCTGCTTAGAAATAGAATGTTGATGTGATTGTTTCCATTGTTGTGAACTGGTGTGCCTGGTTTCCTTTTTCCTAGGCAGTGCTTAATTCCCATATGTTATTAATTATGAAAAGAGACTCACCCTACTGCTTTTATGTTGCTTCTTATGTCGGCAACGTGCAGGTAATAACGAGTGAAGGTTTCCCTTATGCCTTCGTCTGGTAGGAAGTGTCACGCTCTGATACGTAGCACCAGGGGGGGGGGGGGTTGTCCTATGTTTATGTATTATTTTCCTTAAACCGTTAGATTTTTATTGGTGATGTATTGGTTTTTATTTTAGAACTCATTATTATTCCGCTGCTGGTGGTGACTGAATTTAGTTGATGCGAACTAGACGTTTTTTTTATGGTGCTATGTATCTTGTGTTTTGAACCGAACTGTGAAAAGTGAAGTGGTTGATTTTTATGGAGTAAGTGTAGCACTCGCTTAAATTGTTTTCAAAAAGAAAAAAAAAAAGAAACTCTGATTTTATTAAAAAGTAAGGTTATTAGAAAAGGGGTGTTACACTTACCCATGAATTCTAGTGGGAAAAGTTTTGGGTATCAACAAAAACCCACAAAAATGGTTAGGGGAAGCACCATTACTGGCCAAAACAAGGCACTTGAATCGAATAAGTATGCCTATAACAACAATTACAAAGGGAAGAATCCCATGACTAGAACTCAATGGCGCAGACACCAACGCCAAAAGAAAGCTATTGGTGCAGGACAAGTAGAGAGTTCTAACCAAAAACAAGGTAAGCAAGTGGCTGTCGAAGTGGCTAGAAAGCCAGCTACTGAGAGGATATTTCCTCCACTCTCAGCAATCAAAGAAGGCTTTAACTTAGACGAAGAAATGGAGTCTGATTTTGCTGATTCCGGGTCAGACTTTGATGTCCTATGCAATGTGGTCTCAATTCTACCAATTGAGTATGATGTAGTTTCTGAAGTGAATGATGTCGAGGAAGATTTCGACGAAGAGACTACTTATAAACCAATTTGTTACTATGTGCTGAAGAATGGTTGTGTTGAAGAACAACATGCTGTATTTGAGAAACTAGATTGTGGAATGATGAACCATCTCAAATTCAAACCTTTGTTCATTCAAGCTAAAGTGAACAATATAGGTATCAACAAGATTTTGGTCGACGGTGGTGCTGTTGTAAACTTGATGCCACAACATTTGTTGAGGAAAATTGGTAAATGTGATACTGATTTGAGGCCACACAACGTGGTACTCACAAATTATGAAGGCAAAACTGGCCACTCACTTGGGGTCATCGAAGTCGAGTTAGCTGTGGGTAGCATCAAAAGATCAACGTTGTTTCTGGTAGTTCCTTCTAAGGCTAACTACAACTTGTTTCTAGGAAGAGAGTGGATACATGGCGTGGGGGCAATACCATCAACTGTTCACCAAAGGCTCATTATTTGGAGAGAAGATGGGTTGGTCAAAAACATTGAAGGTGATCAGAGTTACTTCAAAGCGGAGGTAAATATTATCACTAAGAAAACTTTCGACAAACAATTGGCGAACATTGCGCCATGTTCTTCTTCTGATCTTGGTTATGTATACCAAGATAATGTGTTTTCCTCAGTTACTATTCACCCAAACTATGGATTTATTTGGGAGAGGGAGGTTATATGGATGAGGATAATCACCCAAAAGGCTTTTGCAAGCCTACTTGGTGGGATGGACCATAAATAGTTTATTCATGTCTAAGCCTACTGGGTGGGATGGACCATAAATAGTTTATTTATGTCTAAGCCCAATGCATGGGATAGAATTACGGCCTATGTGGCCGAAAATAAAGGAAAAACGGCTTTGGAAGCCGAGTTACGACAACAAATGGTTGCTGAAGCCAGTGACAGTAATAGTAAGGAAGATTTGGTCGAAGACCAAAGGATTGATTGTGTATATGATGATGAGCCTTTAGGTTTTGAAAAGGACCCAATGGGTTCGACCAAGAAAATGCAAGCATGAGATCCCTTGGAAGAAATTGGCTTGGGAGATGGCTCTGTAAAAAGGCCAACATATATTAGTGAAAAGATTGACAAAGCTTTCAGGATGCAAACTGTCGAACTTTTGAAAGAATTTAAAGACTGTTTTGCTTGGGACTACAATGAGATGCCATGTTTAAGTCGAGAAGTAGTGGAATTGAAGCTGCCTATACGACCAGAAAAGAAGCCAGTGAAGCAGACACCAAGAAGATTTTCACCACAAATCCTGTTGAAGATCAAAGCAGAAATTGAAAGACTACTCAAGAGCAAGTTCATCAGAACTGCCAGGTATGTAGATTGGTTAGCAAATATAATTCCTGTTATTAAGAAAAATGGAACTCTTAGAGTTTGCATAGATTTCAGGGATTTAAATAATGCTACACCCAAAGATCAGTACCCTATGCCTGTGGCAGAAATGCTTGTTGATTCAGCAGCAGGCTTTGAATATTTAAGTACGCTTGATGGTTATTCTGGTTATAACCAAATTTTTATTGCTAAAGAAGATGTATCAAAAATAGCATTTCGATGCCAAGGGTCATTAGGTGTTTATGAATGGGTGATGATGTCTTTTGGTTTAAAAAATGCTGGTGCTACATACCAAAGAGTTATGAATTCTATGTTTCATGATTTTATAGAAAATTTTATGCAAGTGTACATAGAGGACATAGTTGTTAAGTCTTCATCAGAAAGTGGTCGTTTAGACCATCTTCGACAATCATTTGAAAGAATGAGAAAATATGGATTGAAAATGAATCCACTTAAATGTGCCTTCTGTGTACGTGCAGGTGACTTTTTAGGATTTGTTGTGCACAAAAAAGGCATTGAAATAAATCAAAACAAGACAAAGGCAATTTTAGAGACGAAAGCTCATTTGACAAAGAATGAATTGCAGTCGTTACTAGGAAAAATCAATTTCCTTAGAAGGTTCATTTCAAACCTAAGTGGCAAGACACAAGTTTTTTCGCCATTACTTCGACTGAAGAAAGAAGATGTGTTCAGGTGGGATCCAGAACACCAAAAAGCTTTCGACGAGATCAAGGGTTATCTGATGAAGCCTCCTATTTTGTTACCTCCTATTAGAAATAAAGTAATGAAATTGTATGTAGCAGCATCAGAATTGTCGATAGGTAGCATGTTAGCACAAGAGGATGAAAATGGTGTCGAAAGATCCATTTATTACCTTAGAGAGTTTTAAATGATGCTGAAACTAGGTATCATCCAACAGAAAAGTTGTGCCTATGCTTGTATTTCTCTTGTACAAAATTAAAGCAATATATAAAGCCCGTTGATGTGTATGTTTACTCGCATTTTGATATTATTAAACATATGCCGTCGAAACCAATATTACATAGTAGAATTGGTAAATGGGCTTTAGCGCTTTCTGAATATTCACTAACTTATCAGCCTTTAAAATCTATTAAAGGCCAAATTGTGGCTGATTTTATCGTCGATCACTCATTGGTCGAGGTCCCATTAAATTTATTGGATATTCAGCCTTGGAAGTTATACTTCGACGGTTCTAGCCATAAAAATGGTTCTGGAATTGGAATTCTCATTGTTTTTCCAACAAAAATACCAACGAAGTATAAGTATAAGATCGAAGGTTTTTGCACCAATAATGAGGCTGAATATGAAGCCTTGATAGCAGGACTTGAGATTTTGCTGGACTTGGGGGTAAAACACGTCGAAATTAAGGGCGATTCTGAATTAGTTGTGAAGCAGTTAACTAAAGAATATAAATGCATTAAGGAAAATCTAATAGTGTATTTTGTTGCTGCCAATGCTTTATTAAAACGTTTTAACAGTGTTAATGATGACTCATATTTAGATGTGTTATTTATGCTCTTATAACTTAAATCAACACAAGTTCTCAAGTAATATTCGTGCTTTATTAGGTAAATATTAGTTATTTAGAGGAAAGAAGGGTTAGGAGCTTGTTTGTTATTATTTGACACTTTTGGTGCCTTTTTGAGTATTTTAATGTTTCTGCTAAGTGCTGCAGCGGTAAGCGCTATATGACGATTGGCCACTTGGATATTTATGAAGCCACTTGCTGCTTGATGAGTCATCATTCTGATCTTCTTCTTATCAGCCTGACATTGAAGCCTCCAAGTGGATTCAATAAGACACTTGGCGCCTCCTAATTGAAGCTTGTTTGATAGTTGGTGATAATTGTAATCATTGCCCTTTTTGTAAAGCTACTTTATGAGATATGGATAATATCTATCTCACTTCTTCTTCCTCACAAGATAGATTTCGAAATATGGAGAATTTTTGGAGAGAAAAACTTGACACCCTTCTCCTCCATTAATCCTCCACTTCAAGCTTTCATTTCTCAAGAGAAGATCATCATTTCCAGCGTTGTGAAGCTGTGCTGTAGCGTCAGCAACCCGTCACATAAGAAGGAGGTCACTACGTGCATCTTTTGCAACCTTGCTTATTCTTTTCATTTTCGGTAATATAAGCTTTTTGGTTTGTATTGTGTTGTTGATGCTCATCATGAGCTAACGTTATAGCGCTTCACTACTGAGAAATTACTTAGAAAAGAGCAGTCCAACTCACTTTATCAACTCTTGAGCTTTCTTTACTTGTTTATTTACATTTATGTTACTCACAATACTTGTTGACAACTTGTTATTGTTACTTGTTTTCTCACTAGCTTAACTACTAACTTAAATATAGAAGTAAACTCAACAATATCCGTGGGAACGATCTTTACTTATCAATATATTACTTGTTGCGATTGTGTATACTTTCACATCTACTTTTCGCACAACAAGTTTTTGGCGCCATTGCCGGGGATTGTGAAAGTTAATTTCTATTGTTTAGTTAGTTTAGATTCTTTTGTGAGTTTGTTCTATTTTTCAACAAATTTTTTTCTAAGTTGTATTGTGTTTTTTGTTTGTAGTGTGTTTCTCTTTGTTGTTATTTGTGTTTAGTGTTTGTGAAAAAAAAATCCACTTTATGCCATGGACCATTTGAATTTTTACTCCATGCAAGCAAGGAATGCTCAACAACAATTTTTCAACTATGACTTCCATGGGGATGAACATGAAAGGGGCTGTTATGAGACAAATTTCAAGCTCATGACAGCCCAAAATATGGATTATGGCATGGGAAATGTTGTGTGTGAGCAAGATTCATATTCTCAAGCTCAAACCAAAGGATTACATGAGGACAATTCTGATCTAAAAGAACTCTTAGCTCAATTCCTTGAGGATATCAAAGTGGATAAAGACAACTTTCAAGTGTTATGCAAGAATATTGAAGAGAGTTGTATTGAAGAGGTGGTTGAGCAAAATGAAGATAATTTCAAAGAACTCTTAGCTCATTCCATTGAATATATGAAGGTGGAGCGTGACAACTTTGAAGCTTCATGCAAGAATATAGAGGCTCACTTTAACACTATAATGGAGCATCTAAAAGAAGAGAGTTGTATTGAAGAGGTGGTTGAGCAAAAGAAAGAAAAAAGTGTAGAGTTTGAAGATGAATGTTATCATTTGGGCAACTCTGATTTTAAAGAAATTTTTGCTCAGTCCATTGAATCTACTGAGTTGGTTGAGAAAGAGGAAGAAAAACAGAGTGTAGAGTATGAACTTGCATATGGTCATGTGGAAATAGTGGAAGAAAAACAAAAAAGTTGTGTAGTTGTAGAAAAAGAAAAATTCAAAAATAGTGACAAAGAAGAAGAACCAAGGTTGAGGTATGAAAAGAGTCACGTACGTGACAATTGAGACTCAATCCTTGGTAATGAAAGAAAAGATTCCTCCGCAAAATGAGCTTCAATTTTTTCAAGAGAGGGGGAAGTCCTATCCCAAATGCTTATTGGTTGGGGCATGGGAACACTTGCTGCCATATACCAAATACATGGGATTTCTGACCAAAAAGAGAAAGCGGAAGGATGATATTTTCTTCTTGTCCTATTATCCACCCTAACTTGGGTTTTGAATGTCAAGTCTAGCTAAGGACTCTTAAACTAAGCGCTACTGGGAGGCAACCCAAGGTTCTTAAACTAACAGTTTTGTGTTTTAAATTTTTCTTTTGTGTAGGAGTGAATTTTGTGAAGTGAGAAAAGAAGCCACCAAAGGAGAAACCCTAGGACCAAGTTGGCAGATGACCCTCCACAAGAAGTGCCAGTTAGCACTATAGCGGCTGATGCTACAGCGCCTAAAGCCCAGTCCCCGCACAAAACTGCATCTGAGGAGAATACTCTTGATCTTTCTGCAGAAAGGGAAGCAACAGAAAAGCTGGCTGAGATGAAAGCTTACAAGGAAGCAGAGGATCCCCAGAATGAGGCTACAGGACCTAGCGCTGTAACGGCAGGAAAGAAAAAAATCCAGTAGCAGAGCCACCACAGTGCCCACCAGAGCAAGCAATAGGCTCAAATCTGGGTTAGCAAACAAGTCCTCTAACCCTTCTTTTAAAAAAATGTTGTTTGTTTATTTTCAATAAATCTGTTAGGTGTTATAGTGTTTGTTGTTGCATCTAACAGTATGTTTAGAGTTTTATTTCTGTTGTTTTTAATTCTGTTGAGTTTTAGTCATAGGCCTCTCCCATTAGAATTGCATGAGAAGTGGAGACACTGTTAGGTCTTAAGTTGGGGGGAGGACCTTAAAAGTGTTTAATGTTATATGTGAAATGTTAATGTTATGTGTTTAATGTTATGTTTGTTGAATGAAAAGCATGATCAGTTGCAATTCCTAGTTCTTCAATAATAGGATATGTTTCTTCCTGGGCTAAATTTAATGATGATTATGTGTTGTGAGTAGAGTAGCCTTATTTGAACAATGACTAGTCTTATTGCTGCTTCTACACAAAACTCTAGGCTTAGCAAGGAACCTAGTTAGCTAGGAATGATAAGGTTTAGTCAAGTTTTTACTAAAAATTGAGAGTAGCATTTGAAGCTAAGTTTGGGGGTGCATCGGTTATATTAAGGCTAGGGATGAAGATTATAGGATGGTCAGTGCAATAGGACCCAAAGTGTACAAATGGTCATGTAAAAGGCTGCAATTGCCTGAAACAAATGCTGAACTGTTCCAAAAATGCATATAAGAAAAAGAAGAAAAAGAAAAGAAAAGAAAAAAAGAAAAATAAAAACGATAGAAATGCAAATAAGGAGTTCAGTAATGAGGGCATTGCAGCTGAATCTGTTCATCAAGTAACCAGTGCTATAGCATCTAACGCTATAGCGCTGAGAAATCACCAAATCAATAGTTAGTGCACTGTGTAACGCCCCAAAATTTAATTAATTATTTAATTGAATTGTTTGGGAATTTAATTGGTAGAAAATAATAAAATAAAAATAATATTAGACTATATGGACCTATGGTTAGGGTTAGTAGTAGTGAATTTGAAGTGTCATGGAAAAGGCCCATGATTAAGTCGCATAGCCAAGAGAAAAAGCCCATGATAATCAACTAAGTATAAATAAGCCTTTTTAGGGTTTTGCTCACTAATTAGAAAAACAAAAATTTGAGAGTGAGAAAGGAGTGAGGAGGCGCGGCGAAGAGGAGGAGGAGGCTAGGGCAAGGTTGCGAATTCTTCAAGGCTAAGGTAAGGGTGGGGTTCTGTCTCTATAATTGGGTGTATGAAGGGCTCTATGTAGAAAGGTTAATGGAACCCTAGGTGATTAAGTTAGACTAGTGGTAGGAATTAAATTTGATTGATGATGAATGAATGTGATTTGATGATGATTTAGCATGATTGGTAATGATTGGACATGATTGATGATGATTGAGCTTGCTTGTTGATGATTTGAACCAAAAATTTTGTCCATAGGGCGCCATGAGCGCCAATGTTGCTGTTGCTGTTGTTGGGCGCCTCCCTGGGCGCCAATTTCTGTGCGTATGTTGCTGCCTGGGCGCCATGGGCGCCGTCCCTGGAACTGTGCTGGGCGCCAAGGGCGCCATCCTGTGTTGTGTGACTGGGCGCCTTCCTGGGCGCCATTCTGGGTGTGAAGTGTTCTGGCGCAGGGGCGCCAAGGGCGCTGTTCCTGTCCTGTTGCTGGGCGCCATCTTGCTGTTGTGTGTTGCTGTCTTGCAGATTCCTGGCGCATGGGCGCCAAGGGCGCCAAAATCCTGGATGCCCAATTGCTGTTGTCTATGTTGTTCTGGCGCATGGGCGCCAAGGGCGCCAAGATGGTGGCTGCCCAATTGTTGTTTTCTAAGTTGTTCTGGCGCATGGGCGCCAAGGGCGCCAAGATGGTGGCTGCCCAATTGTTGTTTTCTAAGTTGTTCTGGCGCATGGGCGCCAAGATGGTGGCTGCCCAATTGTTGTTTTCTAAGTTGTTCTGGCACATGGGCGCCAAGGGCGCCAAGATGGTGGCTGCCCAATTGCTGTTTCAGGTGTTGTTCTGGCGCATGGGGGCCAAGGTGGTGGCTGCCCTGCCGCTGTGGCTGTGTTGTCCTGGCGCATGGGCGCCAAGGGTGCCAAGATTGGCTGCCCGGTTGCTGTTGTTGCTTGTTGTGTCTGGCGCAGGGTCGCCATGGGCGCCAGAATCTGGCTGCCTTGTGCTGTGTTGTGTTGCTGGGCGCCAGTTTGGCTGCCCGTTGTGCTGCTGGGCGCCATGGGCGCCAGTTTGACTGCCAATTGTGTTGCTTGGCGTAGTGGGCGCCAAGGGCGCCAAGTGTGGCTGCCCAAATGTGAATTTCACGATTGTTGTTTTAAACTGATGTTGAATATGTGATTAGGCCCAAAGTTGTCAAAATGATGAACGTTGCTAAATTATTGAGATGTTGCCGAAATGATGAACGTTGCTAAATTATTGCGATGTTGCCAAAAGGTTGAGAATTGTTAAAATATTGCGATGTTGCTAGAATGTTGAAAATTGTTAAGTTATAAATTGTTGACGACGAAGGATTGTACGAAGACGAACTTGCCTCTATTTATTGGCAGGTGATGTGTTGTAGGCCTACGGCCAATGTTGTTTTCCGATGTTGTGCGTTGCTATGTAACCGTTGTTATTGCTTGTGCATTTACATAGCGTCGCATGCATATCATATTTTTACGATGGAGTTATGCTCAAACCACGACGACGATGTTGCGATGTTGATGCCCCTATTTAAAGGTTTTGGATTATGGTACCACATGCATTATAGGGCGATGGCCCTGAGTTGAGTCACATTTCGCATTACGTGCATATTTATGTGATTGAGATGATGTTGACTAAATGATGAATTCATGCCATGACCTGAATTACATATTGCTTTTCATGTATCCGATTATATAGTGCGATATCTCACCCCTTCTATTTCAATGTTACCCCAATGTTGGTAACGTGCAGGTAATCCCGAATGAAGGCAGTTCACCTTCGTTTGATCGAGTCGGTGTCGTCGCTCTGATATGTAACACTCGGGGGGGGGGGGGGGGGGGGAGGATGAACACACGTTCTAATGTTATTTGCTTTGTTATTTCGTTGTTGGAGCTTTAAGCTGTTGGTTGTATTTTGATGTTTTCCGAACTGTCTTGAGTTGTTAAGACGCAACGATGATTTTAATTGACCTGTGTGAATCCGCTGCGTAATTACGAAGATGAATTATTCGGAAGACTAAAACGTTGTTTTACCGTTTCGTCCAAAAGTGTTATATAACTGTTTCAAAAGCGAATTAATATTGTTTGTTGTTTCCACGAAGCAAATAGATTTTATGAACTCTGATATTTTCGTATTATTTTGCCGGGTAGAAATGGGGTGTTACACATTGGCCAAAGATCTGAAATGCCTCATCAAGCCCTTTGTTGTGTTTTGAAGCCCCTAAAGTCTTTTGTGAAGTTGTTAGTCTACTCTCCTTTTTGAAAAATTATTTGGCTAAACCAAAAGAAGGCCACTCTTTCCAAGGCTAGGAGAAATGTTGAAACTAGCTAGGAGCTAAACTAAGCCTAGTAGTCACACACTCACAATTGAGCAGTAATAATTCTAGATGTTGTGAAAAACAATGGTGTGTGTGTGTGTGAAAGAGAGAATGTGAATCTGAAAGTTTGGCCCACTAAGAACATTTTTGAAAAATTGTTTGATTTAGGGATGCAACTGACCTTGTCTTTCTATGCTGTTATTGTTCTATTTTAAGTTTGTTTGTTTGTCTTTATCAAGTGTCATTCCTTGAGGACAAGCAATGGTTTAAGTTTGGGGGTGTGATAACTCTTATCTATAAGAGTTATTTATGCTTTCTAGACTTAAACAAATGCGAGTTCTGAAGTAATAATAATAATATATTTTTTTGGAAAAAGATATTGTTGTTGTCTTGTTTGTGCAGTTAATCTATGTAATTGTTTCTTTGTTGTTGTGTTGTTGTTCTTTGACAAGCGTCATTACTTGAGGACAAGCAATGGTTTAAGTTTGGGGGTGTGATGACTCATATTTAGATGTGTTATTTATGCTCTTATCACTTAAATCAACACAAGTTCTCAAGTAATATTCGTGCTTTATTAGGTAAATATTAGTTATTTAGAGGAAAGAAGGGTTAGGAGCTTGTTTGTTATCATTTGACACTTTTGGTGCCTTTTTGAGTATTTTAATGTTTCAGCTAAGTGCTGCAGCGGTAAGCGCTATAGCGCTATATGACGTTTGGCCACTTGGATATTTATGAAGCCACTTTCTACTTGATGAGTCATCATTCTGATCTTCTTCTTCTCAGCCTGACATTAAAGCCTCCAAGTGGATTCAATAAGACACTTGGCGCCTCCTAATTGAAGCTTATTTGATAGTTGGTGATGATTGTAATCATTGCCCTTTTGTAAAGCTACTTTATGAGATGTGGATAATATCTATCTCACTTCTTCTTCCTCACAAGATAGATTTCGAAATAAGGAGAGTTTTTGGAGAGAAAAACTTGACACCCTTCTCCTCCATTAATCCCCCACTTCAAGCTTATATTTCTCAAGAGAAGATCATCATTTCCAGCGCTGTGAAGCTGTGTTGTAGCATCAACAACCTGTCACATGAGAAGGAGGCCACTACATGCATCTTTTGCAACCTTGCTTATTCTTTTCATTTTCGGTAATATAAGCTTTTTGGTTTGTATTGTGTTGATGATGCTCATCATGAGCTAAACACTTAGTAGTTGGATTATTTTAACCTTTGTAATGACTCTTTAGTATTGTTAATATAACGTTATGATGTTTGTGTTTCAATCCTTGTATTTAATTTAATGCTTTCAAACTTGTTTTGGGATTGATCAACTGAAACGAGTAGATTCGTGGGTACAGACATGGTCCATGATTCGAACTCAAGGATTGATATGAATGAAAGGTTGTTTAAAGACATTTAGACAACTTGTGATTAACTCTAGACATAGGGGAGCAATAGTTCATAAGGTGAATACTGTGGGTTCTTCATTATACATGGGTGGACTTATTTAGAACCTAGACATAGGAGTCTTGTAACAAAACCCTGGCGTCAATTACCGAAAGGCACAACAGCATATGCTACAGCGCTTAACGCTACAGCGTCTAACATTATAGCGCTTCACTACTGAGAAATTACTTAGCAAAGAGCAGTCCAACTCACTTTATCAACTCTTGAGCTTTCTTTACTTGTTTATTTACATTTATGTTACTCACAATACTTGTTGACAACTTGTTATTGTTACTTGTTTTCTCACTAGCTTAACTACTAACTTAAATATAGAAGTAAACTCAACAATCTCCGTGGGAACGATCTTTACTTATCAATATATTACTTGTTGCGATTGTGTATACTTGCACATCTACTTTTCGCACAACAGTTAACATGAAGCATGTGCCTCGAATTGACAATCAAGAGGCAAATGATTTGGCACAGATTGCTTCAGGCTATAGAGTCTCGAAAGAAAAATTAGAAGAACTAATAGAAATAAAAGAGAGACTAATTTCGACAGATTATCCTTTAAATGAATTGTCAACGCCAAAATTTGGGGGGCAGAGGAAGTATTATCACCTCCAATTACTGCAAATGAAAATTTTCATGAAAATTTTCAGCATTTTGAAGTTTCTGCCATTGACAATATGTCGAATGATGATTGGCGAAAGCAAATTGTCGAATACTTGGAAAATTCAACATGAATAACTAATAGGAAAACCAAGTCTAGGGCCTTAATTTATGTGATTATTGGAAATGCATTGTTCAAAAAGACTCCTGAAGGAGTTTTGCTTAAATGTCTTAGTGAAAGTGAGGCATATTTAGCAATATCCAATACTCATAGTGGAGCCTGTGGATCTCATCAAGAGGGTGATTAAATGAAATGGCTCTTGTTTCGACAAGGTGTGTATTGGCCAACTATGTTGAAAGACTGCATAGAATTTGCTAAAGGTTGCCAAGGATGTCAAAAGCATGCTGGGGTGCAACATGTACCTGCAAGTGAGTTACATTCGGTAGTAAAACCTTGGCCATTTAGAGGTTGGACCTTAGATTTAATTGGCGAGATTAAGCCAACTTCGTCGAAGGGCCATTGTTACATATTAGTAGGGATAGGTTATTTTACTAAGTGGGTAGAAGCTATTCCCTTACCTAGTGTTAATCAAGAGGCAGTGATTAATTTCATTCAAAACCATATTTTGTATAGGTCTGGGATTCCATAAACCATTACTACAGACCAAGGTTCAGTGTTTATTGGTCAAAAAATGGTAGAATTTGCCTCTGAGAATGATTTCAAATTATTAAGTTCGACGTCATATTATGCACAAGCAAATGGTCAAGTCGAAGCAGCCAATAAAATCATCATTAACTTGATCAAAAAACATATTGGGCAGAAGCCTAAGAATTGGCATAAGACTCTTGGTCAAGTGTTATGGGCTTGTCGAAATTCTCCTAGAGAGTCAATTAATACTACTCCTTTTAAGCTTACATTTGGGCATGATGCAGTGTTGCCAGTCGAAATTTGGTTACAGTCAAGCAAAATTCAAAGACAGTTTGAAATTCCATCTGATCATTATTGGAATATGATGTTAGAAGAATTGGTGGACTTAGACGAAGAAAGATTAACTGCGTTAGATGTTCTTACAAGGCAAAAAGAAAGAGTGGCCAAAGCCTATAATAAGAAGGTTAAGTCGAAAACCTTCACTTTGGGAGACTTAGTTTGGAAAGTTATTTTACCTATGGACAAGAAAGATAGGGTCTTAGGTAAATGGTCACCAAATTGGGAAGGACCATTTAAAATTTTACAAGTATTTTCAAACGGTGCTTACGAAGTCGAAGAATTAGCAGGCTCTGATAATCGAATTTTACGTATAAATGGCAAGTATTTAAAAAGATATGAGCCAATATTGCAGGAAGTTAGAATAACGCAAGGTTAAGAAATAACGAAGAAATTTAAATATGGCATGTCGAAAGTTTAAATGCCAAAGAACATTGTCGAAGTACAAAGTGGATAAAAAAAATTCAGAAAAGGGAAAGTTGAAATTTAAATTACAAGATTAGCTTTAAGTTTCTCAAAAACAATCTTGGCATGATCCAGTCTGGCAGCAATGAGGGCTTCGTCTTCGACCAATCTCTGAACTGCTGCCTCATGTTTGTTGGCACTTTCTAGGTGCTCAATAGCCAAAGTTGCTTCAGATCGAAGTGCAGCTTCCAAAGATTTGGGAGTTCTCTTTTGAATGGAGGCTTTCTTCTTCTCTTCTGCCTTAATCTTCGACTGCAAGGTTTTGATTTGTTCCTGGTACTTTGAAATGTTAACATCACATTCCGCTATTTCTTTAGCATCATTTGCTGCTTGGAGTTCCAGTGACGAAATTTTAGCATCTGACGCTTCGACTACAGCCCATTCTTCCTGTTGAAGTTTAGCCTCACGCTCTTTATTTGCAGCAACATTTGTTCTGGAGTCAACCAGGGGGTCCCATTAGCAAAACCAGGAGGTGCGATTAGCAAGTAATATGGATTAGCCCAACCGATTCAGCCCATATTCACCTCATGCGAGCCCAACATGTTTGGACGGTCAAGATCGACTCTACCCATCCAACGATCCACGAGAGGGCACGATTTCCTATAAATAAAGGCAAACTTTTCCCTAAGAAAGGTTCAATCTCTAATCCTTAGTACCTTCACTCATATATTCGATAAACTGACTTGAGCGTCGGAGTGGCTTGCAGGTACCCCCCGGGCGCTCATTGACCTCCTGCCAGGACAGCAAGAGACCTACCAACAGCAGCCGACCAAAAAGCTGCTCGGTACAGAACATTGGCGACCACAGTGGGAGATTTTTATCTTTTCACACAATCATAACTCAAACTTTTCTCTTGCTGTGCGATGGCTCCCAAACGCAGACCCCGCACTCAAACCACTACCATGCCCGCACCCCGACCGGAGGGTACCCCCCCGGGCGCTCATTGACCTCCTGCCAGGACAGCAAGAGTCCTACCAACAGCAGCCGACCAAAAAGCTGCTCGGTACAGAACATTGGCGACCACAGTGGGAGGGCACCAGTCATCCTGCCCACAGTGGGAGGGCACCCCCGAGGGCAACGTCGAGACTATACAGGACGAGGGCACCAGTCAACCTGCCCAGCCCTCTGACGTGAATCAGCTTTTGGACCTCCTAGCCAGTCGCACTCAAGCTATGTTGGAACAGGAAGCACGATTGAGGGAGATTGAAAGGCGTGTGACCGCCCTACCAGAGCAACCTCCACTCAGCAGGGGGACAGTTCCTCCAACGACGGTGACCTCGAGGCGCCACTGATCCCCACGTCGGAGACATCATGTCCACCACTCTCCCCCAAGGCGAAGGAACGTGCATCGCTCTCCCAGGCATGGGGAATCAGGCTCACCCCCAGGGACTTATCGGCCTCATGTCACCCACTCCAGCACCTCCTCACACGCGTCCCCTGACACTCATGAGAGGTCAAGGAGCCGGGTCGTTGGAAATCCCTCGAGCGACACAGATATCAAGAGCTAGGCTATGAAAACACCTCCCTCCGAAACTCAAGAGAATTTTCGGAGGAGGGACCGTTTACGAGAAGGGTAGACGAATGCCAAATCCCAAGGACCTTGGAAAAGCTGCCAAATCTCAAGATGTACGACGAGACTGGAGATCCGGACGGTCATCTGGCACACTTCTCCTTAATGATGCGCTACAGGGGCGCCAAGGAACTCGTCCATTGCAAAATATTCCCCCTCACTCTCGAGGGTTCCGCATTAGAGTGGTTCCAAGAGCTGAGGCCGAACTCCATATCTTCATGGGGGCAGCTGGCGAGAATGTTCACGGCTCGTTTCACTGCCTCCCGGCTAAAGCCCAAATCCGAAGAAGTACTGAGAGCCATCAGGAAGCATAACCACGAGACACTGAGGGAGTATATTGAGCGCTTCAATAAGGAAGCTTCGGGCGTTCGAAGTTTGGAGGACAGGCAAAGGTTGTTCTGGATGAAAGATGGGTTGAAAAAGGGAAGTTTGTTTCAGGTTGATGTAGGCATCAACAAGCCTAGGAACTTGGGCGAGTTCCTTCGAAGATCCCAGAAATACATGAACTATGAGGAGGATGATATGGCTTACCGCGAGGCAGCCAAGGCAGGGGGCGACGGAGAAGTCACCCAGGAGATACGCCGGCGAAAGGTAACAAGAGGCGTACACCGTGAGGGATGCCCCCAAACACTCTCAGGTCTTACTCCCCTCGTTACCTCAATGGCGCAAATCCTGACTGAATGTGCCAACGCTGAATTCAAAGATATCAAGAGGCCAGAGCCTTTGGTGTTGAAAGAGGGGCAGAACCCCTCGAAGAAATGGTGCCGCTACTATCAAAGCGGAGGCCATGACACCAATGGCTGCCGAGCGCTGAAGGAAGATATTGAGGAGCTGATCCAGAAAGGAAAGTTGTCACAGTACGTGAAGAAGGAAGGGGAACCGAGTGGCTCGTGCAAAAGAGCCTGATCCCCCGAAGGTAGATACAGGTCCCCTAGGAAGGGGAAGGCCCCTGTCGGTGATGGGTTCGAAAATGGCAATGACGAATCAACCGATAAAGAGGACACCCGGAGGCCCAAAGGAAGGCCAGTGGCCATGGTGATCCACGGGAGAAACCCCCATGATGACTGGGGGTCAAACAAATCAATGAAGAGGAAGTGGAAGGAGATCCTCAGCATTGCGTCAACCTCAGTCGCCAGGAAGGGGCCAACCAGACCGCCCCTATCCTTCGACGACAATGATCTGCTCGATGGAAAACCGAACAAACACGACCCACTGATCATCACTGCCATTATCGCCAACGTTGAGGTAAGAAGGATCCTGGTTGACCAGGGAAGTGCAGTAGATATCATCTTCGAAGACCTGCTGCAAATGCTGAATATCTCCCCCGATGACCTGACTCCATTCCGAGGAGGGGACCTAACCGGGTTTAATGGATCGAAGACTAAGCCACTCGGCCACCTAGAGCTAATGGTCACCTACGGAAACCCCGACGGTAAACTGCCGTTGTTCAAAACTGTGAAAACACCCTTCCTGGTCCTCCCATGCAAGTCGGTATACCAGTGCATCATTGGGAGGCCCACGTTGGGGAAGTTGGAAGCAGTCACCTCAACGGTCCATCTGAAAATGAAGTTCTACACTTTGGAGAGTGAGGTGGTGAACCTCCAGGCGGACCTGGGAGCAGCACGCAAATGTTTCTACATGAGCTTTAAAGATGAGAAGGAGACTGCCGAGCTAAGAAGCTCGGGTAAGGGGTTCAGAGAAGAAGCTGAGGTGAATCTGACAGATTGGGATGCCAGAAGTGACTCAAGTAGTGAAGAAGAAGTGGAAAGCCAACCCAAAGCCAAGGGGTCAAAAAAGGCTGCGAAGAAGTTCAAACCGGATGGAGAATGTCCTCACCTCCTGGAGGAGGATAAAAAGAAGTTCACCATCCACCCAAGGGAGAACAGGGACCTATTCCTCTATTCTGCATCTAGTTCGTAGTTCCAATGCTTAGAACGTTTTCTTTAAAGAAGTTGGTTGTTTAAGTTTAACACGTCTACTTTAAGAAGTTGGTTGTTTAAGTTTAACTCGTCAAAACAATTTACAACACGTGTGCGAAGGAATTAAACCTTACTATTTACGGTCCAAAATATTGTTTCGCAAATCACAGTTTTTGCTCTAGCACCATAGAAAACACCAAGAGAAACTTGCGCCCAATACAGAAGTAGCCAGTGCCCAGGAGGGCGCATGGCAGGGCGCCGATAAGGAGCAGCCAGCGCCCATGAAGGTGCCTGGCAATAGGTGGTCTAAAAGCCAAGTCCCGACTCAAACAACAGGGGACCAGGCAACCAGGCAGAACCAAGGCACGAGTCGACCTACTCGGTTCACGAAGCGGCTATCAAGAGACGTCGCAACCTCTGATGGGTGAGTTAAGTTCGGATCGATTCTGATAAACTCCTGTCAGAGTCCCTAGATGGGCGAAGCGGCATCGCAAATGTCGCAACCTCTAATGGGTGAGTTAAATTCGGATAGATTTTGATAAACTCCTGTTAGAGACCTAAGGCGCGAAGCGGTATATCGAAAAGGTCGCAACCTCTGATGGGTGAGTTAAGTTCGGATAGATTCTGATAAACTCCTGTCAGAGTCCCTAGATGGGCAAAGCGGCATCGCAAATGTCGCAACCTCTAATGGTTGAATTAAATTCGGATAGATTCTGATAAACTCCTGTTAGAGACCTAAGGCGCGAAGCGGCATATCGAAAAGGTCGCAACCTCTGATGGGTGAGTTAAGTTCGGATCGATTCTGATAAACTCCTGTCAGAGTCCCTAGATGGGCGAAGCGGCATCGCAAATGTCACAACCTCTAGTGGGGAATTTAAATCGGATCGATTCTGATAAACTCCTGACAGAGATAACATTGCCACGAGACGATAGGAGGAGATACGTTCAGAAGTGTGAAAAATAAGCAAGACAAAGGAAACGTGGAACGAAATCGAACAAGACAAAAAGAAATTACAAGTCAAAAACAACTGAACTTCTAGAAGAAATAATCAGGAGGCAATGACGTCGAAATCAACCATGTTGGAACGATATCTAACAATCCTCCCATCTACAGCCTCATGGTCAAACCGGAAGATGCTCGACTCAAGAACTGCATCTGGGTACATGCACTGAACATGACCTATCGCTTTATCGTAGGCAGCATAGGAAAAGTCCATGGCTTGCCCGGCCATCTCCCGCACCCTTTCCTCGGCCGCATCTTTCTGTTTCTTCATATTGTCCAACTCAGATTGGAGCTCCTCCATTTGCTTCTGATAATGGCCAGCAGCGTCTCTTGCCCGACGAGCAGATTCCAGCGCTTCGTGTAAATCCATCTGAAGCCGGCTTATATCCAAGAGAAGCCGATCCCTTTCCTCGGTCACCCCTGCGCAAAGAGAGAAACAAACACGACAAAGTTTAAAACCAACACCACCAGTGCCCATGAGGGCACCTGGAAAAGCACCTCTAAGAAAGCAGTCAGTGCCCATGAGGGCACCAGACAGGGCACCAAGGTCAGAACAGGCGGGGCTCATGAGGGCGCCTGGCAGGGGTGGTGGCCTGTGCAGGTTTGATGAATACCGTAAGAAATGACTCAAGAGGATTACCTGAATGAGATCCACACTTCTTTTCAGTTTCCCACTTCGAATGCAGGCCTTCCCCAATTTTAACCATGTGCGCGGCAAGTGCGAAAGGATGCTCACAGAAATGATCACGCTCTTCGGGAGAGAAGATAATTTCACCCTCTTCGTCAACATGGGGAGGAAGCCCAACCGGGGAGGGACGATCAGCAAAAGGAGGTCCCTGAGCACAACTTCTCTGGCGCTTGGACTTACTCTGAGTCCCCTGGGTGCTGGAGTCGACTGGAACCTTCGGCACCCCAGAAATATCCCTTCCAGCACAGCTTGGCGCTCCTAAGCTGAGGCGAGGTCCCATAGAGGGACACGCAGGGGCAGATATAGCAGGAACTGGGCTCTTGACCTCGGTAGGTTCGGCATCCAAAGGTCTCATCCGTCCGGCCAAAGAGGCCAATTCATTAAAAGAGAGTGGAGCGGCCATCTTATATGCAAAACAACAAAGTAGCGAATCAGCAACATAAGTAAATAATTTATCAAAAGAGAAAACAAAGATACATCAAGACCTAACAAGCAACCTAAGAGCTTGGCAGCTTCAGGAACCGTGGAAGCCTTGGACAGCTCACTACACAAATTCATAGGTAAGAAGGCAGGTTAAGAGTCAGGAGGAGCAGCAAAAATAAAGTGAAGTGCCAAGCACACATCCGCACACAATAAGCGCCCATGAGGGAGCCTGTGAAGAGGCAGCCAGCGCCCAGGAGGGCGCCTGGCAGGGCGCTTGTGAAGAGGCAGCCAGCGCCCATGAGGGCGCCTGGCAAGGCGCTAATATGAAGCAACCAGCGCCCATGAGGGTGCCTGGCAGGAGGGCACTGTCAACAACGTCAACAACAAATACTTACCAGGAAGAAAAGACGTTGAAACAAGTGGCCTCTACTCCCTTCTCTCCTTTTTAAGGAGGCACTAGGTTGGTGACTTGGTCCCTACTCCTTCCTCCTCCTTGAAGTAGGCGCTAGGGTTAACAATTACTTGGCCCCTACTCCTTTCCACCCTCCAAGAAAGCGCTTCAATGATGGTTTGGTCCCTACTCCTCCACGAAATTTTAAAATAAGAAAATGTGGACCACAAGACAAATACCCGGCTATTTATAGGAGTTAGCGTTTCGCGCAACACCACGGATCTGGCAGATCAACTTGGCCCATGTCCACTACGTACAAGCCCAATACGCCTGTCACCTTAAGACGTGCTCAAACACAAAAAAGATAGAAAAGCAGGCTAAAAGACAAGATGAGCAGCAAAAAAATAAAGTAAAGTGTTAAGCACACGTCTACACAAGTCGGCACCTAAGAGGGCGCCTGGCAAGGAGGGCGCCCATGAGGACGCTTGCAAGGTAGCAACCAGCGCCCATTAGGGCGCCTGGTAGGAGCAGGGGGCGCCTGGCAGAAGCAACCAGCACCCATGAGGGCGCCTGGCAGGAGCAAGCAGCGCCCAGCAGAGGGGCGCCTGGCAGGGGGCAGTCTGAAAGCAAATCCTTCGCAACGGGGTGGTCAGCACTATGCAGTAAGACACCCACGAGAGCACCGAACCTTGTCTCGCAAAATCTGCTCCACGATAAGCCACCCTGCACATGCAAGCCGGGAACAACACCCAAGGCACCCAGGAGGGCGCCAACTCTCAAAAACAAACAAGCACCCGAGAAGGCGCCCACGAGGGCACCAACATTAGGATGTCTTAGCACCTTGGCCCAAGGCGCCCAAGAGGGTACCAACATCGGGAGGCATGGCACAGGGCGCCCAAGAGGGCGCCAATCTCAGAGCATCCTGGCACAAGGCGCCCAAGAGGGCGCCAACCTCAGAACACTTGGCACAAGGCGACGCCAACATCACGATACGTCACCCTGGCTTGGTGCCGGGAACAAGGATTAAATCGAAGGAGGTGAGAGTCACGGTCGCAACAAAGTGATCTCATACGACCCGACAAGACAGACAAAGCAACGCTTAGAAAAAATTTCTCCTTTTTTACTCTAGAGAGTGAAAATGACAGAACACGGTTGTTACAAAGGTAGTGTCCCGCGTAACCTCACAGATCCGGTAAACCAACGAAAATCCTTCAAGCCAAGACCATCCTTCGGAATAATCTCGGCTTGGGGGGCAACTGTTCTGGAGTCAACCAGGGGGTCCCATTAGCAAAACCAGGAGGTGCACTTAGCAAGTAATATGGATCAGCCCAACCGATTCAGCCCATATTCACCTCATGCGAGCCCAACATGCTTGGACGGTCAAGATCGACTCTACCCATCCAACGATCCACGAGAGGGCACGATTTCCTATAAATACAGGCAAACTTTGCCCTAAGAAAGGTTCAATCTCTAATCCTTAGTACCTTCACTCATATATTCGATATACTGACTTGAGCGTCGGAGTGGCTTGCAGGTACCCCCCCAGGCGCTCATTGACCTCCTTCCAGGACAGCAAAAGACCTACCAACAGCAACCGACCAAAAAGCTGCTCGGTACAGAACAACATTCTTTCTCTTTTGAAAGTCCCTTGCAATTTGCTCCAGAAAGGTTTGCTGGATGTTGATTTGTTAAGTTTGTTCAGCAAGTTCTTAATTTCAAAAGTGACCATATGATTTTGTAGAATGGTTTGGAACAAATCTATTTCTAAGACTTTGGCTCGAAGTTCTCGAAGAAGGTCCTCTCTTGAGTTTTCAGAAATCCTGCCAACAGAAGTAGTCGAAGATGTAACACCCCATTTCTACCCGGTAAAATAATGCAAAATCAGAGTTCATAAGAATCTTTTTTAACAAACAATGAAGTTCCACCTTTGCTTCGTGAAAGCAATAGACGGGTTAATTCGTTCTTGAAAACAGATACATAGCGCTTTCGGATGAACCGATAAAACAACCTTTTAGTCTTCAAAATAATTCCTCTTTAATTACTACGCAGCGGATTCATAACAGGTTAATTCAAATAAACGTGGCGTCTTAACAACTCAAGACAGCTCAAAAACAACGATGTAACAACTTAAAGTTTCAACAACGAAATAACATAGCAACAATATTAAAACGTGTGTTCATTCCCCCGAGTGTTACATATCAGAGCGGCGACACCGACTCGATCAAACGAAGGTGAACAGCCTTCATTCGTGATTACCTGCACGTTACCAACATCGGGGTAACATTCAAACAGAATGGGTGAGATATCGCACTATATAATCAGACATATGAAAGACAATATGTAATTCAGGTCATAGCATCAATTCATCATTTAACAGCAGTCAACATCATCTTAATCACATAGGTATGCAACATGGATGCGGAATGTGACTCAACTCTGGGCCACCGCCCTATAATGCATGTGGTACCGTAATCCAGCCAATAAATAGAGGCATCAACATCGTAACATCATTTCATCATAATTTGCCAGTCGAGGCCATCGTGTTTTGAGGATAGCTCCATCGTAAAAATATGCTATGTATGCGACGCTATGTAAATGCACAACCAATAAACAACGATTACATAGCAACACAACAACATCAGAAATCATCGTTGGCCATAGGCCTACAACATACCACCTGCCAATAAATAGAGGCAATTCAACTTGGTACACCATCATCAACAATAATTAGCAACTTAGCAACTTTCAACATTTTTGGCAACACATCAACAACTTAGCAGCTTTCAACATTTTTGGCAACACATCAACAATTTAGCAACTTTCAACATTTTGGCAACTTTGGGCCTAATTACATATTCAACATCAACACATCATTCCAAGCATCAAATGTGAAATTCACGTTTGGGAAGCCAAACTGGCGCCCCTTGGAGCCCATGGCGCCCAGCAACACGATCGGGCAGCCAAACCGGCGCCCTTGGCGCCCAGCAACACAATCGGGTAACCAAACTGGTGTCCATGGCGCCCAGCAACACAACACGCGACACAGGCAGCCCCACTGGCCCCCTTGGCGCCCACAGCGCCAAAACACTACACAGCAACAAGGCAGCCAGGTTTTGGCGCCCCTGCGCCAGAACACAGCAAGCAACAACAGAAATCGGGCAGCCAATATTGGCGCCCTTGGCGCCCATGCGCCCAGAACCAGCAACGGGCAGCCAGACATGGCGCCCTTGGCGCCCATGCGCCAGGAACACAGCAACATCACGATTGGTGCCCATGGCGCCCAGGACAGAACAACAACCGGGCGGCCAGGTTTTGGCGCCCTTGGCGCCCATGCGCCAGGAACCAACAAGACAGCAACACACAAACAGCAAGATGGCGCCCATGGCGCCCAGCAATATTTTAGGAACGGCGCCCATGTGCCCAGGCAACAGACACGCACAGAATGGCGCCCACGAAGGCGCCCAACAACATCAAACACGGGACGGCGCCCATGGCGCCCTGCGGCAGAATCAAAAACGGCGCCCATGGCGCCCATGCACAGAATTTTGGTTCCAAAACGTCAACAAGCATGATCACACATAGCCAAATGGCAACAATCATGATCAATCGAAATTAACATCATCATTTAAAGTTCAATACCTAATTATAGAGATAGAACCCCACCCTTTCCTTAGCCTTGAAGAATTCGAAGTCTTTGGCTTGCCCTAGCTCTCTCTCCTTCTTCGCGCCGTCCTCTATCTTCTCTTCTCTCTAATTCTCATTTTTTTGTTCCTTCTAAATGAGCAAAACCGTAAATAATGCCTATTTATACTTTAGTTAATTTTATGGGCTTTTTCCTTAGTTAATTCGAATTACATCATGGGTCTCCCTAACACTTCTCATTTTACTACTCCCAACCCTAACAATAGGCCCACATATACTAGCATTATTATTATTTTATTATTTTTCTACCAATTAACTTCCCAAACAATTCAATTAAATAATTAATTAAATTTTGGGGCGTTACAACTCTCCCCCACTTAGAATATTTTCGTCCTCGAAAATTTACCTGATTCGAACAACTCTGGATAAGACTCCCGCATCTTGCTTTCCAGCTCCCAGGTCATGCTTTCTCCAGCAGCTCCCAACCAGACTACTTTCACCAAAGCGATCTCCTTGCCTCTTAGAGTCTTCACCTCATGATCCTCGATACGCACAGGCATCGTCTCCACAGTGAGATTATCCCGTACTCGCACATCATCCATATGAATTACATGAGATGGATCTGAAATATACTTTCGAAGTTGCGACACATGAAACACATCATGCAAATTCGAAAGATTAGGCGGTAAGGCCACCCTATAAGCAACATTTCCAACTCTTTCCGAAATCTGATACGGACCGATAAAACGAGGCGTGAGCTTCTTAGACTTCAAAGCGCGTCCAACACCGGTCACCTGAGTGACTCTCAAAAACACATGCTCACCTGCTTGAAATTCTAAATTCTTTCTCCTCTTATCATGGTAACTCTTCTGTCTACTTTGTGAAGCTTTCATCTTCTCCCGAATCAATCTCACCTTCTCAGTAGTCTCTCGAACAATTTCAGGTCCAAGTACTACACTTTCTCCAGATTCATACCAACATAAAGGAGTCCTACATCTCCGACCATACAACGCTTCAAAAGGTGCCATCTCAATACTAGAATGGTAACTGTTATTATAAGTGAACTCTATCAACGAAAGGTATGCATCCCACGAACCTCCTTGCTCCAGAACACAAGCCCTCAATAAATCCTCCAACGACTGAATAGTCCTCTCTGACTGACCATCCGTCTGAGGGTGATACGCCAAACTCAATCTCAGCTTAGAACCCAACTCTGTTTGCAAACTCTTCCAAAAATCAGACGTAAACCTCGGATCCCTATCCGAAACGACACATAGAGGAACACCATGCAGCTGTACAATCTCTCGGATATAAATCTCTGCCAACTTCGGTACTGGATACGTGATGTTAATAGGAACAAAATGAGCCGACTTCGTTACTGTAACACCCTAAAATTATTTAATTGATTTATTTAATTAAGTAATTGGGGATTTAAATTAACTTATTTGATATAATGTAGTTGATTAGAATTTTATTCGTTGTGGTGGTATTAGGAGGGAGTGGAGGCGCCACTTGCATGACTTGGGCTTAAGTGAAAAGCCCAAGCCCATGATTCCCAATGTATGCGAAGTGTTAGTCTAGTTGGGGGCTAGGTTTTTGGTGGCCAATTCGCGAAATCAGAAGAGAAAGCAAGAAAGAAAGAAAAGAGCGTGAGATAGAGAGAGAGCAAGGAGGCGGCCAAGAGAAGAAGGAAGAGAGGAATTCGAAGGGCAAAGAAGAGGGGATCTCCGTTGTTGCTGTGGATCTGTAGGTGACTGCATCCTAGGCATCGAGCTCTTCTTGAAAAGGTTAGGGGAGCTCTATCCTTCCATCTAATACATTCTATGATAGGCCCTAGATCTAAGGTTTCTCCTAGATTTCATGATGTTCTTGATGTTCTTTGCGTTCTTGATGTTCTTGATGTTTACCTTCATATATGTTTGCTATGAGAATAATGCGATTTTAATTCCTTGCTTGGTTGTGATCTATGATTTCGCCTCATTGATGGTGTTATGCGTATGTGATGAGAATTATAATGTTGATCTATGCGTTTGATTTGTTGGAAGTGAAGTCGCATAAGGGTTGTAGGTGTTTGGGCGCCTAGGGCGCTATGATGGTGTTAGTGGTGTTGTTGTGTTTAATTGAATTTGATAAACTGAGTTTGGGGTGATTTTGAATGAGATAAATGCGTTTTAGTTGCTGGAAAAATTGGAGTTTTTACGCTTTAAAATTGTTAAGAAAACAAATTTTAGTGTTAAAAAGAGTTGGACAAAATTCTGGGTTGGTTGCTGGTTTCTGGGCGCTAAGCGCCTGTGCTGGGCGCTGGGCGCCTGTGCTGTGTGTTGTTGCGCGTGGGGGCGCGCCTGGGCGCTAGGCGCCCGTGTCTGTGCGTGTTGCGCGTTGTGCGCGCCTGGGCGCTAGGCGCCCGTGTCTGTGTTGTGTTGTGCGTTGTGCGCGCCTGGGCGCTGGGCGCCTGTGGCGCCGTGTTGCGTTGCGTTGTTGTTGCCTGGGCGCTGGGCGCCTGTGCACTTGTTGCCTGGTTGCCTGGGCGCCTAAGGCGCCCGTTCCCAGGATGTTGCCTAATTTTTCCCAAAATTGTTTTTATCATAACTTTTGACTCAGACGTCCGTTTTGAACGATTCGAAAAGTGTCGTGAAGCTTTTTACGTTGTCCATCTATGGGTCCAATTTTTAAAATGAAAAATTGTTATTTTCTGGCTGTTTGTGGACGCTCAAGTGGCTGTCCCCGGTGACCGTCCCAGTGACATTGAAAAATGATATGAAGCTCTTTAAAAATCCTTTTTGGTGTATAAACGACAGTTTTAGCCAAATAATGTCAAAAATGATGATTTTGACGATGACGCCTTCGGGGCTAGTTAAATGACTGTTTCGCCCTTAGTGGCTATTATTACTATTATTTATGAAGTGTAAAAGACTGTTTTGCCCCTAGAGGCCAAAGTTGTAGATAATGATGTGTAAATGACGAGGATGCCCTTGGTGGTTAGTCAAATGACGTTTTTGCCCTCAGTGGCTAATGTTTGAGTTGAATGATGTTTATGTGTAAGTGACATTTGGGGCTTGAGTGGCTAAGTGATGTTAAGGCCTAAAAGACTAAGTGACGTTAATTGTGTGTGAATTGTGAAATGACAGGTGCTGTGCCTTTATTTGGCAAACCGGTAAGTGACGGGTCACATTGTTGACTATGATCTGAGTAATTGTGTGGTTGTGTGTTGTGAATGGTGCATGTCATAGTGTCTCATGCCCATATGCATAAAATCAGTGACGTTTTGAAGCCTTAGTGGCTAAGTGATGATGAGGCCTGAGTGGCTAAGCGACGTTTTGTGAAAAGGTACCTCATGCATATACCCGCGAGTGGGTTGCATTTTCATAAGCTTACACGACATGAGTTGAGTACTGTAAATGATGTGAATGATGACTGTGATGTGATGTTTAGTGTATTGGATGTTGATTGTTTTGGTGTGTAACCTATGATTAGTACTTATCATATTTTCTATTATATGGATTGAAATGATGCTCACCCTTTCCTGTTTGAATGTTACCCCCGTGTTGGTAACGTGCAGGTGATTCCCAGTGAAGGTCTTAGCTTCACTTTTGAGTCGAGTCGTCATGCTCTGATACGTAGCACTCAGGGGGGGAAAACGAACTCGGCATTTATTTAATGATTTTTGGTTGTTATGTCCATGTGGACTATTCTGTTATGTTTTACTATTTTCCGCTGCGTAGTTTGTTTTATGATGTTGAGTTTTATAAGTGACGTTGAAATGAGACTGGAGATTTTCTTTATTTGTGATGTGCTACGCGAATGCATGAATACTGAGTTGAACTGTTTTTCAAAACTGATAAGCGACGTTTTATTGAAGTATGTGTAACATTCCCTATGAACGAAATTTTCAAACTCTGATTTTTATAAACGAAGTAACGGGTAGAAAGGGGTGTTACAGTTAGCCTATCAACAATCACCCAAATCGCATCATGACCTCTTGCGGTATTAGGTAATCCTGTCACAAAGTCCATTGAAATACTATCTCATTTCCATTCTGGAACCTCTAACGGTTGCATCAACCCTGCAGGCTTCTGATGTTCAACTTTCGACTTCTGACAAGTTAAACACGCATACACAAACTGCGCTACATCACGCTTTATCCCTTGCCACCAAAACAACTTCTTCAAGTCCCGATACATCTTAGTAGCTCCCGGATGAATACTCAACTTACTCCTATGACTCTCTTCAAGAATCGCTTTCCTCATCTCTGCATTATCTGGAATACAAATCCTATTACGGAACCTCAACACACCTTGCGCATCCAGCTTGAAATCATTATTCTCCGACTGATCGATCCTAACCATCGAATCCACCAGTTTAACATCCAATTTCTGAGCTTCTCTGATACTGTCCAAAAAGTCATTATTAATCTTTAACATTCCCAACCTGACACTCTGCGGTGTCACTTCACAGACCAAACTCATATCTCTGAACTGCTCAATTAATTCCAACTCCTTAACCATCACTGCTGACATGTGTAAGGTCTTTCGACTTAACGCATGAGCCACGACATTAGCTTTTCCTTGGTGATAATTCAACCCGAAATCATAATCCTTCAATAACTCCAACCACCGTCGTTGCCTCATATTCAATTCCATCTGATCAAACAAATACTTCAGACTCTTATGGTCACTAAATACTTCAAATCTAGAACCATAAAGATAATGCCTCCAAATTTTCAGCACAAAAATAACTGCAGCAAGCTCTAAGTCATGCGTAGGATAATTCTTTTCACGAGTCCTCAACAGCCTTGACGCATAAGCAACTACCTTCCCATTCTGCGTAAGCACACCTCCTAAACCCATCTTTGAAGCATCACAATACACCACAAAAGACTCTCCCGGATTGGGCAACGTCAAGATAGGAGACGTCGTCAATCTCTTCTTCAATTCAGCGAAACTCTCTTCACAACGAGCGTCCCACACAAAAGCTTTACCTTTGCAAGTCAGCTGAGTTAGCGGAAGTGCTAACTTAGAAAATCCTTCGATGAACCTCCTATAATAACCATCTAACCCCAAAAAGCTTCTAATCTCGGTAGCCGACTTCGGGGCTTCCCACTGCAACACAGCATCTACTTTAGACGGATCCACCGCAATGCCACGTCAGGAAACTCACTTCCTTCAACCAGAATTCACATTTAGACAGCTTTGCATATAACTTCTTCTCTTTCAGGACTTCCAACACTAATCTCAAATGCTCTGCATGCTCTTCTTCCGACTTAGAGTAGACCAGAATATCATCGATGAATACCAACACAAACTGATCCAAGTAAGTATGGAAAATATGGTTCATGTATTCCATAAATACCCCCGGCGCGTTAGTAACACCAAAAGGCATCACCGAATACTCATAATGCCCATAACGCGTTCTAAAAGTCGTCTTTTGAATATCCTCATCTTTCACTTTAATCTGATGATAGCCCGACCGCAAATCAATCTTACTAAACACTTGAGCACCCACAAGCTGATCCATCAAATCATCTATCCTTGGAAGTGGATACTTGTTCTTAGCCGTTACCTTATTCAACTGTCTATAATCAACACAGAGCCTCATACTTCCATCTTTCTTCTTTACTAGCAAAACAGGAGCTCCCCACGGCGACACACTTGGTCTCACAAACTTCTTTTCGAGCAAATCCTCAAGCTGCTTCTTCAATTCGGACAATTCAGACGCCGACATCCTGTACGGTGGCATAGAAACAGGCCTGGTACCAGGTACAAGATCAATAGCGAATTCCACTTCTCTCTCTGGCGGCACACCTGGAATCTCATCAGGGAAAACTTTAGGAAATTCACATGCTACCCGCAACTCTTCAATCACGGCTCGGTTCTCTACAGACATTGACGCCATCAGCTAGAATAACTGGACTTCCTCCCGCATCAACTTCCGCAACTGACCAGCAGACAACAAACCAGCTTCCTCCTCTTTAGGAGTGGAGAAACTCACAGACTTACTACGACAGTTAATATGCACATGGTTATGCTCTAACCAGTTCATACCTAAGATCACATCCAATCCACTTAACGGCAAACAAATCAGGTCAACAACAAAGTCTCTGTCGAAAGTCGACAAAGGACATTGAGAGCATACAAGAGAAGTAGTCACCGACCCCTTAGCTGGAGTGTCGACGACCATCTCACCATTCATAGAAGACAACTCAAGACCGAATCTTTCAACACAATCAGCAGCAATAAAACAAGGAGTAGCACCGGTATCAACAATAGAAGATAGAGGAATATTAATAATGAAGCATGTACCTCTAATAAGTCCATCTTCTTCGGAAGTCTATGTCCCTGCCAAAGCGAACAATTTTCCACTAGCCCTCCCCTTCTTCGGTTTCTGACACTGACTACTGATGTGTCCTCCTTCGCCACAGTTGAAACAAACCACCTCCTTATGCTCACACCCGGACACCTCATGCCCGATCTTACCGCAACGGAAACACCTCTTCGTCTCAGCTTTGCACGCATTACTCTTATTACCAGCTTTGCCACATTTGAAGCACACAATACCAGCAGGAGCATCTCCCCCACTAGTCCTCTTGCCCTCAGCGGCTTTCGGTTTACCTTTACCAGTAGGAGCATCATACGACTTACCACGACTCAGATTCTTGATCCTCTTCTCATTAATGATCTGAAATATGAGCATTGTTATCTTCTTCATAGATCCTGTAGCTATCAATCAAATCGGAAAAGGCACGGATTTTCTGATACCCAATTGCCTTCTTGATCTCTGATCGCAACCCGTTCTCAAACTTGATGCACTTCGAGAACTCAGCAGTTGCTTCACTGTAGTGTGGATAAAACTTAGCCAACTCCACAAACTTAGCAGCATACTCAGTAACCGACAGGTTTCTTTGCTTCAGCTCAAGGAACTCAATTTCCTTCTTACCTCGAGCATCCTCCGGATAGTACTTCCTCATAAATTCCCTACGAAACACAACCCAAGTGACCTATTCACCTGCAGCTACCAACCTTTGACTAGTCTCTAACCACCAGTCATCAGCTTCTTCTGCCAACATATGAGTACCATAACAAACCTTCTGCGCTGGAGTGCAGTCCATCACACGGAAGATCCTCTCCAACTCCTTCAGCCAAGCCAACGCTCCATCAGGATTATACTTGCCTTTGAAAGTAGGCGGATTCTCCCTTTGAATGGTTACCAAACTACGAGACCCAGCATTTTCACCAACGTTTTGCTGACCTTCCACGGCCTGAGCCATAGCAGCCAAAGCAGCAGCGATAGCAGCATCGTTCCTTCCAGCCATCTCAACTAATCACTACAACATAAACAACAGTCACTACAAAAAAACAGCGTATTAGCGACGGATTTTTCCGTCGCTAACACTACTTTTTCCCTCGCTAACAACATTTAGCGACGGAATTAGCGACGGATTAATTCCGTCGCTAAGAAGCTTGTCGCTAATTATTAGCGACGGATTTGGTTCCGTCGCTACTTAGCGACGGATTAATCCGTCGCTAATTACTGCCACGTGTTAGCCTACGAATGAGCTAATTAGCGACGGATTTCCGTCTCTAATTCCGTCGCTAATTGATGCCACGTGGTTGTGTCTGGTTAGCAATATTAGCGACGGAATTCCGCCACTAGTTCCGTCGCTAATGACCCCTGAATTTTTTAAAATTTTTTTGGAAAACCTGGCTTTTAATTTTTGGAAAACCTGCTTTTTAAAGAGCACATATTCTTAAAAAATTGACTCACTTCAGTAAATGGTTCCAAAACACTCTTTGGTAATGAACCAAAAGCAATGGGAAGCAAACACTCCATGAATACATGGCAATCATGACTTTTCATCCCATACATCTTCCCAGTGTTCACATCCGCACATCTTGCAAGGTTAAAAGAATAACCATCTGGCATCCTCAATCCCTTCAACCATCGACAAACATCAATTGCTTCTTCGGGTGTTAGACAATAATTAGCTTTAGGTTTTAACATCTTGCCATTAGTCATTTGCACCAAATTCAAATTGGATCGATGTTTGCTACAGTAAAGAGCAGAATCCATTCTAGCTTTATTATTGTCTTTGGTTCTATCTTTCACATTCATCACAGTGAGGTTCTTCATTTGGAAGTTCATCATGATCATCATACTGAGGTTCATCAAATGGCACATTCACCCTGAGACCATCACAAATCATGTTTTCCATCGACTCAAATTGTTCATTAGATGGAACAACACCACCAGAATTGCTTGAAGCCCCTACGTGAAAATTCGGAAGTACTTCTCCATGGTCCACCCAAATCCAATAATTAGGCATAAACCCAAGACGATACAAGTGCTCCCTGACTTCATCATCAGTACTAATAGGTACACCCTTGCATTTAAGGCATGGACATCTAATCCCCCCTTCCTCTTTAGTTAAATCATGTTGCCATGCTACCCTAATAAATTCTTCAACCCCATTTACAAAAGTTTCCTTTAAAAACGCTCTTCCCGGATATAACCGATCATACACCCAACCACGATTCAATTGACTCCAATTCATCTACACGCATTTAAAAAAATGTTTTACATTCTCATAACATTCCCAATATAAAACCAATAAAACCTCACCCTTTTCCATCAACAACACACAATAACAACATCAAATAGTCATCTAACTTAGGGTTCATCAAACATCAAAACAACAATTTAACATCTCAAACGACATACACATTACCATTACACATTTTTCAATTAACAACATACACATTTCAAAATTAACATACACTATCTCCAACAACATACACATTTCATACACTTACAATTACACTATCTTAAACACATACACTATTCAATTACATTTTTCAATTTCAATTCAATTCCAATTACTTCATTCAATTACAACTTTCTAATTAACAACAACAACAATTTTATTCTACAATTCTAAACACTATCTTAAACACATACATAAACCTTTCAAATTTCACAATCATAAATACTAATCTTAATATTTCTAACAATAAAATTTTATCCTATAACAACTGAACAAAAAATCAATTCGAAAATAAAAAATAAAAAAAACTAACCGTGACTGTGACTGTGACTATGGTGGCTGTCCGGTGCGGTGGTTGTCCGGTGACTTGCGAAATAGAGGTCCGGTGACTGTGTGAAATAGAGAGGCAGAAACAAAATTAGTGAAAAATAGAGAGAAAATCGTGGAGACAGAAAGAGACAGAGAAGAAACAAACCTTGGTAACGTGGATGGTGGTGGTGCGGTGGCGTGAACAGTGGTGGTGCGGTGGCGGTGGCGTGGACGGTGGACGGTTCGGAGAGGGAGAGTCTGAGAGAAAGAATGGAGAAGAGGAAAGAATGGAGAGAAATGGGGGCGGTGGCGGCGGCGTGGACGGTGGCGGTGGCGTGGCCGGTGGACGGAGAGGGAGAGGATTCGTGGAGACTGGAGACAGAAAGAGTGGAGAAGAGGAAAGAAAGAGAGAAAAGGGGGAGGGATCCGGCTTTAAAATTTTTTTAACAGTTAGCGACGGAATTAGCGACGGATTTCCGTCGCTAACTTTGGCCCACGTGTCAAATTGAAATGTAACGGACAGTGGCACAATTTTCAAAGCTTAGCGACGGATTATTAGCGACGGAATTCCGTCGCTAATCTTTGAAAATTGTGCCACGCGTCTATTAAACTGAAACGGTCAGTTGCGCAATTTACTATGATTAGCGACGGGTTATTAGCGACGGAATTCCGTCGCTAATAAAATTCAAGTTTTTCATTTCTGCGCGCCTTGTCCAATCCGTCGCTAAATAAGCAGAATTCCGTCGCTAAATTTATAAAACCAACTCCGTCGCTAATATTGTTAAATTCCGTCGTTAATGTTTTTATTTGCGACGGAATGTAGATCCGTCGCTAAATTTCGTCGCTAATCACTAGTTTTTTTGTAGTGAGTTAGAACTAATTGACAATACTTGATCGTCAATGACACAATAACTTGACAACTTGGCCGGACAGACCGAAACTGCTCTGATACCACTAATGTAACACCCCATTTCTACTCGGTAAAATAATGCAAAATCATAGTTCATAAGAATCTTTTTCAACAAACAATGGAGTGCCACATTTGCTTCGTGAAAGCAATAGACGGGTTAATTCGTTCTTGAAAACAGATACATAGCGCTTTCGGATGAACCGATAAAACAACCTTTCAGTCTTCAAAATAATTCCTCTTTAATTACTACGCAGCGGATTCATAACAAGTTAATTCAAATAAACGTGGCGTCTTAACAACTCAAGACAGCTCAAAAACAACGACGTAACAACTTAAAGTTTCAACAACGAAATAACATAGCAACAATATTAAAACGTGTGTTCATTCCCCCGAGTGTTACATATCAGAGCGGCGACACCGACTCGATCAAACGAAGGTGAACAGCCTTCATTCGTGATTACCTGCACGTTACCAACATCGGGGTAACATTCAAACAGAAGGGGTGAGATATCGCACTATATAATCAGACATATGAAAGACAATATGTAATTCAGGTCATAGCATCAATTCATCATTTAACAGCAGTCAACATCATCTTAATCACATAGGTATGCAACATGGATGCGGAATGTGACTCAACTCAGGGCCACCTCCCTATAATGCATGTGGTACCATAATCCAGCCAATAAATAGAGGCATCAACATCGTAACATCATTTCATCATAATTTGCCAGTCCAGGCCATCGTGTTTTGAGCATAGCTCCATCGTAAAAATATGCTATGTATGCGACGCTATGTAAATGCACAACCAATAAACAACGATTACATAGCAACACAACAACATCGGAAATCATCGTTGGCCATAGGCCTACAACATACCACCTGCCAATAAATAGAGGCAATTCAACTTGGTACACCATCATCAACAATAATTAGCAACTTAGCAACTTTCAACATTTTTGGCAACACATCAAAAACTTAGCAGCTTTCAACATTATTGGCAACACATCAACAATTTAGCAACTTTCAACATTTTGGCAACTTTGGGCCTAATTACATATTCAACATCAACACATCATTCCAAGCATCAAATGTGAAGTTCACGTTTGGGCAGCCAAACTGGCGCCCCTTGGTGCCTATGGTGCCCAGCAACACGATCGGGTAGCCAAACCGGCGCCCTTGGCACCCAGCAACACAATCGGGCAGCCAAACTGGTGCCCATGGCGCCCAGCAACACAACACGCAACACAGGCAGCCCCACTGGCGCCCTTGGCGCCCACAGCGCCAAAACACTACACAGCAACAAGGCAGCCAGGTTTTGGCGCCCATGGCGCCCCTGCGCCAGACACAGCGACAAGATAGCCAGATTTTGGCGCCCATGGCGCCCCTGCGCCAGAACACAGCAAGTAACAACAGAAATCAGGCAGCCAATCTTGGCTCCCTTGGCGCCCATGCGCCCAGAACCAGCAACGGGCAGCCAGACATGGCGCCCTTGGCGCCCATGCGCCAGGAACACAGCAACATCACGATTGGCGCCCATGACGCCCCGGACAGAACAACAACCTGGCGGCCAGGTTTTGGCGCCCTTGGCGCCCATGCGCCAGGAACCTGCAAGACAGCAACACACAAACAGCAAGATGGCGCCCATGGCGCCCAGCAATATTTCAGGAACGGCGCCCATGCGCCCAAGCAACAGAACACGCACAGAATGGCGCCCAGGAAGGCGCCCAGCAACATCAAACACGAGACGGCGCCCATGGCGCCCTGCGGCAGAATAAAAAACGGCGCCCATGGCGCCCATGCACAGAATTTTGGTTCCAAAATGTCAACAAGCATGATCACACATCGCCAAATGGCAACAATCATCATCAATCGAAATTAACATCATTAACATCTCTCTATGACGTGCTAGGTGTTGCACTGTTTTAATGGTGAAACTTTATTATTGGCGGGTGATGCTTAACGGTGTAAGTGTAGCATCCCTTGTGGGTGTATTGAAAGCGTTTTGAAAACTCTGATTTTTGTCAAAAATTTTCCGGGTAGAAAAGGGGTGTTACAGATACCGAGCCGAAATCACCGAATAGCCTCACGAACGTTCCGACAACACCCAAATCGCTTCCAAAGCTTTGAACCTCCAATCAGTCACAAGACCTCCATGAAATCACTATTCATCATCTTCAACCTCCACTTTGCTCCTCAAACATAAACCCCAAATTTTGATTCTCAAAAACCCTAACTTCTTGATTCATCAAAACTCCAAATCGGACTTCAATACTCGCGTAATCCACATTGGGTTGGCTTCTAATCACTCCTAAACCATTAAAATCATCATCAAACCGAAACCCTCCCTTTTCTTCTTAAAAATCAAAAATGGAAAGATGAGAGTGAGTGAGTTGATGATGATGATGTTGATACCAAATCAAAGAGAAATGAACGCCGAACATTTTTCGTGTTGGAGGGAAGTCGTTTTGATGAGCCTAAATCTCCCCTTTTTCCTCTTCTTCTTTCTTTCTCATTCTTTCTTTTTCTCTTCTTTCTCTCCTTTCTCCTCACCGTCTCTCGCCTCCTCCTCTTTCTTTCTTTCTTTCTTTAATTAATTCTTCTTCTTCTCTTCTTTCACTTACACACACATACACGCATACATATATTTATTTAATATATAATTGGTAACGTGGTCAAATTACCATATTGATCTAAATGTCTTATTTCGATTCCAAAACTTCCTTGACCCATATTTTTCGGTTAACGATCCTGTGACAGCCAATAATTAATTTTAGCACTCAATAATTTTACCAATTAAGTACTAAATTAATTCAATTGGGTTAACATTCAAATAATTCGATTAATTATTTTGAGGATGTTACATTCTCCCCAACTTGAAAGAATTTTGTCCTCAAAATTTCGTCAAGTCTTTCATTTGACTCACCGAGAATCGACATTCTCAGAAGGTCTTAATTTGCTGGAAAACAATCTTGAACTAACAAAATGAGTGTAGAAAATCTTCCCAAGTTGGTACGTCAATGTTTAAGTGTGTTCGACTACTACTCTTTAACACTTCTAAGATTATAGTCCGAACTCTCTTATTACGAATCAACACGAGAAACTCCTCTTTCGCCTACATAGGCTTGGCACCGCGTTTGAAAACACTTCTGAAGCTTCATTCCAATTATCCTCGCTTACACCCCAACTTTGATTAATCTAAATCAAAGGGTTTAATACAAGACACTTGATAGAAATATATGTTGAAAATGAGATCCACAAACTGGTACTCCTCGGTAGAGGTAAAAACAAACACGATTTCCTCGATGGGTGTAAACACGTTCTTCGCAAATTTTCTAAAAATCCATAACAGTTCCTGTACACATTGAAAAATGTGATGGAAAGTCACTGAAATTCCTTGACTCGCTTCCAAGTTTTCGAGGTAAAACTTTTTCAAAAAGATGAGATTTGGGTTTTACCAAAAGCTTTGACCTTAAACGTAAAATAAATCGTGGGAACATCAATTAATTTCGAAAGCAATGAAAATCATCTCAGTTGCTCTCAAAACAACTATCAAACAGAACTCAGAACCCTTCTTCCTTTATTGTAACTTTCCACACAATATATTTATCTACGACACACCCAATTCCTTTCCGAATTAGCCAATAGCGTTGAGTCTCCCCTCAACATAAGTACGCCTCCAATGATTTTCCTTAATCAGATTTTATTAGCCTCTTGATTCGTTCCCAAAATTAACTTTAGCATGCGGGTTTTCACAAAATGATTTTTCAAAGCTACCATACCGCACGTCAAGCTTCATTTCGGAAATTTCAGTCACTTGCAAGCAGATCCATCAATTAATCCTTTGGTGGTTATTCGCAATGTGAAAAACAGTCAACAGTCACCTTACTTTCATATTCGTATTCACGTTTGACTTGTCAAACGGAATCACATAATACTATCTGATTGTTAACCTTCGCAAGGGAAAGGTTAACACCAAAACCTTGCCACTAAAGTGGAAACTTATGGATGTACCCCAACTTAGATCTAAAAGACTCTAACAATTCCATTTCTTGCATCATTAACTCTGCCATGTGAATGGATTTCCTACTCAGCGCATCAGCTACAACATTGGCCTTTCCTGGATGATGCTTCAACTCGAAGTCATAATCCTTCAGAAATTCTACCCATCTTCTTTGCCTGTTATTCTGTTCTTTCTGATCAAACAGATACTTTAAACTCTTGTGATCACTAAAGATTTCGAAACGAGATCCATACAGGTAATGTCTCCAAATCTTCGGTGCATACACAATAACTTCAAAAGGTGCCATCCCTATACTTGAATGGTAACTGTTATTATACGTGAACTCTATCAGTGGAAGGTAGGAATCCCACGAACCTCCTTGTTCTAAAACACAAGCCCTCAGCAAATCTTCTAATGACTGAATTGTCCTCTCTGACTGACCATCTGTCTGAGGATGATATGCCGAACTCAACCTCAACTTAGACCCCAACTTCTCTTGCAAACTCTTCCAGAAATCTGAAGTGAACCTCAGATCTCTATCCAAAACAATACTCTTAGGAACTCCATGAAGCTTCACAATCTCCCGGATATAAACCTCCGCCAACTTCGACACCGGATACGTGATGCTGATAGGAACAAAATGAGACGATTTCGTTAACCTGTCAACAATCACCCAAATTGCATCATACCCTTTCGCAGTATTAGGCAATCCCGTCTCAAAATCCATCGAAATGCTATCCCATTTCCACTCTGGAATCTCTAATGGTTGCATCAACCCAGCAGGCTTCTGATGCTCAACTTTTGACTTCTGGCAAGTCAAACATGCATAAACGAATTGCGCCACATCTCGCTTCATACCAGGCCACCAAAACAACTTCTTCAGGTCTTGATACATCTTTGTAGCTCCCGGATGAATACTTAACTTACTTCTGTGACTCTCTTCAAGAATGGCCCTCTTCATGTCTACATCATCCGGAATTACAAATCCTACCACGGAACCTCAACACACCTTGGGAATCCAACCTGAAATCCTCATTCTTCGATTGATCACTCTCAACCATCAAGTCTACCAGCTTAACATCTGTTTTCTGGGCTTCTCTGATGCTGTTCAGAAAATCATTATCAATCTTCAACATCCCTAACTTAACACTCTGAGGTGTCACTTCACAGACCAGACTCATATCTCTGAACTCTTCAATCAGCTCTAACTCCTTAACAATCACTGCCGACATATGCAAACTCTTCCGGCTCAAGGCATCAGCCACGACATTAGCTTTGCCTGGATGATAGTTCAAACCGAAATCTTAATCCTTTAACAACTCCAACCATCGACGCTGCCTCATATTCAACTCCTTCTGGTCAAACAACTATTTCAAGCTCTTATGGTCACTGAACACCTCAAATCTAGAACCATAGAGATAGTGCCTCCAAACCTTCAGCACAAAGACCACTGCAGCTAATTCTAAGTCATGCGTAGGATAATTCTTTTCATGAACTCTTAACTGTCTCGACGCATACGCGATAACCTTCCCATCTTGCATAAGCACACCACCTAAACCCATTTTTGAAGCATCACAATACACCACAAACGACCCTTCCGGATTGGGCAACGTCAGGACAGGAGACGTTGTCAATCTCTTCTTCAATTCCATGAAACTTTCTTCGCAACGGGCATTCCAAACAAAAGCCTTTCCTTTTGCAGGTTAATTGAGCTAACGGAAGTGCTAACTTAGAAAAACCTTCAATAAACCTTCTATAATAGCCGGCCAATCCCAAAAAGCTTCTAATTTCAGTTGTCGACTTCGGAGCCTCCCAATTCAACACTGCTTCTACTTTCGACGGATCCACCGCAATACCATTACCAGAAATTGCATGACCGAGAAAACTCACTTCCTTCAACCAGAATTCGCACTTTGACAATTTTGCATACAGCTTCTTTTCCTTCAGTACCTCCAATACTAACCTCAGATGCTCTGCATGCTCTTCCTCCGATTTAGAGTAAATTAGAATGTCGTCGATGAACACCACTACAAACCGATCTAAGTAAGTATGAAAAATACGATTCATATATTCCATAAATACTCCTGGTCCGTTGGTAACACCGAACGGCATCACCGAATACTCATAATGACCATAACGGGTTCTGAAAGCCGTCTTCTGAATATCTTCGTCCTTCACCTTGATCTGGTGATAACCCGATGTAACACCCCGGTATTTCATTAACAAGGAAATACCTAAATATACAATTTGGTATAAATCAGAGTATAAAAATTCCTGTTCAGATATACATCTTTACAAGAAACAGCGGAAACTAATAAATAAAATAATACAAGCTCGAGTCATACGACCGAATACAGATACAACTACAGAAGAACAAGGACAACTATAAATGAATCAATCTTCAATCTTCTCCTCGAACCCGACATACCAACTGGGCCGCCTGCTGTCCTTATAACCTGTTCTCTGTAAAAACAACAAATATGGATTGGGTGAGACAACTTGTCTCAGTGAGTCCTACCGTGCCCCCTCACCGACACTCGGTTCATTTATTAAACCGCTATTAAAAGCTGACATAACAATGTCTTATTTATTAATCGAAATGCCAAGCAAATCGTGTTCTTATCTTAGCTTAACATGAAACGGCTGTACAACGACTACGAATCCCGAATCATAAGCTATAAATCGAAATGCCGACTGTACAACGACTACGAATCCCGGAAAATCGTGTTTTCATTTTAGTTTAGCATAAATCGGCTGTACAACGACTACGAATCCCGATAACCCACGAATTGACCACGCCAAAACGTATACAGGGCCTAGGTAAGGGGTCATGACTACCCTCCCTAGTATGCTACTTGTCGGGTCGTCACCCAACGCAATACATATGACAATATGCATCAAGTTCTCGAGAGTTAGATAATTTATATCTTTTCGATCACCAAATGGATCAATTACATAATAATTGGATAAACAATATCCATATCGATCTATAACCCGTTTTGAGGAATTCATAAGTTAGACCTCCGGCATTATAATCATATTCAATTGACATATATAAATATATATATATTCAGTCAGTCCATCAGTCGGTGTACCCACACGTATACTAGGGTTTCGGTTTTTCAATCAATTATGCTTTCGAAGCCCTTTTCAAAAACATAAGTTGAACAAGTTCAAAATACGGTTGTCAGTAAGGCAATATCCTTAAAATTGGCTGGGAAGAAGATTAGGAGTGATTCGGGATCGAAAGGAGCGACGAAATGAGAAATCGGAGTCCGGTAACAGCAGCTCACGCACGGTCCGTGCCCAGGGGCGCACGACCCGTGCGTGATTTACCAAAACCACACAGCCAACCCGAAGAGGGCGCACGGTCCGTGCCCAGGGGCACACGACCCGTGCGGCCTGTTCTGTTACCGAATTCTAGTTTCTCATTCCGCTTTCCATTTCTCGCCCAAATCGAATTCCGATCGTTCTCCAACCTGAAAACGGATTTAATAAACAACATTCCAGACCATATTCTAGTGAAAGCACTTAAAATCACAATTTCGTAAATTGTTCAACAATTCAATAAAAACCGTAAAAACGCGATATTGCTCAAAAACGGTTTTCGGTTCCAAAATCTTTCGAAAATTGATAATTGCCTTATGACTCAACCCGATATAATTTCAAGACACGAAAAATATCCCTATTCGTGAGTAGAACTCACCCGGTTGACGATCTCGCGAGAAGTCACGCCGGAGCACGGACGACCGGGCCGTAACCACTCAAACAATCCTCGTAGTCACATACCTGCTCCGAATGCCTCCGCAACTGAATTCCGCAGCCAACACCCCTCTTGATACTGACTTCATCTCCGGTGGATAGAATTGACGTCTCGCGCGACTTGACAACTCGAATCCCAAATCCGACGAATCACATTTCCAGCTTCTTCTTTTCTGTTTTCCAAAATCAATGCACACTTTTGTAACAGCCATAACTATGTCAATTCGCAACCAAACTCCTTCAAATCAGTGCCCATTCTGAAGAGGATTTTGTCTATTTTCAAATGGTCAAGGATTCACACGCATGCATCCAGTGGTTTGGGAGATATCACCAAGACAAGGTGACTGGTCCAGGATAGTGCTTGATTTTGAATCTGAAACTTGTGAACAGGATATCTCTCTCATTTCGCCATGAAATCATACGGTTCTTGTGTCCAAAATGAAGAGATTTGTGTCTAGTTTCCAGAGGGACAAGAATCATGATCATCGGAGTGGTGTACAGTGAGATACGATGAAAACAATGAAAGTGGTGCATACGGGTTTTACCCAGAAATTTGTTGAACTTGCATCTTCACCCTCTAACATGGAAATCCCAGCTCCATCCTTCTTCTACTCGAAAATGGTGGATGGAGATATAGGGGAGGATGATCAGAAACAGTGGCATCAAAGGGTAGAGGAAGAAAAATGGTGAAGGATGGCATGAAGATCACTTGCATGCACCTAACTTTTGAGATTTCCTCTTCTTCTCCTCTCTCTTCTCCATTTGCATTCTCCTCTCTCTCTAATCTATTTTCTGAGTTTCAGAAAGTGAGGTGTATGGGAGTGAGGCCTGATCCTGGGGCTTTTCAGCTGAAGCTCATTTAAGGGCATGAAAAGACCATACTACCCTTAGTCCATTTTATTACTTTGATACACTTCTAAATAACCACTAACCTATAATTTCTCTTAACAATCATGGTTATGGTCTTGTGGAATTGAGGAGTGTATTTGGTGTTGGGTAATTTGGGTTACGGGCTTAAGGGACATGGAAATGACCAAAATGCCCTTGGCCCATTAAGTCTTGGTTTTGAGGCTAAAACCCCAATAATCTTATGGCTTTCCGCTCGGCATAGGTTTCTCGGCTAATCCTCATTCGATTCGAGATTAATTGCTCACTCAATTGATACGTCTTCGATGTGAGGCAAAATGACGATTTTACCCTTCAGCTGAATTGTTCATTTAATTTATGACTAAGCCACAATTAAATGTAGAGTAGGATTTCTTTGGACTTTTCCTCGACTATTAATCCCCGAGACACGACCAATTATTCCCACAAATAATTACTCGGTCATAGGCATCATAGTACGAGTTTTTAAAAATTAGGGATGTTACAATCACCCCAACTTTTAAAAATTTTGTCCTCAAAATTGACAAGACGAACCTTAAGCAAAAGGATACTGATATCGGGTCATCATGTCCTCTTCCAATTCCCGAGTAGCCTCTTCGGCTGAGAAGCCTTCCCAGACTATCGTGATAATCGGAATAGTCCTTGACCTCAATGTCTTCACGCCACGCCCTAGGATATGACTAGGATAAGGATGGAATGATAAATCCGGTCGAAGATCGATCGTTTCAACGCTCAACGGCTGAAGTGGATCGGGAATACATTTTTTCAATTGAGACATGTGAAAGACATCATGAAGATACAGACTTTCTTCAGGAATTAACTATTCCGACCTCTTGAAAGCTGACACTAATTGTTATGGACAATGGAATGCCTACAACCTGTTGAGGATACGAACTCATAGTTATGGTATCCACACATTCTGCACTATCGAAGTCAGGAACTCGGAAGGTTTCGGCCTAGCCGTAGCTTGAATTGGAACGAAACGATGACTTTAAGAGAATTTCTTTGGAATCAAACCATACGGTATCCAGAAGAAAATTTTTCTTCTCTTCTCGAGTTACGCTCACATAAGCGCTTGACTCATTTTACTAAAAGTCTCGACTGAAGCAAACAGAGTTATTTCATAAACCATGTTGACTTTCAGTCCAAGGAATCTAGAAACGATTTTCCTTGCAACCGAATCCAGGAAAAACTCTAAAATAATAGCAGAATATTCTTTCATCAAATTGGTTCCAAAACTTGAAAGTACAATAGTTCCATTTGAATGAAAATTCTTTTCAATGGGGTTTCTAATGACGATAGTTTGAAAACACGACTATCCCAAAAGTTAATTCACCCCAACTTATAGATGTTAGACTATAGTATAACCTTAGAGGGGGGGTGAATAAGGTTATGTGCAAAATATGAATTTTTTTCGGTTTTCAAAAACTTATGAAATGCTTTGTTTAAATCAAATGCGGAAACTGAGATTTAAACTTATATGATGTATGCAAGCAGGCAGATCAAGCACAGTATGATATTACTCTATATAGAATAACTAGATTATTTATAGGCAGCGCAGTGATATTGAATATAGCAACAGACAGATCTACAGCAGTGATATGGATAATAACAGATCAGCACAATAATATAACAATAGACAGATCTGTGTAGTGATATTCAAAACAGATATAAACAAAACAATGAATATCACAGCTATATAACAATAACAAATATAGACAATAAAGTAAAGAGAGTAGGGATAGAGATACACCAGGAATTTAGCGAGGTTCGGGATAAAAGCCCTACGTCCTCGGCCTCAGGCTTTGCAACCCTTGGACTTGATGGTAACCACTATATTGAAGAATTGTTTACAAACAGGCAACTTCAAAATAGAAAATCTCAATTCCCCCGAACTGAGAACCCGAGCACCTAGCTAAGGATTTCAACACCGCTTCAATCTCCTGATTGAACGACCCAAGAGCACCTCCCAGGATTTCACTACCGCTTCAATCTTCCCCGATTGAACGACCCAAGATCACCTCCCAGGATTTCAAACCAACTCAATCTCCTGATTGAGAGACCCAAGAAAACTTCCCAGGATTTCAAACCAACTCAATCTCCTGATTGAGAGACCCAAGAACAAATCCCAGGATTTCAAAGTGACCCCCACAAATAGAGTGACGAATACAAACAGAGATCTATGATCCAATCACCTCAGATGTAATGACAGTATAGTGACTAAGAGATGAGTGATATGGAAAATAGAAAATGATATGAAAGTTGAAGCTCTATTTTCTCTCTTTCTCAGATTTAGAAGATGTATGTGAGAAGTAGAGAGGTTTAGAAAAATGTGGTGTGTGGTGTGATTTGAAAGTGAGGCACACCTGCCTATTTATAGGCTTAGGAAAGCGTAGATCTGAAAAACATATTTAATGAAATGAAAGAATCGATTGTTTGATGAAGTGTAACAAGTGTATAATCGATTCTTAACCTTTTAGAAATCACAAGAATCGATTATGTGCTTAGTTAAAATAGTGAAGAATCGATTCTTAGTTCCTTAGAAATCAAATGAATCGATTATGTGTTTAGTTTAAAGAAGTGTGTAATCGATTCATGGACATCTTGAATGGGCTAAGAATTGATTTCAAGTTTAGATAAAACAAGGAGGAATCGATTCTTGCCTTTTAGGAGAGCCTGAAAATCGATTTCATGGTCTTTTTAAAAATGAAGGAAATCGTTTCTTGGCTTTGGCTTGAGTATATGTAGAAATCGATTCTTTGTTTTAACATAGGCTAGGGAAATCGATTTCAACCTTTAAAATAGGATTAGGAAATCGATTTCATGATTTATAAAATGATAGAAATCGATTTCTAGCTTTCCACAAAATTATTTTTAGGTTCAGGTGCCACCTTATGCATGCATGCAATTTTATAAAATATTTTTCAAAACTATTTTGATGCACCATGCATGTTTTGAAAAACTCATCTCTCAGCTACTAAAAGTCATAGACCTTCAGTGATAGGACCTTACACAGTGTCCTAAAGATAGCGGATAAACAAATAGGTCTTGAACTGCTGAGGTGGCTTCTTCTCCAAGCTGCTCCATTTTAATCTTCCTGCTCTTTGCTTTATGTCCTGTACTTAATTCAACTTGAACCATTAGTAGATAAGGTGTAATTTTTTATCATACAAAACAAAGAGTGTTTGCCCTTGGTTCAACAATAGATGACCTTACTCAATGCACGGCGCTCCAACAAAGCAGAATCTCATTCTTTGATATTTAAAAGTTACGAGTTTGAAAGTGAGAGTAGAAGTGTTACTTTGTTGGGACCAGCCATTTATGCGATCAAGATCTCGCAACTTCCATTATCGTGCTTGAGCTTGGTTCCGTTAAGTTAAAATAATTGGGTTTGTTCGAGGAAGGGATCGGGAAGGACATTGAGCCGAAAGAAAAGCGGATATTTGCTTTTTTTTTCTAGGTTCAGGGGCGAATCGCTAAAGGTCGAAGCGATTAAAGCAAAAACATTGAAACAAGAAAGGGTCCCTCCTTTCTTTCATACCAGGCAATCCTGCGGAAATAATTTACAAGGATTCCTGACTCTAACAAGTAAGCAAGTCAACTATGTAACACCCCAAAAATAATAGATTAAATTATTTAATTAGTTAAAAGAAATTGGGTGGTAGAAATAATAATATAATTATTATTTATTACTTATTAAAATGAGTATAAGGTGTTTTAAATAAAATAAGGAGCAGTATTGTAATCGGATAAGGTGTTGTAATTAAATTGGGCTTAAGCTGCGGGGAAGCCCGCAATCCAAGCCCGACAACCTAAGCGCATATAAAAGCTGAGATTTTAAGGTTTTGGTTCATTTTGAGAAAAAGAAAGGAAAATGCGAATAGAGAGAGTGGGAAGGGAAGGAGGGCGCGGCGCCCATGAGGAGAGGAGGAGAGGTGAAGTGCGCCAATCTCAAGGAGAAAAAGGAGAAGGGTCGTGTTGCGGGTTCTTTGGAGCTTACGTATGGAGTTATCGTGTTCGTCATAATCTAAGGTAAGGGTGGGTCTCATCTTCTCTATAATTGGGAATTATGATGGGTTTTTATGTTTGGGTAAGGTTCTAAGTTAATTGTTAAATTGATTGTGTAATTAATTTCATGATTGTTGTGATAATATTTTGAATTGGGTGATTTATGGTGTCTTGGTGTCAAAAAAATTGATTATGTGACTATGTTTGCCTCTAGAATGTTTGATATGTTGACTCAATGAGAAAGTATGTGAATTATGATGAATAATTGATGTTTGTTGATATGTGTGATTGAGACATGAATTTAATTGGTGATTGGTGACAATGATTATTCATGAATTGGTGTTGAATTGGTGATTTGAACATAAGGTGTCTATGTCTCAATGTCATAATTGTTGCGGTCATTGGCGTGGCATGACGTGGCCTTAAACCCGAATCGGGACGCCTTATATTTTGGAGTTTATGTTGGTATTCGCGTGGCATGACGTGGCCTTAAACCCGAATTGGGAGCGTGACAAGGTTCGGGGTCAAAAATTGATGTGTCGTGTTGTGTATTTTCTGAACACTGTTTCGTGTTTTCGTAAACTGGCACTGTTTGGTCGACTCAAAAAATTGGTGGCTGATTGCGTTAGAAAGTAGACTTAACGCCGGTCGTTTTGGCACTGGTTTCGTTTAAATCGGAGTTGTGTAGCTCAAGTTATAAGTCTCCAAAGTCGGGTCACAAAATTCTGTCCGAATTGGTACCTCTCTGTAGTAATTTGAAAAACTGTACCAGTTGGATACTTATTTTGAAAAATGAAAATCACAGGCTGAAACTACACTCAAAGAGCTTTCCAATGAGTGGTCTTTTGTTGAAATCCGTTATCGTTTACTATTTTAATTAATTCGCCGAAGTAGGCGCACTGCTGCAGGAAAAATCTGCACAGTTGCTGTGTGTTGCTTGCTGTGTTGCTGTTCTGCTGCAGTGTTGCTGGCAGAACAGTGACAAATGTGTTTTTCGTCAAAAACTCGATTTTCTAACCACTTTTTCCCTAGCCAAATTTTGTATTGACCGAGCAACTTTTTATTGTGAACGTTTTGGCTCGAGCGGATTTTCTGTAGCACTCACCATTTGGGAGATGTGCGCAAGTTTTGGTTTATGTGTGTGTTGCACAGTGACAGTGTTGCTGCCACTGTGCAGTGTTGCTGTCAAGACTGTTAAAAAATGGTCTTTTGTGGAAAACTCGATTTTCTGAGCACTTTTTCCCTAGCCAAATTTTGTATTGACCGAGCAACTTTTTATTGTGAACGTTTTGGCTAGAGCGATTTCATTTTATCCCGTGTCGTTTGTGAGTTGTCCCGGTGATGTCTAGGTGCGTCTAGGTGCGTCTAGGTGTGTCTAGGTGTGTTGCCTGGGCACAGGGCTCCGGAGCCCTGTGCAACATTTTTCCTCTGTTTAGCGTGCTGTTTTGGTCCCTATGTGCTGTTGTGGTCTAAAATGACTGTTTTGCCCCTAGTGGCCAAAGTTGATGGTAATGATGTGTAAATGACGAGGATGCCCTTGGTGGCTAGTCAAATGACGGTTTTGCTCCTAGTGGCCAAAGTTGATGGTAATGATGTGTAAATGACGAGGATGCTCTTGGTGGCTAGTCAAATGACGTTTTTGCCCTCAGTGGCTATGATTTGAGTTGATTGATATTTATGTGTAAGTGACGATGAAAACCCAGTGACGTTTGAGGCCCGAAGGGCTAAGTGATGTTAAGGTCTAAATGGCCAGTGACGTTGTGTGCTGATTGTGAATTTGACAGGTGCTGTGCTCTTGCGAGCAAAAACCGGTAAGTGACGGGTCACATAGTTGACTATGATTTGAGTAATTGTGTGTTTGTGTGTTGTGAGTGGTGCATGTCATAGTGTCTCATGCCCATATGCATAAACCCAGTGACGTTTTGGGGCCTGAGTGGCTAAGTGACGATGAGGCCTTAAGGGCTAAGCGACGTTTGTGAAAAGGTACCTCATGCATATGCCCGCGAGTGGGTTGCATTTCATACTCCTGCATGACATTGTGACGACTCGTTGTGCCGAGTAACTTGATGATGTAATTGACTGTTTTACCCTTGATGATGTAATTGACTGTTTTACCCTTGATGATGTAATTGACTGTTTTACCCTTGATGATGTAATCGACTGCTTATCCTTGATGATTGACTTGATGTTCGTGATGTGGTTGATATAGTGTCTTGGCTCTAGCATAGTGCTTATCATACGCTTTATTATATTGTTAGATGAACTCACCCCTTCTGTTTGAATGTTACCCCTATGCGGTAACGTGCAGGTGATCCTTGAGTGAAGGCTTAGGTACCTTCACTAGCTGAGTCGGGTCGTCTGCTCTGATATGTAACACTAGGGAGGGGAATGAATGTTGTTTAAGTCATTTATGACTATTGTGGTTATTGGATTTTAGTATTGCAAGCCTGGCATAGTTGTAATGCCTTTTATGATTAAACTGTTGAATTTTCGATGTGAAGTTGTATTTTAACTGATAATGACGCTTTGAAGTTATTATAAGACTGTTTTTGAAAAGCGAGTTATTTGAAGTGTGACGTTTTAGCGAAGTAAGTGTGACATCCCTTGTGGTGTAAATAAATTTTGAAAACTCTGATATTTTTATTAAACAAATTACCGGGTAGAAAAGGGGTGTTACATTAGTGGTATCAGAGCAATGGTTGGTCTGTCCGGCCGAGTCGTCGAGTCGTTGTGTCAGATAGTGACCAACTGTTGTCTTTTCAGTGCTGACCGTTGTTTGTGTTGCAGGTACACCGGAAAGTTTCTATTGGTAAGTGAACTAGTGGGGGAGATTTCCCTACTAGTGCTGTGTGCCCTATTGTGTATTCAGTGTGAGAACTGTGTTTTGCTGTTGTGATCCTTGTTGTTGACCTTATTGCTGCGTGCTTCTAAATGAATTGTCATGTTGTTTAAATGTTCACATGTGTTTTAGTTGATATTGAGCTCTGTGTGTTTTACATAAAATGTCGAATTAATTGCTGTTGCTGTGGATTGTTAAGTCGCATGTACCTTCTTATGTTGATATGTCCGAACTATTTTAAGAGGTCGACGCTGAGCTTTTACAAAAAAAAAAATCCTGTGAATACGTTTGATGTTTGAAAACTGAATGCGTTGTAAAATTATTTTGTGGACTACTTCAAGGTATTGCTGCTATTTTACGAGTTGTGCCTGTTTTGGGTTGTTGACTGTCTCTAGTTTTATGAGTTGTCCTATTTGGGGTTTGGAGTCTAAAGGATGAAGAGATTTTGAAAATTGCTTTTGAACGACTCATAGACAATGTTATGGTTGGATACTGATAGTAGCATTGAAAATTATTGTTGCAGTTTTTTTTTGTTCTGAAAAGCTATTGTTACTGTTTTTGTGAAAATTATTGTTGTCACTTCCTGAAAAACTATTGTTGTTGTTGCCATGTGACATTATGCCATTGTTTCCGTGCCGTGTGCCTTGTTGTTGCTATAGTTACGCATTTAGTAAACTTCCTCGTGATGTTGTTGATGTTATTGTTGTTGTTGTTTCTCGAAAAACTATTATTGCTGTTTTCTGAAAGCTACTGCTGCTGTCCTCCTGAGATGATTGTTGTTGTTTCCTGAAAAATCATCGTTGCTGTCTTTAAAAATTACTTTCACCGTACCGAAAAGTACTGTTACTATTCCTAACCTATGCGCTGCCCCTATTTTTATGAGTTGTGCCTAATTCGATTGTTAACTGTTGCCGGTGCCTTAGTGCCCGATTGTGTGACTGAGTTGTTAATATTGTTGTTGTTGATGATGTTACTCTGTCGTTGGTTTTTAGTTGTTGGTGTCGCCTGAGTGGCGATTGTGGTTGCTGATGTCGCCTGAGTGGCAATTGTAGTTGTTGATGTCGCCTGAGTGGCAGTTGTAATTGTTGATGTCGCCTGAGTGGCAGAGTTGTTTGTGGATGTTGTTGTCGTGTTACTAAAATTATGAGACTTGTTGTACGACTGTTATGCACCCTGTGAATTTCGTCTTGATGCTGTGATGATTGATGTATTTTGTTATCCTTAAGGGTAGATGAGTGAGGTGAAATGCGAGCTAGTTTATCAGAGTAGCGCAGCGGAGTAGAGAGTGGGTCGAATTATTACTGCTTGAAGTTACCTGGCTGAACGAGTAGGAGGGACGGCCGCCCAAGCACTTACCGCCGGTAATCAGAGCAATAGTAATCAGCGTGAATGATAGCACTAGTTGTCTAGGTGGCCTTAGTGGGAGCGTGTTGGCGTTGACAGGTGGATTTCGAGGACGAAATTCCTTTAAGTGGGGGAGAGTTGTAACACCCCAAAAATAATAGATTAAATTATTTAATTAGTTAAAAGAAATTGGGTGGTAGAAATAATAATATAATTATTATTTATTACTTATTAAAATGAGTATAAGGTGTTTTAAATAAAATAAGGAGCAGTATTGTAATCGGATAAGGTGTTGTAATTAAATTGGGCTTAAGCTGCGGGGAAGCCCGCAATCCAAGCCCGACAACCTAAGCGCATATAAAAGCTGAGATTTTAAGGTTTTGGTTCATTTTGAGAAAAAGAAAGGAAAATGCGAATAGAGAGAGTGGGAAGGGAAGGAGGGCGCGGCGCCCATGAGGAGAGGAGGAGAGGTGAAGTGCGCCAATCTCAAGGAGAAAAAGGAGAAGGGTCGTGTTGCGGGTTCTTTGGAGCTTACGTATGGAGTTATCGTGTTCGTCATAATCTAAGGTAAGGGTGGGTCTCATCTTCTCTATAATTGGGAATTATGATGGGTTTTTATGTTTGGGTAAGGTTCTAAGTTAATTGTTAAATTGATTGTGTAATTAATTTCATGATTGTTGTGATAATATTTTGAATTGGGTGATTTATGGTGTCTTGGTGTCAAAAAAATTGATTATGTGACTATGTTTGCCTCTAGAATGTTTGATATGTTGACTCAATGAGAAAGTATGTGAATTATGATGAATAATTGATGTTTGTTGATATGTGTGATTGAGACATGAATTTAATTGGTGATTGGTGACAATGATTATTCATGAATTGGTGTTGAATTGGTGATTTGAACATAAGGTGTCTATGTCTCAATGTCATAATTGTTGCGGTCATTGGCGTGGCATGACGTGGCCTTAAACCCGAATCGGGACGCCTTATATTTTGGAGTTTATGTTGGTATTCGCGTGGCATGACGTGGCCTTAAACCCGAATTGGGAGCGTGACAAGGTTCGGGGTCAAAAATTGATGTGTCGTGTTGTGTATTTTCTGAACACTGTTTCGTGTTTTCGTAAACTGGCACTGTTTGGTCGACTCAAAAAATTGGTGGCTGATTGCGTTAGAAAGTAGACTTAACGCCGGTCGTTTTGGCACTGGTTTCGTTTAAATCGGAGTTGTGTAGCTCAAGTTATAAGTCTCCAAAGTCGGGTCACAAAATTCTGTCCGAATTGGTACCTCTCTGTAGTAATTTGAAAAACTGTACCAGTTGGATACTTATTTTGAAAAATGAAAATCACAGGCTGAAACTACACTCAAAGAGCTTTCCAATGAGTGGTCTTTTGTTGAAATCCGTTATCGTTTACTATTTTAATTAATTCGCCGAAGTAGGCGCACTGCTGCAGGAAAAATCTGCACAGTTGCTGTGTGTTGCTTGCTGTGTTGCTGTTCTGCTGCAGTGTTGCTGGCAGAACAGTGACAAATGTGTTTTTCGTCAAAAACTCGATTTTCTAACCACTTTTTCCCTAGCCAAATTTTGTATTGACCGAGCAACTTTTTATTGTGAACGTTTTGGCTCGAGCGGATTTTCTGTAGCACTCACCATTTGGGAGATGTGCGCAAGTTTTGGTTTATGTGTGTGTTGCACAGTGACAGTGTTGCTGCCACTGTGCAGTGTTGCTGTCAAGACTGTTAAAAAATGGTCTTTTGTGGAAAACTCGATTTTCTGAGCACTTTTTCCCTAGCCAAATTTTGTATTGACCGAGCAACTTTTTATTGTGAACGTTTTGGCTAGAGCGATTTCATTTTATCCCGTGTCGTTTGTGAGTTGTCCCGGTGATGTCTAGGTGCGTCTAGGTGCGTCTAGGTGTGTCTAGGTGTGTTGCCTGGGCACAGGGCTCCGGAGCCCTGTGCAACATTTTTCCTCTGTTTAGCGTGCTGTTTTGGTCCCTATGTGCTGTTGTGGTCTAAAATGACTGTTTTGCCCCTAGTGGCCAAAGTTGATGGTAATGATGTGTAAATGACGAGGATGCCCTTGGTGGCTAGTCAAATGACGGTTTTGCTCCTAGTGGCCAAAGTTGATGGTAATGATGTGTAAATGACGAGGATGCTCTTGGTGGCTAGTCAAATGACGTTTTTGCCCTCAGTGGCTATGATTTGAGTTGATTGATATTTATGTGTAAGTGACGATGAAAACCCAGTGACGTTTGAGGCCCGAAGGGCTAAGTGATGTTAAGGTCTAAATGGCCAGTGACGTTGTGTGCTGATTGTGAATTTGACAGGTGCTGTGCTCTTGCGAGCAAAAACCGGTAAGTGACGGGTCACATAGTTGACTATGATTTGAGTAATTGTGTGTTTGTGTGTTGTGAGTGGTGCATGTCATAGTGTCTCATGCCCATATGCATAAACCCAGTGACGTTTTGGGGCCTGAGTGGCTAAGTGACGATGAGGCCTTAAGGGCTAAGCGACGTTTGTGAAAAGGTACCTCATGCATATGCCCGCGAGTGGGTTGCATTTCATACTCCTGCATGACATTGTGACGACTCGTTGTGCCGAGTAACTTGATGATGTAATTGACTGTTTTACCCTTGATGATGTAATTGACTGTTTTACCCTTGATGATGTAATTGACTGTTTTACCCTTGATGATGTAATCGACTGCTTATCCTTGATGATTGACTTGATGTTCGTGATGTGGTTGATATAGTGTCTTGGCTCTAGCATAGTGCTTATCATACGCTTTATTATATTGTTAGATGAACTCACCCCTTCTGTTTGAATGTTACCCCTATGCGGTAACGTGCAGGTGATCCTTGAGTGAAGGCTTAGGTACCTTCACTAGCTGAGTCGGGTCGTCTGCTCTGATATGTAACACTAGGGAGGGGAATGAATGTTGTTTAAGTCATTTATGACTATTGTGGTTATTGGATTTTAGTATTGCAAGCCTGGCATAGTTGTAATGCCTTTTATGATTAAACTGTTGAATTTTCGATGTGAAGTTGTATTTTAACTGATAATGACGCTTTGAAGTTATTATAAGACTGTTTTTGAAAAGCGAGTTATTTGAAGTGTGACGTTTTAGCGAAGTAAGTGTGACATCCCTTGTGGTGTAAATAAATTTTGAAAACTCTGATATTTTTATTAAACAAATTACCGGGTAGAAAAGGGGTGTTACATTAGTGGTATCAGAGCAATGGTTGGTCTGTCCGGCCGAGTCGTCGAGTCGTTGTGTCAGATAGTGACCAACTGTTGTCTTTTCAGTGCTGACCGTTGTTTGTGTTGCAGGTACACCGGAAAGTTTCTATTGGTAAGTGAACTAGTGGGGGAGATTTCCCTACTAGTGCTGTGTGCCCTATTGTGTATTCAGTGTGAGAACTGTGTTTTGCTGTTGTGATCCTTGTTGTTGACCTTATTGCTGCGTGCTTCTAAATGAATTGTCATGTTGTTTAAATGTTCACATGTGTTTTAGTTGATATTGAGCTCTGTGTGTTTTACATAAAATGTCGAATTAATTGCTGTTGCTGTGGATTGTTAAGTCGCATGTACCTTCTTATGTTGATATGTCCGAACTATTTTAAGAGGTCGACGCTGAGCTTTTACAAAAAAAAAAATCCTGTGAATACGTTTGATGTTTGAAAACTGAATGCGTTGTAAAATTATTTTGTGGACTACTTCAAGGTATTGCTGCTATTTTACGAGTTGTGCCTGTTTTGGGTTGTTGACTGTCTCTAGTTTTATGAGTTGTCCTATTTGGGGTTTGGAGTCTAAAGGATGAAGAGATTTTGAAAATTGCTTTTGAACGACTCATAGACAATGTTATGGTTGGATACTGATAGTAGCATTGAAAATTATTGTTGCAGTTTTTTTTTGTTCTGAAAAGCTATTGTTACTGTTTTTGTGAAAATTATTGTTGTCACTTCCTGAAAAACTATTGTTGTTGTTGCCATGTGACATTATGCCATTGTTTCCGTGCCGTGTGCCTTGTTGTTGCTATAGTTACGCATTTAGTAAACTTCCTCGTGATGTTGTTGATGTTATTGTTGTTGTTGTTTCTCGAAAAACTATTATTGCTGTTTTCTGAAAGCTACTGCTGCTGTCCTCCTGAGATGATTGTTGTTGTTTCCTGAAAAATCATCGTTGCTGTCTTTAAAAATTACTTTCACCGTACCGAAAAGTACTGTTACTATTCCTAACCTATGCGCTGCCCCTATTTTTATGAGTTGTGCCTAATTCGATTGTTAACTGTTGCCGGTGCCTTAGTGCCCGATTGTGTGACTGAGTTGTTAATATTGTTGTTGTTGATGATGTTACTCTGTCGTTGGTTTTTAGTTGTTGGTGTCGCCTGAGTGGCGATTGTGGTTGCTGATGTCGCCTGAGTGGCAATTGTAGTTGTTGATGTCGCCTGAGTGGCAGTTGTAATTGTTGATGTCGCCTGAGTGGCAGAGTTGTTTGTGGATGTTGTTGTCGTGTTACTAAAATTATGAGACTTGTTGTACGACTGTTATGCACCCTGTGAATTTCGTCTTGATGCTGTGATGATTGATGTATTTTGTTATCCTTAAGGGTAGATGAGTGAGGTGAAATGCGAGCTAGTTTATCAGAGTAGCGCAGCGGAGTAGAGAGTGGGTCGAATTATTACTGCTTGAAGTTACCTGGCTGAACGAGTAGGAGGGACGGCCGCCCAAGCACTTACCGCCGGTAATCAGAGCAATAGTAATCAGCGTGAATGATAGCACTAGTTGTCTAGGTGGCCTTAGTGGGAGCGTGTTGGCGTTGACAGGTGGATTTCGAGGACGAAATTCCTTTAAGTGGGGGAGAGTTGTAACACCCCAAAAATAATAGATTAAATTATTTAATTAGTTAAAAGAAATTGGGTGGTAGAAATAATAATATAATTATTATTTATTACTTATTAAAATGAGTATAAGGTGTTTTAAATAAAATAAGGAGCAGTATTGTAATCGGATAAGGTGTTGTAATTAAATTGGGCTTAAGCTGCGGGGAAGCCCGCAATCCAAGCCCGACAACCTAAGCGCATATAAAAGCTGAGATTTTAAGGTTTTGGTTCATTTTGAGAAAAAGAAAGGAAAATGCGAATAGAGAGAGTGGGAAGGGAAGGAGGGCGCGGCGCCCATGAGGAGAGGAGGAGAGGTGAAGTGCGCCAATCTCAAGGAGAAAAAGGAGAAGGGTCGTGTTGCGGGTTCTTTGGAGCTTACGTATGGAGTTATCGTGTTCGTCATAATCTAAGGTAAGGGTGGGTCTCATCTTCTCTATAATTGGGAATTATGATGGGTTTTTATGTTTGGGTAAGGTTCTAAGTTAATTGTTAAATTGATTGTGTAATTAATTTCATGATTGTTGTGATAATATTTTGAATTGGGTGATTTATGGTGTCTTGGTGTCAAAAAAATTGATTATGTGACTATGTTTGCCTCTAGAATGTTTGATATGTTGACTCAATGAGAAAGTATGTGAATTATGATGAATAATTGATGTTTGTTGATATGTGTGATTGAGACATGAATTTAATTGGTGATTGGTGACAATGATTATTCATGAATTGGTGTTGAATTGGTGATTTGAACATAAGGTGTCTATGTCTCAATGTCATAATTGTTGCGGTCATTGGCGTGGCATGACGTGGCCTTAAACCCGAATCGGGACGCCTTATATTTTGGAGTTTATGTTGGTATTCGCGTGGCATGACGTGGCCTTAAACCCGAATTGGGAGCGTGACAAGGTTCGGGGTCAAAAATTGATGTGTCGTGTTGTGTATTTTCTGAACACTGTTTCGTGTTTTCGTAAACTGGCACTGTTTGGTCGACTCAAAAAATTGGTGGCTGATTGCGTTAGAAAGTAGACTTAACGCCGGTCGTTTTGGCACTGGTTTCGTTTAAATCGGAGTTGTGTAGCTCAAGTTATAAGTCTCCAAAGTCGGGTCACAAAATTCTGTCCGAATTGGTACCTCTCTGTAGTAATTTGAAAAACTGTACCAGTTGGATACTTATTTTGAAAAATGAAAATCACAGGCTGAAACTACACTCAAAGAGCTTTCCAATGAGTGGTCTTTTGTTGAAATCCGTTATCGTTTACTATTTTAATTAATTCGCCGAAGTAGGCGCACTGCTGCAGGAAAAATCTGCACAGTTGCTGTGTGTTGCTTGCTGTGTTGCTGTTCTGCTGCAGTGTTGCTGGCAGAACAGTGACAAATGTGTTTTTCGTCAAAAACTCGATTTTCTAACCACTTTTTCCCTAGCCAAATTTTGTATTGACCGAGCAACTTTTTATTGTGAACGTTTTGGCTCGAGCGGATTTTCTGTAGCACTCACCATTTGGGAGATGTGCGCAAGTTTTGGTTTATGTGTGTGTTGCACAGTGACAGTGTTGCTGCCACTGTGCAGTGTTGCTGTCAAGACTGTTAAAAAATGGTCTTTTGTGGAAAACTCGATTTTCTGAGCACTTTTTCCCTAGCCAAATTTTGTATTGACCGAGCAACTTTTTATTGTGAACGTTTTGGCTAGAGCGATTTCATTTTATCCCGTGTCGTTTGTGAGTTGTCCCGGTGATGTCTAGGTGCGTCTAGGTGCGTCTAGGTGCGTCTAGGTGCGTCTAGGTGTGTCTAGGTGTGTTGCCTGGGCACAGGGCTCCGGAGCCCTGTGCAACATTTTTCCTCTGTTTAGCGTGCTGTTTTGGTCCCTATGTGCTGTTGTGGTCTAAAATGACTGTTTTGCCCCTAGTGGCCAAAGTTGATGGTAATGATGTGTAAATGACGAGGATGCCCTTGGTGGCTAGTCAAATGACGGTTTTGCTCCTAGTGGCCAAAGTTGATGGTAATGATGTGTAAATGACGAGGATGCTCTTGGTGGCTAGTCAAATGACGTTTTTGCCCTCAGTGGCTATGATTTGAGTTGATTGATATTTATGTGTAAGTGACGATGAAAACCCAGTGACGTTTGAGGCCCGAAGGGCTAAGTGATGTTAAGGTCTAAATGGCCAGTGACGTTGTGTGCTGATTGTGAATTTGACAGGTGCTGTGCTCTTGCGAGCAAAAACCGGTAAGTGACGGGTCACATAGTTGACTATGATTTGAGTAATTGTGTGTTTGTGTGTTGTGAGTGGTGCATGTCATAGTGTCTCATGCCCATATGCATAAACCCAGTGACGTTTTGGGGCCTGAGTGGCTAAGTGACGATGAGGCCTTAAGGGCTAAGCGACGTTTGTGAAAAGGTACCTCATGCATATGCCCGCGAGTGGGTTGCATTTCATACTCCTGCATGACATTGTGACGACTCGTTGTGCCGAGTAACTTGATGTAATTGACTGTTTTACCCTTGATGATGTAATTGACTGTTTTACCCTTGATGATGTAATTGACTGTTTTACCCTTGATGATGTAATCGACTGCTTATCCTTGATGATTGACTTGATGTTCGTGATGTGGTTGATATAGTGTCTTGGCTCTAGCATAGTGCTTATCATACGCTTTATTATATTGTTAGATGAACTCACCCCTTCTGTTTGAATGTTACCCCTATGCGGTAACGTGCAGGTGATCCTTGAGTGAAGGCTTAGGTACCTTCACTAGCTGAGTCGGGTCGTCTGCTCTGATATGTAACACTAGGGAGGGGAATGAATGTTGTTTAAGTCATTTATGACTATTGTGGTTATTGGATTTTAGTATTGCAAGCCTGGCATAGTTGTAATGCCTTTTATGATTAAACTGTTGAATTTTCGATGTGAAGTTGTATTTTAACTGATAATGACGCTTTGAAGTTATTATAAGACTGTTTTTGAAAAGCGAGTTATTTGAAGTGTGACGTTTTAGCGAAGTAAGTGTGACATCCCTTGTGGTGTAAATAAATTTTGAAAACTCTGATATTTTTATTAAACAAATTACCGGGTAGAAAAGGGGTGTTACAAACTACCTTTTGGAATTTTCATTCCAACTCATTCTATAGGATAGAGTTGGTGAAAGAGAATAGATAGGCATAGCAGTTGACTTAAAGAAGTTACTAAAAATGGAGGAGGAAAGTCAGTACCTAATGCTTGGCAATCCTTGGTAGAGCTTATTTATGATTTCGTGCCGAACCTGGTAAACCTCTTAGCTCGGGCTCCTGCTTAGCTTCGCGCATGATAATGATATACCGGCATTCTATTTTTGTTTACCGGGCACTACGGTGAGACGTGAAAACACCCGATCCCATTCCGACCTCGAGATCGAATTGATAGCTTCAAGTCGGCTGTGTGCTTGAACTGACCGAAGTTGCAAACTGCTCAACCTTTTCTTTCTGTCTTACATGGACTCCGGTCTCTCTACCTTCAGCGTGCCAAATCCCAATCTGCAACTAAAAACAAGGATTTGCTGATTCATGGAACTTTCCCTTGCGATCTTGTCTTCCGGGCAAAAGATCTTTTTTTTTATGTGCCTCTTTCGGTTGCTATCTAGCTTTACCGAATGAAGTTAGTCACCTTCCTTTTCCGCTTTCAGACAAGTAAGTAGCTAAGTCGTAGAAGGACTGGAGCTGTTGGATGTAGCTCAGTGCTGCTAAAAATTAACAACCAAAAAGCTCTGCGTCGAACTTCAGCCCCTTCGAGTTGGCCACGGGGTAACAGCCTCTGACGCCCCACACCATTGCGGCAGGGCGATTCATAATCAACTTTGGTCAAAGCCCTCTTGACACCAGTACCTCTGTCCCGACATTTGGTAAGATAGGGGGAATGCCTACCCCAACCAAAGAGCCACTACGGTACCAATCAAAAAGACGGTTGTTGCTACTGGACGGCGAAATGGGTTTTCATTTCGCACCGGAAACTATTCTAGGAGAAGTTCGAATCCGTTCCGTTCGGATATTGATCGGTCTTGGTTTGACATGGTTTACGCGTTACTGGTTCCCGGAAGAGTTAATATCTCCATTAGCTCAACCCTTTCTTACCCTATCTTTGGACTCGTATTTTGTTTGTACACAATCAACTGTCAAAATATGGTTCTTATGGGTGGTTTAACAAAACATGCGCGCTAAAATGAAAAAATCTTCTTATCTATGTCACTAATCAGAGTCGGAGAGACCCACGAGACTTTCTTTTCTCCCGGCTATAGCGCGAGAGAAACGCGAACAGCTGATTCTCAGGGGATTCGTCGAAAACAACCTAACCTAAATGGCAGAAATTTGACAGCAGTAGAACGAACCTTGGGCTTGACATGACAGTACCTCGCGGCTCCCTTTCAAGATGAACAATGCGGCTTTAAAATTCTTCTCAAACCGCTATTCTATTCGATCCAATTCATTTCCTTTCAATTCCTTTCTCGAATCGGTCTAAGATAAAACTTCGAGGTTAAAACAAAGGCTTGTATTTCGTGATAAAAATAGACACGACTCAACTGTCTCAAGAGACTACACAATGGTAATGGGATGCACTATCAAGGACTCATGTGTTATACACTCACTGTCCGATCATTTAGTCTCAGACCGACATACAGTTCATCCTCAGACATTCTTCCATCATACGGGTGTAGTGGGTGAAAAGGGAAAAGCGCTACACGTACCCAACTCATCGGATTCTTAGAAAGCCTCGTGTACTAGCTAAATCAGACAACTCTGAATTCAGTACATACTTGCTTTATTGACATCTTGCCGATAGATTATTAGAATGGTGAAACTAGCTTCGATCCATCCGATGGATCAAAGTCATAACAACTTACTGTCAACCCTAACGGGATCCAGATTACGATTGGAGTTTTAACTCGGTAGCGGAAGCTTGAACACTATTACTGCCGAAAGATGATTGCCCTAACCTGGCTTGACACCTCTCCAACTAGAAATTAGATCCACGTGTTATCCAGCCTTCCATTACTTTCGAGCAAACGTTTGAGTAGCCCACATATTTGGTTTAGAAACCTTTCTAGCATTTCAGGTAGTCACCGGTACAACCGATGTTTTAACTAACCCAAAATAACGATAAGGGTGCATCTTTCGACCATTATGACTCTGTCCTCATAATTCAACCTACATTTCGGTGCCCTTATACAGGTCATGGCTCTTTTAGGATTGTCTAAGTCAACGACTTATCCCACCACAGTTGTCTTTTTAGATTAACTAGGCTTTGAATTTTGATACCTATCTTTCATAGATATTGATTACTCGGACCTTAAGGAGATGCGAATTTCGATATTAGGAATCTTACTAGAATAACATAAGGTCTTCTTTAGAAGTTACGATTTAGTGCCATCCTATTCAAATCCTTGGTTTCTCGATTAACTTCAGCGTAGTAATTATTCTCGGATTAGTCACGAAATTGAAATTGCGGTGGCACCAAGGAATTTTTGAAAACAAAAGCTATTTTAGGAATCAAACGAGCACACCATAAGTGTCTTCGTATTGATTCGTTGAAATTGGAGTATTTATCATTTAGAATTTTCCCCAGTCCCGCTTCTTTCCGAACTTTCGCGACTATCCAGACATAATTATTACATCACATTAATCGATCTAGCTTCAGAACGGTTTCTACTCCACGACATCATTACGTTTGCCACACAGGTGACTTAAAGCTCCTCGATCTTCCAACTAGTTTATCGAGGTATTATGGATTAAAATTTCAAAATCACTTCTAATGGTTGAATGGCCATCACTACTAATGGCAATTACCGGAAGTAGGTTTCTTGGAAAAGAGACTACACAAACGTTATCTTGAATCGGAATCTAGGAGTCTAAACTGACTGATTGGAGATCCTTTTACCAATTTCCCGTACAACAGGGAGGTCCACATTCCACGAATGCTTAGAGTTTACGGTTCAGATTTAAAAACAGAGGTACAATTCAAAATACAATTGAAGATACGGTTCACAACCCATTCATCGGTGTAGATATTTCCGTTAGCTTTCCAACGCCTCTCGGAACATAAAAATCGGAGTTCCGGAGCAGAAGTTACGAACAATTGAGTCGGAAGACTAACGAGAATTTCTCACAGACCGTGATCGGAATGCTTCCAGCAGCGGATTGAAATAAGGTTACTTCTACCGATTTCACATACTAACTTGCTTTGAAGGATCTGATTCATAATTCCTGATCAGGACTTAACCTGATCGGCACTTATGATTCCACTAGTCAATACTAACGACGGAGTATCTTTACTCAATTGGCTTTATCATCTGTCACATTGTGACTCGGAAGAAGAAGAATCGGGATCTGTACTTGAAATTTTCTGGAGGGACTTCCTCAACTGTTACCTAAACTGAGAATGACTTACTCCAGAAGGTGAGTTTGATGATGAAAACGATATTTCAAAAACTGATATGCTGACTAAATAAAGGTCAGGGTTTCGGGTGTTAACTAATCTGACAGATTTCAGTACACTGCCGTTACTGCCGCACAATGGCTTCACATGAGTACTTCTCGATAAGATCTAAGACGTTTCATGCTGCAACTCACTAGCCGCATCAGATTTATTTACTGAACAGCCGCCCACAGTTTCCTCAAACCATTGCGGATGCCCATCCTTGTTTCCAATTGTCAGATGTAGCCCTCTGCTCCTGCCGCACGCTCTGATGAAACGAGAAGGCTGAGAATCCTATAGTGTAGGGTCTCGGACATTTTTCGAGGCTGAGGCAACTATCTGTCATAGTTTTCAGTAAGTTACATGAAACATTGAGTGGATCCTGACTCAATACGTCACATAATATACTAAAAAGGTCTGACATATAATTGTCTAAGTCCCTAGCTGACTCGATCCTATGTTCTCGACCCGAAAGTCACTACGTCCGACAAGGCCGAACCGCTCTGATACCAAATGTAACACCCCGGTATTTCATTAACAAGGAAATACCTAAATATACAATTTGGTATAAATCAGAGTATAAAAATTCCTGTTCAGATATACATCTTTACAAGAAACAGCGGAAACAAATAAATAAAATAATACAAGCTCAAGTCATACGACCGAATACAGATACAACTACAGAAGATCAAGGACAACTATAAATGAATCAATCTTCAATCTTCTCCTCGAACCCGACATACCAACTGTGCCGCCTGCTGTCCTTATAACCTGTTCTCTGTAAAAACAACAAATATGGATTGGGTGAGACAACTTGTCTCAGTGAGTCCTACCGTGCGCCCTCACCGACACTCGGTTCATTTATTAAACCGCTATTAAAAGCTGACATAACAATGTCTTATTTATTAATCGAAATGCCAAGCAAATCGTGTTCTTATCTTAGCTTAACATGAAACGGCTGTACAACGACTAAGAATCCCGAATCATAAGCTATAAATCGAAATGCCGACTGTACAACGACTACGCATCCCGGCAAATCGTGTTTTCATTTTAGTTTAGCATAAATCGGCTGTACAACGACTACGAATCCCGATAACCCATGAATTGACCACGCCAAAACGTATACAGGGCCTAGGTAAGGGGTCATGACTATCCTTATAATAGGGTATATGATGGGGATTATGTGGGAGATAGGACCATGTTGCCTCTTTGATCTTGTTGATGTTGTTTTAGTGATGTTTGAATATATTATGATGCTTTCGATTTGATGTTTGGGTGAATGATCATGGTGAAAAGTGGTGTTTGGTGTTTGGTGAAATTTTGGTGTTGTCTTGATGTTGCTGGAATTGGCACCCTGCAGCTGGGCGCCATGCCCAGTCATGGTTCTGTTTTGTTTGTGGCAGGAAGTGGCGCCCTAGGCGCCCATGGTGTATTCTGGTTGCTGAAAGTGGCGCCCTAGGCTCCCAGTGATGCTGTCTTGGCTGCTGGGGTTGGCGCCCTAGGTGCCCAGTGTGTTTCTGAGTTGCAGGAAATGGCGCCCTAGGCGCCCAGTGGCGATTGGTGCGTGTCTGTGTTGCAGTCAAGGGCGCCCTAGGCGCCCAGTGCCCTCTGCGCTTGTTGCTGATTTAGGCGCCCTGCTCCTGGGCGCCAGTTTCTGTGTTGCTGTTTGTCTGCCTGTGTTGCTGATGTTACAGACGCCCTGTTGCTGGGCGCCAAATCTGGTGTTGCCTCTGTTGTGCCAGGCGCCCTGCTCCTGGGCGCCAAGTCTGTTGTTGCCATTGTTGCGCTAGGCGCCCTGTCCCTGGGCGCCATGTCTGATTTTGTTGCTGCTGTGCTAGGTGCCCTGCCCCTGGGCGCCATGTCTGGTTGTGTCACTGTTGCACTAGGCGCCCTGTTGCTGGGCGCCAGTTTCTGTTCTATTGCTGATGCTCTTGGCGCCCTGTTGCTGGGCGCCAGTTTATGTGGTGGTTGTTGCCTGCTAGGCGCCCTGCTGCTGGGCGCCGGTTTCTTGTTGTGCTGCTGTCCCACTTGGCGCCCTGTTGCTGGGCGCCGGTTTCTGTCTTGTTGCTGTCGCTGTTTTTCTAAAAATTGGTGTTGCTGTCAGTGAACAATTGTTGCTGTTTTTCTAAAAATTGGTGTTGCTGTCACAGTGAACAATTGTTGATGTTTTTCTGAAAATTGGTGTTGCTGTCACAGTGAGTAAAATGTTGCTGTTTTTCACAAATAATGTTGCTGTCACAGTGAGTAAAATGTTGCTGTTTTTCACAAATTAGTGTTGCTGTCACAGTGAGTAAAATGTTGCTGTTTTTCACAAATAATGTTGCTGTTACAGTGAGTAAAATGTTGCTGTTTTTCACAAATAATGTTGTTGTTATAGTGAGTAAAATGTTGCTGTTTTTCACAAATAATGTTGCTGTCACAGTGAGCAAAATGTTGCTGTTTTTCTAAAAATAATGTTGCTGTCACAGTGAACAAATGTTGTTGTTTTCCTAAAAATCACTATTGCTGTCACCATTTTAAGTTGCTGTTTTTTTCTTAAGCTATTGTCGTTGTTGCTGTAAACTGGTATTGTTCCTGGTGTTGTCAATTGTCGAAGACTCGGTGTTGTAAAACTGTGGTTGTCACTGATGTTGTAAATTTATTGGCGTCCTCGGTGTCGGTGGTCGTTGGTCAAGTTGTTAGACTGTCCTATAGGTGTAGGTGTATAGGTGATGATTGGTGATTATTGGTGATGATATAACAGGTGATGATATAACAGGTGGTGTGCCTATTTTTATGGGCTAAGGTGACAGGTGATGGGTCTATGACCAATTATTAATATTGGTGTTGTTGTGTATCACATAGATGACCATTGTTGTTGATTGTTTTGATGTGTTGTGCATGGCGTTGCATGCATTCCATATGCATTATTTTGGTGATGACGGCTTCGGCCTTGGAGCTATAGGTGATGATGGTGATGCTCATACAGGTGATGATGCCCTTAGTGGCTACTTTATTGGTGATGATTGGTGTAACACCCCGAAAAATAATTTAATTAATTTATGTGATTAGTTGAATTTTTAAATTTTAGTCGGAGGCGTGATTAATTTAATTAAAATGATGGGTGTGGTTCAGGAAGTGGAGCGAGTATTGGGAATGATGTTGGCAACTCAGGGGTGGTGAAAAATGGCCCAGGAAGCCAAGCCCGATAGCTTAGGCGCTCCTGAGGCTCTTGAAGCTAAGGGGTTAGGGTTTTGCGCCTCACTCCTTGCATCAGAGAAAGAAAACGAAATTTGAGAGAGTGAGAAGAGAGGGAGCATCGTACGGCGCTGAGGAGAGAGGAAGGAAGGGAATTTTCTCGAGTTTTGTTAGGTAAGAGTTCTTAATCATTTCCACGTCGTTTTCTTCCTTTCCTAACGTTGTAGCCTTCGAGTCCTAATCTCCGTTGTGTTGATTCCTCATTGATCATGGAAGTGGGCGTGGCTACGGTTTCGAAGGAAGAAGGATCGCGAGCTGATCGTTGTGTTGCTGTGATTTTGTTCGTGCTTCCACTCGTCTTCTTCAGATCATTCATATTCGAGGTAAGGGTGAGCGTTTTAATTTAACAAAATCGAGTATGTGATTGGGGTTTTGTGGGATTTTTGGGTGTAGTAGCGTAATTGAAATGTTGAGGTTTTGTTTGATGAGTTGTTGACGTTTCCCTTCGGGGAATTTCGATGTTTGCTTTGATGAACATTTTGAGGGATTACTTGATGGATTCTTGATGATTGTTCTTTGATGAATTTGATGATGTCTTCATGAAATTGTGTTGAATTGGGCAATGAACAATGTGTGATGAAATTGTGTTTTAATGATTGGATGATGTCTGGATGAAAATTTCGAAATCTGAATAATTCTGCAAGTGAAGCTGTTTCTGACCAACTGCGCCTCACTCGCGCTCGGGTCGCGCCCCAGGCGCAAGGCGTGCTGCGCTGGGCGTGTTGTTGCTGTCCTTTGGCGCCCCGCTCGCGCTCCGCGCGCGCCCCAGGCGCAAGGCGTGCTGCGCTGGGCCTGTTGTTGCTGTTGTTTCGCGCCCCGCTCGCTCCCCAAGCGCGAGCCATTGTTTCCCACTGTTGTTCACTGTTTTTCCACTGTTTTTCTTGCTGTTTTCACACCGTTTTCTCCAATTAAAAATGTGATATTTTCCCAATAAAAATATGATGTTTTCACTATTAAATGTGAAGTTTTTCTCCAATGTAGATGTGATGTTTCTCCACAAAATGTGACGTTTTTCCCAATTAAAAATGCGGTGTTTTCCTTAAATTCAAAAGTGATATTCCTCCATAGAATGGTGACGTTTCTACTAGCAAAAATGTGACGTTTTCTCAATCCAAATATAGTGTTTCCCAAGCTTAACAAATGTGGTGTTTACCGAATTTAAAATGCGATGTCCTTTCAAATAAGATGTGGTGTTTACTAAATTAAAACGGGACGTTTTTCCAAACTCCAAATGTGTGGCTACCCAAATTTCAAAAATGATATGTGTGATAATGACGTAATATGATTTATGATGAATTGTGAAGAATATACTCTATGAGTATGGCTTTAATAATGATGAAATGTGATTGGGATGAATTGTGACGAATACACTCTATGAGTGTTTGATGACGATGATGATGAGTACTCCAGGTGAGTGTTTTTGATGAAATGCACATGTGTATATAGAGTCTCATGGCATGTGCATATCGTGAAGAATAGGCTTCGGCCTTCTGTGAAGAATAGGCTTCGGCCTCTTAATTGTGATGAATATGGTACCATCATGCATATGCCCTGGTGGGGGTTGCATTTACATGCATGATCATGATTGTGGCTTGTTGCCAAACTGTGTTGTGAATTGGTGTTTGGTGATGATGATGTGATGTTAATAATGATGTTGTAGAATTGTTTGTCTCCATTACTCTATCATATGCTGGATTATGTTTTGTTAAAATTCTCACCCCTTCTGCTTGGAATGTTGCTCTATTGTGGCAACGCTGCAGGTAATCGCGAGTGAAGGATCTGCTACCTTCCTTTTAGCTCTTGGGATGTACTTTGTGTCACTCTCTGATACTGTAACACCTAGGGGGCGTGGGTGAATTTTGATAAACGATTTAATTAGTTGTTTTAACGATTTTATTGATATATTTGAGACGTGTTTGAGAGTTATGGGTGAGTTGTTATTTATTCCGCTGTGATGTGAATTTTGAGGATTTGATTTTTCATGAAGGATGTTTGGTTGCACGAATTTGAAGAGTGCAATTGATGAGTTTGTTTTTAATGAAGTTGTAGCATTTCTTTTCTATCAATGAAAATAATATTTTTGAAAGGAATTACTCTGATAAATGACGCGTGATATGAGGGTAGAAAAGGGGTGTTACAATTGGTACCAGATGCATATGCCCGTTGGTGTGGGTTGCATCTCATATAATTACTCATGATGTTAATGATGATTCTTGGTGATTTATTAATTGGTGTTGTGGTGAAGCGATAGATATGGTTGTCGTAATTCTAGCATATTGCCTATCATATATGCTATTATAATGTTAAATATCTCACCCCTTCTGTTTGAATGTTACCCCTATGTTGGTAACGTGCAGGTGACTGCGAGTGAAGGCAAGTCTTCCTTCGCTATTTGAGTCGGTGTCGTCGCTCTGATACGTAGCACTCGGGGGGATGAACGCTAGTTTTACTAATTATCATTATTATTTGGTTGTTGAAGTTTTATGGTGATGTTATAACTGTTCGTTTGAACTTTATTTTTATTCCGCTGCTTGATGATGTTATGACGTGCTAGGTGTTGCACTGTTTTAATGGTGAAACTTTATTATTGGCGGGTGATGCTTAACGGTGTAAGTGTAGCATCCCTTGTGGGTGTATTGAAAGCGTTTTGAAAACTCTGATTTTTGTCAAAAATTTTCCGGGTAGAAAAGGGGTGTTACAGATACCGAGCCGAAATCACCGAATAGCCTCACGAACGTTCCGACGACACCCAAATCGCTTCCAAAGCTTTGAACCTCCAATCAATCACAAGACCTCCATGAAATCACTATTCATCATCTTCAACCTCCACTTTGCTCCTCAAACATAAACCCCAAATTTTGATTCTCAAAAACCCTAACTTCTTGATTCATCAAAACTCCAAATCGGACTTCAATACTCGCGTAATCCACATTGGGTTGGCTTCTAATCACTCCTAAACCATTATAATCATCATCAAACTGAAACCCTCCCTTTTCTTCTTAAAAATCAAAAATGGAAAGATGAGAGTGAGTGAGTTGATGATGATGATGTTGATACCAAATCGAAGAGAAATGAACGCCGAACATTTTTCGTGTTGGAGGGAAGTCGTTTTGATGAGCCTAAATCTCCCCTTTTCCCTCTTCTTCTTTCTTTCTCATTCTTTCTTTTTCTCCTCTTTCTCTCCTTTCTCCTCACCGTCTCTCGCCTCCTCCTCTTTCTTTCTTTCTTTCTTTCTTTCTTTCTTTCTTTAATTAATTCTTCTTCTTCTCTTCTTTCACTTACACACACATACACGCATACATATATTTATTTAATATATAATTGGTAACGTGGTCAAATTACCATATTGATCTAAATCTCTTATTTCGATTCCAAAACTTCCTTGACCCATATTTTTCGGTTAACGATCCTGTGACAGCCAATAACTAATTTTAGCACTCAATAATTTTACCAATTAAGTACTAAATTAATTCAATTGGGTTAACATTCAAATAATTCGATTAATTATTTTGAGGATGTTACATTCTCCCCAACTTGAAAGAATTTTGTCCTCAAAATTTCGTCAAGTCTTTCATTTGACTCACCGAGAATCGACATTCTCAGAAGGTCTTAATTTGCTGGAAAACAATCTTGAACTAACAAAATGAGTGTAGAAAATCTTCCCAAGTTGGTACGTCAATGTTTAAGTGTGTTCGACTACTACTCTAGAACACTTCTAAGATTATAGTCCGAACTCTCTTATTACGAATCAACACGAGAAACTCCTCTTTCGCCTACATAGGCTTGGCACCGCGTTTGAAAACACTTCTGAAGCTTCATTCCAATTATCCTCGCTTACACCCCAACTTTGATTAATCTAAATCAAAGGGTTTAATACAAGACACTTGATAGAAATATATGTTAAAAATGAGATCCACAAACTGGTACTCCTCGGTAGAGGTAAAAACAAACACGATTTCCTCGATGGGTGTAAACACGTTCTTCGCAAATTTTCTAAAAATCCATAACAGTTCCTGTACACATTGAAAAATGTGATGGAAAGTCACTGAAATTCCTTGACTCGCTTCCAAGTTTTCGAGGTAAAACTTTTTCAAAAAGATGAGATTTGGGTTTTACCAAAAGCTTTGACCTTAAACGTAAAATAAATCGTGGGAACATCAATTAATTTCGAAAGCAATGAAAATCATCTCAGTTGCTCTCAAAACAACTATCAAACAGAACTCAGAACCCTTCTTCCTTTATTGTAACTTTCCACACAATATATTTATCTACGACACACCCAATTCCTTTCCGAATTAGCCAATAGCGTTGAGTCTCCCCTCAACATAAGTACGCCTCCAATGATTTTCCTTAATCAGATTTTATTAGCCTCTTGATTCGTTCCCAAAATTAACTTTAGCATGCGGGTTTTCACAAAATGATTTTTCAAAGCTACCATACCGCACGTCAAGCTTCATTTCGGAAATTTCAGTCACTTGCAAGCAGATCCATCAATTAATCCTTTGGTGGTTATTCGCAATGTGAAAAACAGTCAACAGTCACCTTACTTTCATATTCGTATTCACGTTTGACTTGTCAAACGGAATCACATAATACTATCTGATTGTTAACCTTCGCAAGGGAAAGGTTAACACCAAAACCTTGCCACTAAAGTGGAAACTTATGGATGTACCCCAACTTAGATCTAAAAGACTCTAACAATTCCATTTCTTGCATCATTAACTCTGCCATGTGAATGGATTTCCTACTCAGCGCATCAGCTACAACATTGGCCTTTCCTGGATGATGCTTCAACTCGAAGTCATAATCCTTCAGAAATTCTACCCATCTTCTTTGCCTGTTATTCTGTTCTTTCTGATCAAACAGATACTTTAAACTCTTGTGATCACTAAAGATTTCGAAACGAGATCCATACAGGTAATGTCTCCAAATCTTCGGTGCATACACAATAGCTTCAAAAGGTGCCATCCCTATACTAGAATGGTAACTGTTATTATACGTGAACTCTATCAGTGGAAGGTAGGAATCCCACGAACCTCCTTGTTCTAAAACACAAGCCCTCAGCGAATCTTCTAATGACTGAATTGTCCTCTCTGACTGACCATCTGTCTGAGGATGATATGCCGAACTCAACCTCAACTTAGACCCCAACTTCTCTTGCAAACTCTTCCAGAAATCTGAAGTGAACCTCGGATCTCTATCCGAAACAATACTCTTAGGAACTCCATGAAGCTTCACAATCTCCCGGATATAAACCTCCGCCAACTTCGACACCGGATACGTGATGCTGATAGGAACAAAATGAGACGATTTCGTTAACCTGTCAACAATCACCCAAATTGCATCATACCCTTTCGCAGTATTAGGCAATCCCGTCACAAAATCCATCGAAATGCTATCCCATTTCCACTCTGGAATCTCTAATGGTTGCATCAACCCAGCAGGCTTCTGATGCTCAACTTTTGACTTCTGGCAAGTCAAACATGCATAAACGAATTGCGCCACATCTCGCTTCATACCAGGCCACCAAAACAACTTCTTCAGGTCTTGATACATCTTTGTAGCTCCCGGATGAATACTTAACTTACTTCTGTGACTCTCTTCAAGAATGGCCCTCTTCATGTCTACATCATCCGGAATTACAAATCCTACCACGGAACCTCAACACACCTTGGGAATCCAACCTGAAATCCTCATTCTTCGATTGATCACTCTCTACCATCAAGTCTACCAGCTTAACATCTGTTTTCTGGGCTTCTCTGATGCTGTTCAGAAAATCATTATCAATCTTCAACATCTCTAACTTAACACTCTGAAGTGTCACTTCACAGACCAGACTCATATCTCTGAACTCTTCAATCAGCTCTAACTCCTTAACCATCACTGCCGACATATGCAAAGTCTTCCGGCTCAAGGCATCAGCCACGACATTAGCTTTGCCTGGATGATAGTTCAAACCGAAATCATAATCCTTTAACAACTCCAACCATCGACGCTGCCTCATATTCAACTCCTTCTGGTCAAACAACTATTTCAAGCTCTTATGGTCACTGAACACCTCAAATCTAGAACCATAGAGATAGTGCCTCCAAACCTTCAGCACAAAGACCACTGCAGCTAATTCTAAGTCATGCGTAGGATAATTCTTTTCATGAACTCTTAACTGTCTCGACGCATACGCGATAACCTTCCCATCTTGCATAAGAACACCACCTAAACCCATTTTTGAAGCATCACAATACACCACAAACGACCCTTCCGGATTGGGCAACGTCAGGACAGGAGACGTTGTCTATCTCTTCTTCAATTCCATGAAACTTTCTTCGCAACGGGCATTCCAAACAAAAGCCTTTCCTTTTGTAGGTTAACTGAGCTAACGGAAGTGCTAACTTAGAAAAACCTTCAATAAACCTTCTATAATAGCCGGCCAATCCCAAAAAGCTTCTAATTTCAGTTGTCGACTTCGGAGCCTCCCAATTCAACGCTGCTTCTACTTTCGATGGATCCACCGCAATACCATTACCAGAAATTGCATGACCGAGAAAACTCACTTCCTTCAACCAGAATTCGCACTTTGACAATTTCGCATACAGCTTCTTTTCCTTCAGTACCTCCAATACTAACCTCAGATGCTCTGCATGCTCTTCCTCCGATTTAGAGTAAATTAGAATGTCGTCGATGAACACCACTACAAACCGATCTATGTAAGTATGAAAAATACGATTCATATATTCCATAAATACTCCTGGTGCGTTGGTAACACCGAACGGCATCACCGAATACTCATAATGACCATAACGGGTTCTGAAAGCCGTCTTCTGAATATCTTCGTCCTTCACCTTGATCTGGTGATAACCCGATGTAACACCCCGGTATTTCATTAATAAGGAAATACCTAAATATACAATTTGGTATAAATCAGAGTATAAAAATTCTTGTTCAGATATACATCTTTACAAGAAACAGCGGAAACTAATAAATAAAATAATACAAGCTCGAGTCATACGACCGAATACAGATACAACTACAGAAGAACAAGGACAACTATAAATGAATCAATCTTCAATCTTCCCCTCGAACCCGACATACCAACTGTGCCGCCTGCTGTCCTTATAACCTGTTCTCTGTAAAAACAACAAATATGGATTGGGTGAGACAACTTGTCTCAGTGAGTCCTACCGTGCCCCCTCACCGACACTCGGTTCATTTATTAAACCGCTATTAAAAGCTGACATAACAATGTCTTATTTATTAATCGAAATGCCAAGCAAATCGTGTTCTTATCTTAGCTTAACATGAAACGGCTGTACAACGACTACGAATCCCGAATCATAAGCTATAAATCGAAATGCCGACTGTACAACGACTACGAATCCCGGCAAATCGTGTTTTCATTTTAGTTTAGCATAAATCGGCTGTACAACGACTACGAATCCCGATAACCCACGAATTGACCACGCCAAAACGTATACAGGGCCTAGGTAAGGGGTCATGACTACCCTCCCTAGTATGCTACTTGTCAGGTCGTCACCCAGCGCAATACATATGACAATATGCATCAAGTTCTCGAGAGTTAGATAATTTATATCTTTTCGATCACCAAATGGATCAATTACATAATAATTGGATAAACAATATCCATATCGATCTATAACCCGTTTTGAGGAATTCATAAGTTAGACCTCCAGCATTATAATCATATTCAATTGACATATATAAATATATATATATATATATATATATATATATATATATATATATATATTCAGTCAGTCCATCAGTCGGTGTACCCACACGTATACTAGGGTTTCGGTTTTTCAATCAATTATGCTTTCAAAGCCCTTTTCAAAAACATAAGTTGAACAAGTTCAAAATACGGTTGTCAGTAAGGCAATATCCTTAAAATTGGTTGGGAAGAAGATTAGGAGTGATTCGGGATCGAAAGGAGCGACGAAATGACAAATCGGAGTCCGGTAACAGCAGCTCACGCACGGTCCGTGCCCAGGGGCGCACGACCCGTGCGTGATTTACCAAAACCACACAGCCAACCCGAAGAGGGCGCACGACCCGTGCGGCCTGTTCTGTTACCGAATTCTAGTTTCTCATTCCGCTTTCCATTTCTCGCCCAAATCGAATTCCGATCGTTCTCCAACCTGAAAACGGATTTAATAAACAACATTCCAGACCATATTCCAGTGAAAGCACTTAAAATCACAATTTCGTAAATTGTTCAACAATTCAATAAAAACCGTAAAAACGCGATATAGCTCAAACACGGTTTTCGGTTCCAAAATCTTTCGAAAATTGATAATTGCCTTATGACTCAACCCGATATAATTTCAAGACACGAAAAATATCCCTATCCGTGAGTAGAACTCACCCGGTTGATGATCTCGCGAGAAGTCACGCCGGAGCACGGACGACCGGGCCGTAACCACTCGAACAATCCTCGTAGTCACGTACCCGCTCCGAATGCCTCCGCAACTGAATTCCGCAGCCAACACCCCTCTTGATACTGACTTCATCTCCGGTGGATAGAATTGACGTCTCGCGCGACTTGACAACTCGAATCCCAAATCCGACGAATCACATTTCCAGCTTCTTCTTTTCTGTTTTCCAGAATCAATGCACACTTTTGTAACAGCCATAACTATGTCAATTCGCAACCAAACTCCTTCAAATCAGTGCCCATTCTGAAGAGGATTTTGTCTATTTTCAAATGGTCAAGGATTCACACGCATGCATCCAGTGGTTTGGGAGATATCACCAAGACAAGGTGACTGGTCCAGGATAGTGCTTGATTTTGAATCTGAAACTTGTGAACAGGATATCTCTCTCATTTCGCCATGCAATCATACGGTTCTTGTGCCCAATATGAAGAGCTTTGTGTCTAGTTTCCAGAGGGATAAGAATCATGATTATCGGAGTAGTCTACAGCGAGATACGATGAAAACAATGAAAGTGGTGCATACGGGTTTTACCCAGAAATTTGTTGAACTTGCATCTTCACCCTCTAACATGGAAATCCCAGCTCCATCCTTCTTCTACTCGAAAATGGTGGATGGAGATATAGGGGAGGATGATCAGAAACAGTGGCATCAAAGGGTAGAGGAAGAAAAATGGTGAAGGATGGCATGAAGATCACTTGCATGCACCTAACTTTTGAGATTTCCTCTTCTTCTCCTCTCTCTTCTCCATTTGCATTCTCCTCTCTCTCTAATCTATTTTCTGAGTTTCAGAAAGTGAGGTGTATGGGAGTGAGGCCTGATCCTGGGGCTTTTCAGCTGAAGCTCATTTAAGGGCATGAAAAGACCATACTACCCTTAGTCCATTTTATTACTTTGATACACTTCTAAATAACCACTAACCTATAATTTCTCTTAACAATCATGGTTATGGTCTTGTGGAATTGAGGAGTGTATTTGGTGTTGGGTAATTTGGGTTACGGGCTTAAGGGACATGGAAATGACCAAAATGCCCTTGGCCCATTAAGTCTTGGTTTTGAGGCTAAAACCCCAATAATATTATGGCTTTCCGCTCGGCATAGGTTTCTCGGCTAATCCTCATTCGATTCGAGATTAATTGCTCACTCAATTGATACGTCTTCGATGTGAGTCAAAATGACGATTTTACCCTTCAGCTGAATTGTTCATTTAATTTATGACTAAGCCACAATTAAATGTAGAGTAGGATTTCTTTGGACTTTTCCTCGACTATTAATCCCCGAGACACGACCAATTATTCCCACAAATAATTACTCGGTCATAGGCATCATAGTACGAGTTTTTAAAAATTAGGGATGTTACACCCGACTTCAAATCAATCTTACTGAATACTTGAGCACCCACCAACTGATCCATCAAATCGTCTATTCTCGGAAGTGGATACTTGTTCTTAATTGTCACCTTATTCAACTGCCGATAATCGACACAGAGTCTCATACTACCATCCTTCTTCTTAACTAACAGCACAGGAGCTCCCCACGGCGATACACTCGGCCTCACAAACTTCTTCTCGAGCAGATCTTCAAGTTGCTTCTTCAACTCAGACAATTCGGACGCGGACATCCTGTATGGTGCCATAGAAACAGGTTTGGTACCAGGTACAAGATCAATAGAGAATTCAATTCCCTCTCTGGCGGCACACTTGGAATCTCATCAGGGAAAACATCAGGGAACTCGCGCACCACCTGAAACTCTTCAATGATAGCTTGATTTTCAGCAGACAACGATGCCATCAGCGAGAATAACTGAACTCCTTCCTTCATCAACTTCCGCAACTGACTAGCGGATATCAGGCCAGACTCTTCTCCTCTAAAACTCACCGACTTGCTACGACAATTTATATGGACATGGTTATGCTCTAACCAGTTCATACCCAAGATTACATCCAATCCGCTCAACGGCAAACAAACAAAATCCACAACAAAGTCTCTGTCGAAGATCGACAAGGGACATTGAGAACACACCAGATAAGTAGTTACCGACCCCTTAGCTGGAGTGTCGACAACCATCTTCCCATTCATAGCAGACAATACAAGATTCAATCTCTTACAACAATCAGCAGCAATAAATCAATGCGTAGCACCAGTATCAACAATAGATTTTAAAGGAGTACCATTAATGAAGCACGTACCTCTAATAAGTCCATCATCTCCAGTAGGCTCTTCACCTGCCAAAGCAAACACCTTTCCACTGGACCTTTCTTTCTTCGGCTTCGGACACTGAGTACTAATGTGCCCTCCTTCGCCACAGTTGTAGCAGACCACCTCCTTACGCTCACACCCAGCCACCACATGACCCTCTTTGCCACAACGGTAACACTTCTTCACTTCATCCTTGCACACGTTACTCTCACTACAAGAATAATTGATTTTTCCGGCCAGGAGTTTCCGGCGGATATGGATCCGCCGCAAATATTCCGGCGGATTCTAGGCATTTTCGGCGGATTTTATCCGCCGCAAAATTACCTGCGGAATAATTGACGTTTGCGGCGGATTAATATTCGACTTGGCTTTTGCGGCGGATTTATCGGTTTTTGCGGCGGATTTGGGATTACAAAAATTTATTTTTTTACGAGATTTTAACAATCCGCCGGTAAGGTTATTTCCGGCGGATATTTGCCAATTTTGAATTTCATAAACCGCCGCAAATTCACCTCCGTCCGCCGAAAATCCCCTAATCCGCCGCAAATCCCATAAATCCGCCGGTAACTGCCGTTTCCGGCGGATCTTGCCTTTTGACCGTTTGACTTCGTTTCTCCTATATAAACCCCTTCTCCCCTTCTTCTTTTTCACACCTCTACCAATACTCTCATTCTCTTGATACGGCACTCTCTTAATACGGCACTCTCTTGAGCATTGTCGGCAGCGGCTCCAATAGAGTGGCGTCTCCATTTTTTTGTAAAAAAATTTCCACATTGTCATGAACACCCCTTCATCTTTTTCGTTAAAAGTAACCCCTTTTTCAGCAAAAAGCTCCTCCTCATTATTTTCACCACAAGAGACATATCAAACGCTCGGTATCATCCTCCAACTTAACAACCCGTCCTTGCAGTTCCTCAAACTTTCTATTTAGAGATTCAATCATCTTTTCAAAAGATGGTTTCTTGTGAAACTTTCTATTTTGAAAATATGGTTGAATCTCTAAATAGAAAGTTTGAGGAACTGCAAGGACGGGTTGTTAAGTTGAAGGATGATACTGAGCATTTGATGAACGTATATGTCTCTTGTGGTGGAAATAATGAGGAGGAGCTTTTTGCTGATAAATGGGTTACTTTTAACGAAAAAGATGAAGGGGTGTTCACGAAAATGTGGAAATTTCTTTACAAAGAAATGAGACATACGCCACTCTATTGGAGCTGCTGCCGACAATGCTCAAGAGAGTGTCGTATCAAGATAATGGCGTAGGTCTCTGTTTAGGGGTAGCAGACATTAAATATATAAATGATAAAAAATAATAAAAAACCATAATACTCATAATAATACAACAACATATCCGATACTAATAAACGGTCAAAATCTTGCCGACACTAAATAGTCAATAGTGATTAGTGTCGACACTAATTAACGATCAAGATCTTGCCGACACTAAGAAGTGTTGCGTGATTGTTGAATAGTCAATAGTGATTAGTGTCGATACTAATTAACGGTCAAGATCTTGGCAACACTAACTAAATAGTGAATATTGATGTTGGTTATTTGCAGCGGATATTTGGGTATTTGCGGCAGATATTGGGTATTTGCGGCGGATATTTTTTGTATTTGCGGCGGATTGTGGGTTTTTGCGGCGGATATTTTGGTGTTTTTAAAAAAAAGGCGCGGTATTTTAATTTGAACTATCCGCCGCAAAGACCCAGAATCCGCCGCAAATCTCCGTTTAAAAAAAACCCGCGGATATTAAATTTCAAAATCCGCCGCAAAGACCAAATATCCGCTGCAACGGGTCTTTGCGGCGGATATTACCATTTGACCGTTGGCTCCGTTTTCCTATATATATCCATTCTCCACTTCTCATTCTTCACACTTCTAACAATCCTCTCATTCTCTTCTTAAAATTTCTCTTTTACTCTCTCCAAATTCTCTCCTTCTCTACTAAATCTCTTTTTGAAGTGTAGCGCTTCCTCCCTACGAATTGTCTTCTGCTCTCATTGGGAAATTTCTTCAAGGTATGTTTTTGATATGAGTTAATAGTTTTAGTTTTAAATGTTTTTTTTAATATTCATTTTTAAATTATTTTATAATAATATGAGTTTGTTACTAATTGTGTTGTTTTTTGTTTAGGTATTGTTTGGGTTCCTCCTTTTTCCTCTCTGCTTGAGTTCAGGATAAGCTTCAAGCCAGAGCCTTCTCTTCACTACGGTTAGTTGTTAAAGTAATTAATAAAATATTACTTACTTCACTATTTTTAGTAAAATTTTGTTTGCAATAATAATACAAAATAATTTATATTGAAAAAACTTATTTATTAAGTTCACTTATAAATTTTATTAACATATATTGTCTTATAAAAATTGAAATTTAAAATTATATTTGGAATTATTATTTATAATGTTTAAATTATTAGTATATAACATTATTAAAAAATTAATTGTGTTGCTTGTAATTGGTAGTTTAATGAAATATCAAAATAAAATGAGTAATATATAAATATATATATATATATATATATATATCAAAATATGAAGTAATTGATAGTTTATTTTATTTATATTGTAGTGTAGTATACGTAGTTCTTGAAAATGGGTCGTAGTTGGATGTATGATCGATTGTATCCTGGAAGAACTGGTGTAAAACGACGTTTTGTAGAATGAGTAGAAGAGTTTATTTTTTGTGCTAAGTACATTGATCATGAAGAATTTGGGCGACAAGGGAGTATTAGATGTTCGTGCTTGAAATGTTCATTTGGAGCTATAAAAAATGAACATGAAGTTAGACTTCATTTGTACAATAATGGGTTTAGGCCAAATTATTGGACATGGAGTCGTCACGGGGAAGGAGCGCCAGGGGTAGCTGCAGTTCCTGCGGTTAATGTTCCGGTTGAAGTAGTAGATCACACATCAAGTAGTTATCCAGCGACTACGACATCTGAAGGATGGGGAATACAACCGTTAGATGTTTATCAGGGAATGATATCTGACGCTGTTGGAGTAAATTTGGATTTTGAAGAACCAGATGCCGACGAAGTTCCAAATGAGGAAGCTCAAAGGTTTTACATGTATTTGAGTGAGACAAATAAACCCATATTTGAAGGATCTACAGACTCAAAATTATCAATGTGTGTTCGGTTGTTGGGTCTTAAGTCTCAATTTAATGTTGCTGAGTTGTGCATGGAATATATATATATATATATATATATATATATATATATATATATATATATATGACCAAAATGATGTTGGATGCAACCCCCATTAGAGGGAGTTTACCGCAAAGTTATTATGAAGCTAAAAGAGTGGTATCGAAGCTTGGCTTAAAATCTAAAAGGATTGATTGTTGTGTGTCTGGTTGCATGCTCTATTATAACAATGAGTTTGGCATAAATGATGGAGAGTTGTTGGCGATTCGTAAGTCTATATATATATATATATATATATATATATATATATTATTTATTAATTTATTTTTGTTGCCCTTTATATAACTTATATTTGGTGTAACAAAATTCATCTTTTTTTAATGCAGTTTTATTCCTTCGAAGGCTTCAGCTACCGCCATCACAAAAATAATCAAGGAGAATTTTACCAAGAGCTGGAAGAATTGGACGGAAGTTAGAAAAGATAAGGATGCAAATAAGAAGATGTTAAGATCATTTTTGGTAAGTTATTCGATTCTACGAAATAATTAATTTGGTGTATTATCTTATTGACTTGATCAATTAATTATTGCCTTATAATTAACAACATTATTGTAAATTTCTTAAATAGGAAAAATGTACATGGTATCCAGGGGAGCAAGCCGCAGTTGAGAGAGTGTTCCATAAGAGATGTTCTCATCGCTATTCTGAATTGATGTGGAGGGCGCGCAATACGGGTACGAAGCCATCTTATATGGGAGACTCAACTTGGGCTGAGTTTAATGAGTATTGGCAGACAGATGAAGCATTTAAGAATTATTGTGAGAAAGCCAAGAAGAACCGTGCTTCTGAAAAAGGTGGCTGCACACACACGGGGGGGAGTGTTAATACTGCAACGCATTACATGCGTTTGGTAAATTTATTACTTAATTTATTACTTGATTAATTAATTAATTATTTATAATAATTAACTAGTCATTTTCAATATGTGTATTTAATTAATAATATATATTTATGTACATATATAGGTGGAGAGGGAACAAAGGCCAATCACTTTGCCTGAGTTGCATTGCCACATGCATATGGTGGAGGAGACTGGTGAGTACGTTACAGATCGGGCGAGGCGTATTCAGGTAAAACTACTTTTACAATTATATATTAATTAAAGTTTATTATTTATATTAATAATTAGTTATTTATTTGTTGGGTTATTTTTTTCAGGAGAGCTTCGAGGGTGGGATGGCTGAGTACCATCAGTCACAACAGAGCAGTGGGGCAGCTGTCGATCCAGAGGAGGCTAGAGTAGCTCGTGATGTTTGGGAGAGAGCAGTTGGTCCCCAAAAGACTAATCGTCTGGTAGGATCAGGTGGTATTGGACCGGCTGCTTTTCGAACAAGCATTATTCCGAGTCTATCAGATTCACATTCTGGATCCCCGACTGGTCGCAATTATGTTCCCAATGCTGGTGAGTTGAATGATGTTAGGCAATTGACGCAGCAACTGAGCGAGGCTCAACGTCAGATTGTCGAGCGGCAGGAGCAAAGCGATCGGGAAATGCAGGCGCTTCGGGATCAAAGTGATCGGGAAATGCAGGCGCTTCGGGATCAAAGTGATCGGGAAATGCAGGCGATTCGGGAGCAGGCTAGGGTAGCTGAGGAGCGCATGGAGGAGCGCTTTAAGTTATTGCAGGATCAGATGATGTCTCAGCACTCGAGGCCATCCTCATCAGCATCCTACCCGCCGCCGCCACAGCAGCATTACTACCAGCAGCAGTATGCACCCCAGTATCCCCAGCCGTATGCACCCCAATATCCCCCGCAGTATACACCGCAGTATGCGCCATTCCAGCCATACCAGCAGCAGCATCAGTCACCCCACCAGCCATACCAGCAGCCCCAACATCAGTCACCCCTGATCCAGCCAAACCAGCAGTACCCCCAGCAGCGGTCACCCCCGCTAGACATTGATCTTAATGTCCAAATGTCATCGCTCAGTGCTTTACTTCAAGATGATACATATTATAATAATGTTGATGACATTGACCGGCAGACACCCCAGTAGCTTTAGATTATTTTATTTTTTTGTATGGATATTTTATTAATTGTATGGATATTTTTTTGGTGATAATATTTTACTGCTTTTCCCAATTTTTATTTTTTTAAATTAAAAATTAATTAGTTATTGGATTTTATTTTTTTATCAATAATTAAAAAAATTAATAAAATAATATATATTTTTAATTAAAACGATTTTTTTAAAAAATAAAATTTATTTTTTAAAAATAATAATAATTTTTGAAAAAAAAAATGGTACTTTGCGGCGGATTTGTGTCGTTTGCGGCGGAATTTTAAATAAAACGTTTTTTTTTTAAAAATTATATTCATTTTTTTAAAAATAAAACGGATACTTTGCGGCGGATAACGGGAACTTTGCGGCGGATACTTTGAACTTTGCGGCGGATAATCCGCCGCAACGCGTTTGCTTCGAGTTGGCTACCGGCGGCAAAATTCAACCGCAAAGTCCAAATATCCGCCGCAAATTTGGCTTTTGCGGCGGATTTTGCCCGCCGCAAAGTCCAATTTTTCTTGTGGTGTCTTGTGACCAGCTTTGCCACATTTGTAACATACAATGCTAGCGGGAGCATCTCCCACTAGTCTTCTTGCCAACAGCAGCTTTCTGTTTACCCTTACCCGCAGGAACATCATACGGCTTACCACGACTTTGAAATTTGCTCCTCTTCTCATTCATAATCTTGTAGTGAGCATTGTTGTCTTCCTCATAAATTCTGCAGCTATCAATCAAGTCGGAGAAAACACGGATCTTCTGATAACCAATCGCCTTCTTAATCTCAGGTCGCAGCCCATTCTCAAACTTAATGCATTTGGAGAACTCAGCAGTAGCCTCACTGTAATGCGGATAAAACTTTGCTAATTCCACGAACTTAGCAGCATACTCAGTCACGGACATATTCCCTTGCCTCAGCTCCAGGAACTCAATCTCTTTCTTACCTCGAACATTCTCCGGATAATACTTTCTCATAAACTCTCTGCGGAAAACAGCCCAAGTGATCTCTTCGTTTGCAGTCTCTAATCTCTGCCTAGCCTCTAACCACCAGTCATCGGCCTCCTCTGCCAGCATATGCGTACCATAACGGACCTTCTGTACCGGAGTGCAGTCCATCACACGAAAGATCCTCTCCATCTCTTTTAACCAAGCTAAAGCCCCATCGGGATCGTACTTGCCCTTGAAGGTAGGCGGATTTTCTCTCTGAAAGGTAGCCAAACTCCGAGACCCAGCATTCTCACCAGCATTCTGTTGACCCTCCACAGCCTGAGCCATAGCAGCTAACGCAGCAGCAATAGCAGCATCGTTCCTTCCAGCCATCTCAACTAATCACTACAATCATAAACAACAGTTAGAACCAATTGACAATACTTGATCGTCAATGACACACTAACTTGACAACTTGGCCGGACAGACCGAAACTGCTCTGATACCACTAATGTAACACCCCTTTTCTACCCGGAAAATTTTTGACAAAAATTAGAGTTTTCAAAACGCTTTCAATACACCCACAAGGGATGCTACACTTACACCGTTAAGCATCACACGCCAATAATAAAGTTTCACCGTTAAAACAGTGCAACACCTAGCACGTCATAACATCATCAAGCAGCGGAATAAAAATAAAGTTCAAATGAACAGTTATAACATCACCATAAAATTTCAACAACCAAATAATAATTATAATTAGTAAAACTAACGTTCATCCCCCCGAGTGTTACGTATCAGAGCGACGACAATGACTCAAATAGCGAAGGAAGACTTGCCTTCACTCGCAGTCACCTGCACGTTACCAACATAGGGGTAACATTCAAACAGAAGGGGTGAGATATCTAACATTATAATAGCATATATGATAGGCAATATACTAGAATTACGACAACCATATCTATCGCTTCACCACAACACCAATTAATAAATCACCAAGAATCATCATTAACATCATGAGTAATTATATGAGATGCAACCCACACCAACGGGCATATGCATGTGGTACCAATCATCACCAATAAAGTAGCCACTAAGGGCATCATCACCTGTATGAGCATCACCATCATCACCTATAGCTCCAAGGCCGAAGCCGTCATCACCAAAATAATGCATATGGACTGCATGCAACGCCATGCACAACACATCAAAACAATCAACAACAATGGTCATCTATGTGACACACAACAACACCAATATTAATAATTGGTCATAGACCCATCACCTGTTGTAACACCCCTTTTCTAATAACCTTACTATTTAATAGAATCGGAGTTTCTCTTTTTTTTTTTGAAAACAATTTAAGCGAGTGCTACACTTACTCCATTAAAATCAAAAACTTCAACTTTCATAGTTCAATTAGAACCACAAGATACATAGCACCATAACAAGAAAAACCGTTTAGTTCACATCAACTAAATACAGTCACTACCAGCAGCGGAATAATAATTAAGTTCTAAATCAAAACCAATACATCACCAAAAATGATCTAACAGTATAAAGACAATAACACTTAAGCATAAGGCGCCCCCCGGTGCTACGTATCAGAGCATGACACTTCCTACCAAAAACGAAGGTGTAAAGGTAACCTTCACTCGTTATTACCTGCACGTTGCCGACATAAGAAGCAACATAAAAGCAGTAGGGTGAGTCTCTTTTCATAATTAATAACATATGGAAATAAGCACTGCATAGGAAAAGGGAACCAGACACACCGATTCACAACAAAGGCAATAACCATATCACAGTTACATTCACCAAACAACAATGCAAAAGGTATGGTTATGCATGAAATGCAACCCAAACTCCACGGGCACATGCATGTCGGATCCGTCACCAAATACAAATAGGCCGTAGCCTCTGCTCACCAAATAAAACTAGGCCGAAGCCTCTGCTCACCAATAATGCACATGTTTCATGAGATGCTATGGGAATGCATCACAACACACCACAATTCAATCAATTCACCATTTTAATTCATATTCTCACCATAGTGCATTAATCAGCTCACCAAATTAAAATTAGGCCGAAGCCTCTGCTCACCAATCTCACCTTAGCACACTCACCAATTCAGCCCACCACTCACACCAACACCAATTTCAATTAGGCCAATTTAGGATATTGACACGACATAGGGAAAGTAGATAAAAATTGCCATTTGGGCACTTGAACACCTCAGCCCAGAAACACCAGTAAAATAATTTATTTTTGCATAAAATTGGAACATTTGGATAGGCACTGAAATTAGCTTCGAAACGCATTTTGAACCGTTAAATTTGGATAACCGAGTCAAAAGTTACATTAAAAACAAAATAGGAAAAATACTTAGACATCCTGGAAACTGGCGCATGGGCGCTGGGCGCCCAGAGGCAACACAGAACTTGGCGCAGGGCGCTGGGCGCCCAGGGGCAACACAAAAACTTGGCGCATGGGCGCTGGCGCCCAGGAACAGCAACACGCGCACAGGCGCTGGCGCTGGCGCCCAGGAACAGCAACACGCGCATAGGCGCTGGCGCCCAGGAACTGGCGCAGGAACTGGCGCAGGGGAACACAGCGCCCAGGCACTAGGCGCCTAAGGCCAACACGCAATAAAACTCATTTTACTTCGAAATTGATTTTGTACGAGCCAAATGCTCAGAATAAGAGAACCCAATAAAATTTTTGGCAAAAAGTGACATGCATCTTTGGCGCCCATGGGCTAGGCGCCTAAGGCCAAGACAACCCACAACTCCTATGACTCCAAAAATGATTTTACACGAGCCATTTAGCTTGGACATAAAGACCTAGTATCAGTTTTTGCAAAATGGACAACAGAAATTTGGGGCCCTTGGCGCCCATGACACAAGCACCTAGCGCCAAAACTGGCAACACAGTGACACAGAAACAGCAACACAGTGGCAACAGACACAGCAACACAGTGGCAACAGAAACAGCAACACAGTGGCAACAGAATTGGAAAAACTGGCGCAGGCACACTGGCTGGGCGCCTGGCGCCCATGACTGAGGCGCAGAACAAAAAAAAAAACAGCAACAATGCATATGGCGCCCAAGGCGCCTAGGAACTTCAAAATTCAGAATTCTTCAATTTTAAACACCAAATTAAATTCACCAAACACCCAATCATATATGTATAATTCAATCATCATCATGATCCTCAATTTTCACCAAGTAAGCACCAACAAATCATATTCTCAAACATGTGTCATACGATTCATTTAGCAACAATTCAATTCACCAATTATACGATTTCAACATAAGCAATTCCTAATCAAGTATCACAACACTATAATTTAATCATCAACACGACAATTCGTTCATAGAAATTATTCTAGAACCCTAACCCTAAGCATCACTAATTCGCATAAGGTATTAAAAACAAAAACAGGACCCCCTAACCTCTTAGAAGTCGAAATTGCTAGCAAAGCTCCAAGGAAAATGCAAGTCACCAACAAGCCTTCTCTTCCTCTTAGAGTGCTTCGCCCCCTTTTCTTCTTCTCCTCTTCCCTTCGCAACTCCTTCTCTTCTCACTCTCTCTTTTTACGTTTCTTTTCTTTCTTTTTGCAATTGAGTAAAAATGAAAACTAACTTCTAAGACCCCTTGTGAGTCGAATTCCTTGACTAGACAATGGGCCACGGGCCTAATTGTGGGTCATGGGCCCTTATTCGCACCGCTCAATTCGCGACAACACCTCCTAAATAAATAAAATAAATAAATTAAACCTTGAGTTATTTATTTAAATTAAATAAATATTGTAAGCCTTAAATAACTTAATTAAATAAATAATTAAATTATTTTGGGGCGTTACACCTGTCACCTTAGCCCATAAAAATAGGCACATCAGCTGTTATATCATCACCTGTTATATCATCACCAATAATCACCAATCATCACCAATACACCTACACATATAGGACAGTCTAACAACTTGACCAACGACCACCGACACCGAGGACGCCAATAAATTTACAACATCACTGACAACCACAATTTTACAACACCGAGACTTCGACAATTGACAACACCAGGAACAATACCAGTTTACAGCAACAGCGACAATAGCTTAAGAAAAAAAACAGCAACTTAAAATGGTGACAGCAACAGTGATTTTTAGGAAAACAGCAACATTTGTTCACTGTGACAGCAACATTATTTTTAGAAAAACAGCAACATTTTGCTCACTGTGATAGCAACATTATTTGTGAAAAACAGCAACATTTTACTCCATGTAACAGCAACATTATTTGTGAAAAACAGCAACATTTTACTCACTGTAACAGCAACATTATTTGTGAAAAACAGCAACATTTTACTCACTGTGACAACAACACTAATTTGTGAAAAACAGCAACATTTTACTCACTGTGACAGCAACATTATTTGTGAAAAACAGCAACATTTTACTCACTGTGACAGCAACATTATTTGTGAAAAACAGCAACATTTTACTCACTGTGACAGCAACACCAATTTTCAGAAAAACAGCAACAATTGTTCACTGTGACAGCAACACCAATTTTTAGAATAACAGCAACAGCAACAAGACAGAAACTGGCGCCCAGCAACAGGGCGCCAAGTGGGACAGCAGCACAACAAGAAACTGGTGCCCAGCAGCCGGGCGCCTAGCAGGCATCAACCACAACAGAAACTAGCGCCCAGCAACAGGGCGCCAAGAGCATCAGCAATAGAACAGAAACTGGCGCCCAGCAACAGGGCGCCTAGTGCAACAGTGACACAACCAGACATGGCGCCCAGGGGCAGGGCGCCTAGCACAGCAGCAACAAAATCAGACATAGTGCCCAGGGATAGGGCACCTAGCGCATCAATGGCATCAACAGACTTGGCGCCCAGGAGCAGGGCGCCTGGCACAACAGAGGCAACACCAGATTCGGCGCCCAGCAACAGGGCGCCTGAGACATCAGCAACACAGGAAGACAAACAGCAACACAGAAACTGGCGCCCAGGAGCAGGGCGCCTAAATCAGCAACAAGCGCAGAGGGCACTGGGCGCCTAGGGCGCCCTTGACTACAACACAGACATGCACCAATCGCCACTGGGCGCCTAGGGCGCCATTTTCTGCAACTCAGAAACACACTGGGCGCCTAGGGCGCCAACCCCAGCAGCCAAGACAGCATCACTGGGCGCCTAGGGCGCCACTTTCAGCAACCAGAATACACCACGGCGCCTAGGGCGCCACTTCCTGCCACAAACAAAACAGAACCATGACTGGGCATGGCGCCCAGCAGCAGGGCGCCAATTCCAGCAACATCAAGACAACACCAAAATTTCACCAAACACCAAACACCACTTTTCACCATGATCATTCACCCAAACATCAAATCGAAACCATCATAATATATTCAAACATCACTAAAACAACATCAACAAGATCAAAGAGGCAACATGGTCCTATCTCCCACATAATCCCCATCATATACCCTATTATAAGGATAGAACCCACCCTTACCTTGGATTTTGCCGAACACGATAGCTCCTTGCATGAAACTCCGAAGAACCACCGCAACAGAGCTCCTCTCCTCTTTCTCCTTGTGCGTCGTCCCCTTCCTTTCTCTCTTCTCCTCTTCGCAGCTTTCTTTCTTTTCTCTCCAAAAATGCGCTAATGACTAAACCCTAGCCAAGTACTCTCCTTCATGCGCCTAGGCCCTTGGGCTCTTGGATCACGGGCCCCCGACTACTACTCAGCTAATTACTAAACACCACTCCCTGATTTACATAAAACACCGTCTAATTATTTTAATATAACTATACTAATAAATTACCTAAATAATTTAATTAAATAAATAATTAATTTATTTGGGCGTTAGAGTATCGACTCTCGGCGTCAAGGGTGAGTTTTACTCACGTTTAGGTTTATTTCGTTTTAGTATATTTTTATGTTGATGTTCGAGAGTTTTTGAGTCGAAAACCGTTATTTCGAAATATATCGTTTTTGGAAAAAATTCGTTTATGTCGAGTTTTGATTGATTTATCGCTTTCGCTGGAATATGGACTGATTGTGCTATGTTGATCAGATATGTTGTTATGGTTGTCAAAACTATTTTCAATCGGAACAAGAATCGGAGTTGAGCGGAATAGCGAATTTCGCAAGAAAACGGAAAACCTGCAATTTTCTGCAGATGGTCATGTCGCGACCCATCCCCATCGCGTCGCGACCGGCCCAGTTTTGTCAAGCAAATATTTCTGACGCTTTTCGCGTCGCGACGATAGCAGTTCGCGTCGCGACGGTTTGTAGATTTTCAGCAACTGTACACTGTTTTTGTTTTCGCGATAACTTTTGATCCAGGAACCCGATTGAGGTGTTCTAAGATGCGTTTGAAAGCTTATTCAGAGGCCTAACTGAATATTCTATTTTTAAGGTAAAATGAACTGTTTTTGGAGTCGTAAATTGTGTTGAAAAGTGACGGATTAGTATGCGGGAGTGAATGTGGATTTAACTTGTAATGTTCAATTATTTGTCTGAGGTAAATGAACCTTGAGTTCATATGATTGTAGATATTTATATTATATCGAGTTTGGGTGACGACCCATGTTGACATACTAGGCGGGGTAGTCATGAACCCTTACCCTAGACTCCATGCCGTTAGGAAACACCATTGGTTATGGGGTTCGCCGGAAGATGCAAGGAGATTGCGGTCGGTGTTGTGTTAAAAGTTATTGTACTACATTCACCGGAAAATGCAAGTGGATTGCGGCTGGTGGTACGTAGAAAAGGCCTAGGATGCTAGGTCATCGAGAAAAGCAAGTGGATTGCGGTCGGTGTCTTACTAGGTCGAAGCCTTACTGTATGGTTCACCGGGATTAGCAAGTGGATTGCAGTCGGTGTCGTGTCAAATCTTAAAAATGTTTTAAAAGGACCGAGAGTGCTAGTAGGGGTCTCGGTAGAACTCACTGAGATTGTATCTAATTGTTTATATGTTGTTGTTTTACAGATAAACAGGGAAAGTGGAGATCTAAGAGGCACGAGTAGGTGGTACTCGGATGGTTGCTGAAGACTTAGCTTTATGCTTAAATGTATATTTTTCCTTGTTATCTGTGTATCAAGACATTTTGTCTTTAGTGTTATGTATTTATTTCCGCTTTCTTGTACGATATTGAACACTGTATTTCATTGATGGTTTATGGTCTTATTTATGTTTAAGACTGTTCTGTTGTTATTCAGTGAAAATTTTATAGTGGTGTTCGGTATTTAAACAGGAAATATATCTCTGATGTTTTAGGGATGGTGCACTTGGGTATTTTTACTCGATAAAAATACCGGGGTGTTACATTTTTGCCTTTTTTTTTACTATCATACTATTTTTTTGCTTTTTTCTTTTGTAGTATTTTTTTTTCAGAATTTTTTTTTCAATGTGTCAAATAATACTAGATTTTGAGACAAGTAACCTGGCTTTTGAATCACTAAAAAAAGACCTATAATGAGTTCACTAACACAAATTGAAGTTTTTACTAGGAAAATTGATTTTGGAAAACCAAGGTTGAAGATGAAGATTCAAAAGCTTCAAGTCAACAATGGTAAAATTCTTAAAACGACACCAAATCAAATGAAAATTGTGTCTAACTTGAACGAAATTTCACAAGGATCACGAAACCACCAAATCACGAAATTTCACTTGATTTAAAAAAAATAAAATGTCACGTAACTTAAGGAAGTACACATCAGCCATGACAGTTAAGACGCCGCATCAACAGTTAATTACCAACATGTCGTCACATGTCCTCTTCAATCAGTGCCATAAGCTTGCTTTCCCTACAACAACCACCAAGGCATTCTTCCCCTTCACATGTTATCCCTTCACTTGTTCAAATGGTAGAGAATGAGAGGAACTAGTACAATGCAGATTGGACAGAGTGTGGGTGAACAAAAGCTTCATCAATATATAGATTCTCCCCACTAAAGGTAATCCACTTACCTCTTTTGGCTATGAGCGTGTGCTCATTATGATTAATCTTGAAGTATCATCCATTTCAATTCATAAGAAGTGAGTACATGTCTTTTGTTTTGAGGAATTGTTGTCTGAAAACCCCAAGTGTTAGGATTTAATTAGAAGGACTTGGTGTTCTATTAGGGGACACTATGGTTCAAAATTTAAATCAATTTAGTCTCTAGAGTTCTAGATGATGATCTTAAAGGATATAGTAGTGGGTCTATTAGAAAGGATTCTAAATGTAGAGATTCAGCTCAATAAGCTTTATCATTGGTTAGGTGAGGATGAGAGTATTTCTGGGTATAAAGCTTTGGAGAAAAAACATGCAAATCTTCTCAAAGATGAAGAAACCCCTTGGAGACAAAGGAGTAGAACAATTTAGCTAAAAGAAGGAGATAAGAACACTAAGTTCTTCACCCAAAAAGGCTAGACATAGAAGGGAAAACAAACTCAGAGGGAACAGCTTGTCTAACAACATAAGATAATAACAAGCACAAAATGAAGGGTGCCATCACTGCAATGAACAATGATGCAATGTAAAATTTCCAAATTACTCTCACCTTTGCCTCCAAACCCTATAAATAAATAAACAAAAACAGTAAAAAGCACAAGTAGTTTAAATTTTACAACTCCACCAGATTCATTATTAGAGTATCATTCCAATGAAGGATATAATTACCTGAGTTGGAGGCTTGAGTACAATGGAATTTCCAACAATAAGTGCAGGAGCAATTTTTGAGACAACAAGATTGACAGGATAGTTAAATGGTGGAATGACTAAAATCACTCCCAATAGAATCTGAAAATAAATCGCCACTTTCTTACCCCTCAACATCATCGACCAAGAAAAAAACAAGAGGATAATCAATTTTCATATATTGAAATAGTTACAGTTAGCATCGCAAATGAAGATCATGGTCCTAAGAAATAAGATCATAAGCAAACAGAGACATGTAATTAAACAGGGGATATAGTATATAAGCAAACAATCTTAGACGTTCAATCAATGGAACTCTGCTCTTGCCACATCTATTACCTTAAAATAGTATTGTACTAGCAATATTGAAAATGTGTTCCCTAATACTATGATAGTGAAGGAAAATGTCATCACTCTCTAATCTCATAACTTTGTGTACCTTCGGTCACAATTTCAAGAAAAGCAGAAGCATAACTTTGTGAACCTCTCTCTATTCTCATAACTCTGTGTACCTTCAATCACAATTTCAAGAAAAGAAGAAGCATCGTCATCAACAACAAGAATAGATGGTTAGAATAGGCTTGTACAACGAATTTATGGTTGGTTACTCGTGTGTGTATATAAACTGGCCATTCAGTTATGAGGTTGGTTACCTCAATAGTTTTGTACAATTAAGTAATTAGAATAGTTAGTCTGGTATCCTACCCAAGGTTCCAAAAAACGGAACGAGATAGGAAAAACGGACGCGACAAAACGGTACCGGCAGCCGTCGTTACCGTTACTGGCCGCTATAGCGGAGTGAAGCAAAATCACAGAAAATCGCTGCGACGAAACGCCGATACAGCCGCTACGGCCGCGACAATACTCCGATATGGCCGCTACTGCCGCAACGAAAGCCGTTCTACACAAAATAAACCAAGAAGCCCCCTTTTCAGTGCTCTCCGCATGCGGCCTTGCCTCTCAGTCCCTGTCTCTCTGAAATTCCAGATCTGCTTATGTGTGTGGGATTGTAGCTGTGTTGTGGTTAATTTTGAGTTGGATTTTGGATTTGCAGATGCTTGCTTGTGGTTTATTTTGCTCTCAACACTGTGCTTGGAGTCATAATCGTAAGGTTGAGTGGTGCAGCAGTTTTGTTGACAAGAGTGGTGTGGGACCGTCGTCTAATTGACTAGTGTGGTGCTGTACTGCTTTTTTTTAAAGGCGTAGTGATGTACGGCTGTCATCTAAATGAATCATTTGAGTTCATTTGAGTTTCCACCGACCAAAAATTAGTTTATTAACATCTTTTTTAATATTTTAGTAATAATAATAGCAAGTTAGCAACTATGGTGTTTATATAGTAACCACAAAAAAACTATGGTGTTTACATTTTATGATTTTTATACTTAAGAGATTTTATAATAATAAACAAAATACTAATTCAAGTTATTATACACTACATGATAATACCAATAATTTTATTATACTTTGTGCAATGTTGTGATTAATTCACACCGCGACAACCGTAAACCGCAACGCAACACCCGCGACACCCGAAATCGCGAAAGCCTAAACGCGACCGCGACCGAGACCGCGACCGTTTTTTAGAACCTTGATCCTACCAATTGTATATATATACTCAGTTGAGTGAGAAATAATACCAAGTTCAGATTTACAATTCTAACAATAGATGAAGAGTCATTATCATTTTGATTCTCAACAAGACAAGTAACTAGAGCTCTACAAAATGGACAATTAGAATGACAAGTCAACCACATATCAATACACCCAACATGAAAACCATGACCACATTTTGGTAAACACCTTCCCTTTTCACCATTTTCAAAACCACACAAACAAATCACACATTCAAGTTCTTCTTCATCAACAACTTTATCATGATTCTTCTTCTTCTTCATCAAAAGGAAAACTCACAATAAAAACCAAAAACAAATCACAAGGGTTATTTGAATATTCCTACTTGTCACACTAGCTAGCTACAATTCCTGTTCAGATCAGATACCTTATTTTATCTATAATTTCAAATACAATCACTCTATCTATAACCACCTTTACCTTCTCCTTATTTATGATTATAATAATAATAATTACAAAATTCAATTCTTCAATGTCTTTTAACACTTTTGTTTTCCTCCATTGTCCCTAAAATTCTCATACAATCTTCCTATCGCTCATGCTTTCTCTCAACAGTGCTATTCACAATTAGCTTGATACTAAGTAAAATCATAAATACTGGGTACCCAATTAGCCTGTGTTATGTTTTGTCCATAGAGATTTGAAGATATGAATGTAGATCTTCGTGGACATGACTTTCAACTCATACCATTTGGCTCAAGTCGAAGAGGGTGTGCAAGAATTCATTTGGTATGTCTCCTGATGAGTTGGATATGAATGAGAGATATTTGGCCTCTCAATGCCAAGAAGGAAATTGTGTTGTTGTGGCAAAATAAATCATGCCTTAAAAACAACTAAATTATGAAATTGTGTTGTTGTGGCAAAATAAAACTCATACTATGACGGTTTATTTATACATCCTGTTTGTTCAGTTAAATCATGGGTCAAAATAGAAGGAAAAAAGGAGGAAACTTTAATTCTTTTACCCATCTTTGAGTGAGAGCTTTGATAATTAGTATATAGTACACATGTTTTGCTTTGGAATGTCATTGTTCTTTTTCTGCTGCTACTTTACTTACATGTTAATGCATTAATTTAATTTAATTTAATTTATAAAATATACTAACAAAGGGGGCAAGTTTTTGTTTTTGTTTGTATTTTAATAAAGTAATTTCGCTTTACAGAGGCATCAAATCTTAATTGTGCCACATGAGCACCCACCATCTTTGTTTCTGTAGTTACACAATGAGTACAACTACAAATTATAATCTTATTTTTTAGCCAACAATGTCTTCATTACATACAAGTAGAGCATTTCTTCAAGAGTTGTCTAGTAGTGGAACTGGAGATAGGAGTCCATGTTTAAATATTCTTTTAGGAAACTCCAATTATTATATGATAAACTAGGAACTATAGATTTGTGGTTATTCCAATTAGTTAGTGTGATGGCTTATAAGTTATAAACATGTTGTTATGTGCATGTTGTATTACACACAATTACGTGTTGGAAACCCTCCGAAATGTTATTTTGTTGATGTAGATACAAGAAGTGACTTGACTTGGATTCAGTGTGATGCTCCATGCAGAAGCTGTTCAAAACTAATAAGCTGACTATATGTGTATATGAAATTTTGCATTAGGTTGATTTTTGAGATTGAACCATTTATTTACTCAAATGATATAATATAATTGATATACGGAGCACATGTCTTGTACAAGCCAATAAGATCCAACCAATATAGTACCATCTGTGGACGCTCTATGCTTAGAAGTTCAGAAAAATCAGGGGAACAGATTCAGTACCTTGAGGGCGGGGTACCTTTGCTGCCTTTCCCTTTACCTGATCCGTTTGATACATCCTACGCTCCAAAATGCTCCACGTGTTTTTGTTAGACTTAGAGTATAACCTTAGAGGGGGGGTGAATAAGGTTATGTGTAATTCTTGGATTCTTTTCAAAATAAATGATAAGTTTGTTTAAATCAAATGCTGAAAAAGAGATTTGAACTTATCAGATATATGCAAGTAGGCAGATTAGGCACAATGAGATATTATTCTATATTCAATATTTACAATAAGGTTGTTTTATAAGTAATGCAATGATATTGAATATAGCAGATCTACAGAAGTGATAGAGAAGATGATAGATAAACAGATCTGTAGTATAGCGAGTATAACTATAACCAGATTAACAGATTCAGATCAGAGTAGGGATAAAGTTATACAACCAGATTAACAGATTCAGATCAGAGTAGTGATATTATAAACAGATATAAACAGTAAATAAAGTAAAGAGAGAGGGATAGAGATACACCAGGAATTTTGCGAGGTTCGGGATAAAAGCCTTACGTCCTCGGCCTCCGGCTTTGCAACCTTTGGACTTGCTGAAAAACCACTATATGAAGAACCAATGTTTTACAAACAATCAACTTCAAATAGCAAATCTCAATTCCCCTGAATTGAGAACCCGAGCTCCCCGCTAAGGATTTCAACCGCTTCAATCTCCTGATTGAACGACCCAAGAGCACCTCCCAGGATTTCAAAACCACTTCAATCTCCCCGATTGAACGACCCAAGATCACCTCCTAGGATTTCAAACCAACTCAATCTCCTGATTGAGAGACCCAAGAAAACTTCCCAGGATTTCAAAATGACCCCACAAAAGTAGATTACAATATAGAAGCTATGATCTAATCACCTCAGATAATATGACAATATAATAGCTGCGAGAGATGAGTAGATCTATAAAAATGATATGAAAGTGATAGCTCTATTTTTCTCTTTCTCAGATCTAGAAATTTCGTGTGAGAAGAAGAGAGACTTGTTGAGAAAATGTGGTGTCCTGAAGAATGATTTTAGGCTGCCTATTTATAGGCTTAGGAAAGCGTAGAATTTTGAAAAAAACATTTATTGCCAAGATGAATCGATTATTTGATGAAGTGAAAATGTTGATGAATCGATTCTTATCATTTTAGAAGACATAAGAATCGATTATATGGCTAGTTAAAAAATTGAGGAATCGATTCTTTACATATGGAGAACATAGGAATCGATTGTTTGTTTCTTTAGAAATAGGTGAGAATCGATTTTCAGGACATCCTGAATAAGGTAGGAATCGATTCTTACTTTGTTTAAAATGAGGAGGAATCGATTCATAGCCTATAGGATTGCTTGAAAATCGATTTCATAGTCTTTTGAAATAGAAGGAAATCGATTCTTACCTTTGGCTTGAGAATATATAGAAATCGATTACATGCTTCAAACATAGGATAAGGAAATCGATTCTTGGCCTATAGGTGAGCCTAAAATCGATTTCATAGCCTATATAAATTATATAAATCGATTTCATAGCCATTGGAACAAAATAGAAAATGATTTTTGATTTCCACAAAATCATTTTTAGGTTTAGGTGCCACCTTATGCATGCATGCAAAAATATATTTCAAAACCCTAATTTTGTTGCATCATGCATGTTTTCAAAACTCATCTCTCAGCTACTAAAATGTCATATACCTTAAGTGATAGGACCTTACATTGTGTCCTAAAGAAAGCGGATAAACAATTAGGTCTTCATCTTCAAAGGTGGCTTCTTCTCCAAGCTGCTCCACTTTAATGCTTCCTGTTTTTTGCTTTATGTCCTGTACTTAATTCAATTTGAACCATTAGTAGATAATGTGTAATTTGTTATCATACAAAACAACGAGTGTTTGTCCTTGGTTCAACAAACTCCCCCTTTTTGATGATAACAAATTACATTATGCATAGGGAGGCCATAATAGAGAAACAATGGCAGAAGCTCCCCCTAAGCATAAGCATAACAAAATAAGCAGTACGACAGCAATTATTTTTCTCCCCCATTAAATAATAACATGCATATTCTCTCCCTTAACATGCATATTCTCTCCCTTTTGCATACAATTTCTCCCCCTTTGTTTTCATCAAAAAGGAGGGGGGGTGAATACATATAACATGAGCACTATATAAACTTGCATAATAAATAAGCAGCATTGCATAGCATATGATATATCAAAAAACAGTAGTTCATGCTATGCTCCCCCTTACTTGGTGATCCCCCTTAATAATTTTAGAATGTAAGACTTTAGCAAAAAGAGGGTGGATCATCATGGTTTTAAAAATATGATACCCAATATAATCATCCTTGGTTCAACAATATAGGTGTCATTTTTAACATCAAAAATATGTTGCATCAAAGATCCAGCACAATAGAGAGAAGAAAAAAAAACTTTGATGCACACAAAAAATATATGTCTAAATACTTGTTGAGTTATATTTAATTTCTACTTTATAACACATTTTCAACAGAGGTGAATAAAACTTTACCAATCTAACCTTCACCAGTGATTCTTCCTCTATTGTTGTTATCACGAGTCACATGACTTGCTGTTTCTGAGTATTACGAATCTTTTTGTGTCTCGAGTCATGAACTTCGAGTCTCTGCTATCAACGTATTGATCTGACCCCCATACCCTGTAGCACACCTGCACTAAGATCAAGTAGAAAATTTTGGTACCCATTTCTCTTTGGGTCCTTTGGGGTTAGTTATCAAGGGGTTTTCTTTCACAATCCACCTTGGTTTCTTATAGGCAGGTATAAGGGTTCCAAGCTCACATAATTTACGGATAGGGCATCTAGGAGAGCTATGGTTCCCTTTTTGACAATATGTGCATGAGAAAACAGTAGGTTTATAACTTGAAGTAGAAGCAACAAAAATTATTTTCTTGTTTAAACTGGAGGAGGTGGAATTACCTTTGTACCCAATTCCTCTCCTATCAACATATTGCTGTTGAGAGTGAAGCAACTGAGTCAAGGTCTTTTCACCAACCTCAAACTTTTTCAATGTTTCTTTCAAAAGTTCATTTTCAACCTTGGCATTTTCAAAATTTTGTTTAAGCTCACAAAACTCAAGGTTGACAGATTTATGTAGTTCATTCTTTAATCTATCTACTTCATTTTCAAGTGTCTCAATTTGAGTGAGCATGCTTTTGTTACTCTTTGCCAATTTCTTAGATTTTAACAAAAGAGTTTCATGTTCAGAATAGAGAGCATCAAAAGCCTCACTCAAATCTTGACTACTACAACTATCATCAAGTAAATCATCATGCATAGAGGAATCAGAAAGACTAGAAGAGTTAAGGCTTACCTTAGATGAGTCATTTGCCATATGACAAACACCATTTGCAATTTGCTCTTCTTCGTCTGTGTCGCTATCAGTGCCAAGACAATCCCATACAGTAGCCTTAGGTGTTTCACATGCCGTGAGACAAATGGCATTCGCAACCTCCTCTTCTTCACTGTCAGTATAGTTGTTCCATGTAGCCTTCTTAGCTTTCTTGGATTTCTTTGAGTTATTTCTCTTTTCAAGTTTGTTGAATCTCATGAATTCTTCAAATAATTCAGCCATGTCTTCATCATCAGATTCTTCATCAGACTCGACCTCTTTCCTTGCTACCTTAGGTGTTTTAGCAGCAAGAGCAAGAGATTTTCTTTCTTTTACCATTTCTGCTTCTTGATCTTTGTTAGCAGCCAATACAACCTCAAAGGCTAGAAGTGACCCGATAAGGTCTTCTTGGGGTAGAGTGCCAATATCTTTGGCTTCAGTGATTGCACAAGTTTTTGGAAAGAACTCACCAGTCAGAGATGCAAGAATCTTCCCATTTATATCTTTTGTAGAATACCTTTTTCCCAGAGCCCTCAGGTTGTTTATAATCAGATTCAGTCTCTGGTGCATAGCTGCAACAGATTCACCTTCCTTCATTTTGAATGATTCATACTCAGAAGTTAGGATTCTGATTTTTGTATCCTTTACTTGGCTTGTACCGACATGAGTAGCTTCCAGACAATCCCAGATTTCTTTTGCTGTTTGACACCCTTTTACTCTTCCATACTCTTCTTCACAAAGTGATAGGTGAAGAATATTCATAGCCTTGGCATTTTGAGATATTTTGTCAAGCTCAGATTTTCTCAGCTCGCTCAGATCGATGGTGTAGATGTCTTCAATTGGAACTTCTTCTGCTTTGCCATTAGCTTGAGTTTTGATTTTCATCGGAATCAGAGGTCCATCAGCAATGATCCTCCACAGAGTGAAACCTATAGCCTGCACATGACATTTCATTCGACTACTCCAATAGTCATAGTTAGTCCCATCAAACAGGGGTGGCCTATAAGAAGACATCCCCTCTTTCATAAAAGAACCCATAATCACAGATAAATATATAAAATTTAAATTGCGAGATGTAAAGCTCTATATGCAATTTCTAGCTACTGATACCACTTGTTAGACTTAGAGTATAACCTTAGAGGGGGGGTGAATAAGGTTATGTGTAATTCTTGGATTCTTTTCAAAATAAATGATAAGTTTGTTTAAATCAAATGCTGAAAAAGAGATTTGAACTTATCAGATATATGCAAGTAGGCAGATTAGGCACAATGAGATATTATTCTATATTCAATATTTACAATAAGGTTGTTTTATAAGTAATGCAATGATATTGAATATAGCAGATCTACAGAAGTGATAGAGAAGATGATAGATAAACAGATCTGTAGTCTAGCGAGTATAACTATAACCAGATTAACAGATTCAGATCAGAGTAGGGATAAAGTTATACAACCAGATTAACAGATTCAGATCAGAGTAGTGATATTATAAACAGATATAAACAGTAAATAAAGTAAAGAGAGAGGGATAGAGATACACCAGGAATTTTGCGAGGTTCGGGATAAAAGCCCTACGTCCTCGGCCTCCGGCTTTGCAACCTTTGGACTTGCTGAAAAACCACTATATGAAGAACCAATGTTTTACAAACAATCAACTTCAAATAGCAAATCTCAATTCCCCTGAATTGAGAACCCGAGCTCCCCGCTAAGGATTTCAACCGCTTCAATCTCCTGATTGAACGACCCAAGAGCACCTCCCAGGATTTCAAAACCACTTCAATCTCCCCGATTGAACGACCCAAGATCACCTCCTAGGATTTCAAACCAACTCAATCTCCTGATTGAGAGACCCAAGAAAACTTCCCAGGATTTCAAAATGACCCCACAAAAGTAGATTACAATATAGAAGCTATGATCTAATCACCTCAGATAATATGACAATATAATAGCTGCGAGAGATGAGTAGATCTATAAAAATGATATGAAAGTGATAGCTCTATTTTTCTCTTTCTCAGATCTAGAAATTTCGTGTGAGAAGAAGAGAGACTTGTTGAGAAAATGTGGTGTCCTGAAGAATGATTTTAGGCTGCCTATTTATAGGCTTAGGAAAGCGTAGAATTTTGAAAAAAACATTTATTGCCAAGATGAATCGATTATTTGATGAAGTGAAAATGTTGATGAATCGATTCTTATCATTTTAGAAGACATAAGAATCGATTATATGGCTAGTTAAAAAATTGAGGAATCGATTCTTTACATATGGAGAACATAGGAATCGATTGTTTGTTTCTTTAGAAATAGGTGAGAATCGATTTTCAGGACATCCTGAATAAGGTAGGAATCGATTCTTACTTTGTTTAAAATGAGGAGGAATCGATTCATAGCCTATAGGATTGCTTGAAAATCGATTTCATAGTCTTTTGAAATAGAAGGAAATCGATTCTTACCTTTGGCTTGAGAATATATAGAAATCGATTACATGCTTCAAACATAGGATAAGGAAATCGATTCTTGGCCTATAGGTGAGCCTAAAATCGATTTCATAGCCTATATAAATTATATAAATCGATTTCATAGCCATTGGAACAAAATAGAAAATGATTTTTGATTTCCACAAAATCATTTTTAGGTTTAGGTGCCACCTTATGCATGCATGCAAAAATATATTTCAAAACCCTAATTTTGTTGCATCATGCATGTTTTCAAAACTCATCTCTCAGCTACTAAAATGTCATATACCTTAAGTGATAGGACCTTACATTGTGTCCTAAAGAAAGCGGATAAACAATTAGGTCTTCATCTTCAAAGGTGGCTTCTTCTCCAAGCTGCTCCACTTTAATGCTTCCTGTTTTTTGCTTTATGTCCTGTACTTAATTCAACTTGAACCATTAGTAGATAATGTGTAATTTGTTATCATACAAAACAACGAGTGTTTGTCCTTGGTTCAACAGTTTTATCTTTCTAAAAACCACTAAAACAGAAATCGTAAAATCCCACGCTCCCTTCAATCCCACGCGGCCATCAACAGAAATGATAAACCCATGCTCCCGTGCTTTCCCTGTTTCGCCGCCCCACCATTTCGACCTCCGCACCACACTCCAGTCGCAGTAACACCAATCCCTCTTCCTTTTAATGATCATGTTACAGCCTAGGCAAAACCCTTCAGTTCTGTCATGGACTTCTTCTTCCCCTTTGGTCTGAAACTCAAGCTCTGTTCTGTTGATCATGTTTATAATGATCTTGTTACTGCATTGTCAAAAATCCTCCATTGCGTGAGTTTCTAGTTTTCACATATCCTCAAATTCACAAATCCTCCAATTTTGTTACCCATTAATGTTGTAGTAAAATACAATTCACAAATTTCACAACAAATTCCACAAAATTACAACCTCTCTTGTTCAATTAGCAAATTTCACTACAAATTCCAAAAGTAAGGGGCGGCGGCCATGGTAAAGGGCAGCGGCCAGACCGGAGTAGTGGGAAAGTGCCTCGTGCAGTGGGGTGTGGCGGAGATGGTGGGGCGGCGTGGCCTTCTGTGTGTGAGGTTTTTGATTTTGTTTTAATGAGTTTTTAAATAATGTATACGTGTCACATTTGGAGTCACACGATTTATCTATTGGCTGTGATTAAAGGAAACGCATCAAGGTTGGAGCCCTCAAGGCACCTAATCCGTCTCCAAAAATCAGAGGGTGTATCTCATGGACGTTTCCAACAATGTGACCATAAAATTCAATATGCAGATCATAGTTCTTCCTTGGGAGTTTTTACTAGAGATGAGCTTCATCTTACAACTACTAATGGATCCAAAAGCAAGTTCAATTTTGTTTTTTGGGTATAATGAATATTCTGTCTGCTGTATTTAGACATTAAATTGGAGAGAATTTAATAGCTTTTTTTTTTCTGCTTTTGCTTTTTGACCGAAAAAGTTGTTGTTTTTTTGGCATTTAGTGGGTCTTTTACGAAAATGCCCCGTGTAGGCTAAATGGTAGTTAAATTGATAAAAACGTCCCTACTACGAGGGAAGACCTGTGTTTGTGTATGGACGGAAGTTTTACGCAAATGCGAATGCGTCAACGCACGCGTTAGCTTTTGTTGACTTTTTTTCTTTCAACTTTTGCTTTTTGACTGAAGAAGCTATTGTTTTTTTTTTGGCATTCAGTGGGTCTTTTACGAAAATATCCCTAAAAGATGTCAAATGACAATTTTCTAAAATTCTATTGTAGACATTTTCCTAGCACTTGATTTTATCTATATGTATGTATATAGATGTATAGATTAGTGGGTCTTTTACTAAAATACCCTTAAAAATTGAGAAATGACAATTTTCTAGATAAAGATGTATATAGATATAGATATAGATGAATAATAATAATAAATTAAGGTTTAAATACGTTTTTACCCCCCGCAAATAGGGGGTGTTTTCCTTTTACCCCCTACAAATTTTTTTATTTTAAAAAACACCTTGCAAAATTTAACATTTTGGCGTTAACCCTTCTGTTACTTACACGTTACAAAAAAATCCTACGTGTCACACATTTGGCATTTATATTTAGTTTTCTTTTATTTTATTTGCTGATTTGATATTCTCTTTCTTCGCCACTCTCTACAAAAAAAAATTGTAGGAGGTAAAAGCAAAACACACCCTATTTGCAGGGGTAAAAACATATTTAAACCATAAATTAATAATAGATAATAGATGATATAATATAGAGAAAAGGAAGCGCCATTTAGTAGCTTTTATTTTACGCTAATGCCAGGGCAAAGCGATACATACTAAAAGGAAGGAACCGCTTAGGGCTTTTAGCGCAGTATAGTTCCTTATCTCTACATTTACATCCTGAGGGCTTCTCCAGCTCAGCATTTTGGCGCCAATTTTCAGCTTTCCCGCCCAAAAGTTCCAGCCAATAGAATAATGCCATGTGTCTTCCTTCCACTCCCATGTTAGTCAGCTGAAAAGACAGGTACAGAGAGAAAGAAGAGAACCACTTTGCTAAACAACTACACTGTTGCTTCTCATCTCTCACTCTCTCACGTCATTTCACCTTCATTCGCTGTATCAACCTAACACCTCCATTTCCCAAAACTGTGGTAGCCTTCTCCACGCCAATCACTCCCGTCCGTACGCGCAACCCCAAGCTCTCAAGCTGCCTCTTCCGCCGTGACCTCAACATCCACCGTTCGCGAGCTCAAGCTGCCTCTGTTCGCGAGCTCGTCTCTTCCCTCTGTTCGCGAGCTTCCACTTCAATCTGTTCGTGACCTCAACATTCCTCCCCCGTGACGAACACGACGTCCTCTGTCCGCGACGCTGCTTCTTCATTCTTCCTCTGCATTGCTGTGGATCTCCATTTTCGATTAACTTTCTCATCTTCCTCAATCCTAATTTGTTTCTCTATTTTGTGTTGTTTTTCTCTCTATCCTTCTCATTTGTATTCAATGAAGTTTCAGGCTTTTCATCTTCAAGGGTTGCATGCACAAAGGATTTCGCACACGCAAAGCAGGTCATTGGGGATAGAGGGATGAAGGGAGAGATGTGGAAGGGGGGATGAGAAAGGAAAATGCGATGACAGAGATGTTTATTGAGGTGAGACAGAGGGCGTGGTGGAGAGAAAAAAGGCGCGGTGGAGAGAGAAAGGGCAAGAGTGAGGGAGAGATGATGAGTAGAGTGAGAGGGATGACCTAGAGAGATGTAACAGCTGTTGTACGCGGTGGTTGCTATGAGGCTGGTGGCGGTGCGGTGCCGCACCATGGTGGTTCAAAGGAACAATATTTCTTCAGCATAATCTGCATCTCAGGTGACTGAGGTGAGTCCCATCCCTTGCCCTTCTCCTTACTGACTGAATGTTTTTTTCTTTTTCATTTCACCACCTTGAATCCCCATAAGAACATATTGCTTCAATAACTCTCTTCATTTTGCAGTGAAGAAGACAAAAACCACAACAACTCTTCCTCCTTCCTTAGCAAAAATAGGACGCTGAGAAAAAGAGGTAAAGAAGCCATAACTTTTTGTGCCAAAGAATACTCCTCAGTTTCTGCTTATCTTCCCCACCCATTTCCCCTCTTCTAATTAAGCCCCGGCAAATTAAAAACTAATAATGATTAACCAAGTTTGCTATATTTTTCCTTACACCACTGCAAGTAGAAAATGATTAAGATTAAACTATTTATGTATAGCTGCAAAAGAGTGTGCATATCTGTTAGTATCAAACACAAGACCTACGACCAATGAAGTCATTGTTGTTGAATTTTACATTTATTACATTTAAATAAGAATCATAAAGTACCATTAGAACTGATAGTGTACATCATGCAGTTTGTATTGGGTAGTTTACAGGGAAAAGAACATGTTTAAGGCTTATTGCTTCTTTCATTCCTCTTAATCTTGATTTTATGGTTTATTCAAAAGGTCTTGAAATTGGAGTTTCTTCCATTGCTGAATCCTTACATTTTTTTGGTTTAATTTGATTCGTGGGCATACTTACTCATTTGGGTATTTTTTGGGTACGCCTTTATTTGAATTTATACTACATTAGGCAATATAGGTAAAAACAAATTTGCACATTGGACCCAGTTCATGTTTACACCTGTCTATGTATATGTCTCTTTTTTTTCCTTCCAACAATCATCAATATCTGGCAGATTTTTGTCAAAGGTGTTGACAAGGATATGGTTGTACTTATGGTTGCAAGAGCTGTTTCTTCAATATGTCTATTGAATTTAAAGCTGTTACAAAGGCATTTTTCATGAAAGATATTGTTAGAATGCAATGTCTATTACTTTTTGGTTGTAAGCACATGTTACAGTTTTTGGTAAGCAGCTGGAAGCTAACATGGAATCAATTACTATTTTGGCTTTTGCTATTCACATGCTTTTACTCTTCTCTTGATTCCAGAAGCATCGAGGAGACATATAAGTGGCTTTTGATCTACAGCTCTACCTCTCATGACTTATTTTCATAGGAGTCGGTACAACATCGCAGGGGATATTCTATAAAATAAGGTGTGGTAAGTTTATTCCTTCGTTTTTACTTTCTAATAACTTCTTTCATGTGTTTTTTGTGACTTCTCAATACTTGGTTAAATCTTCAGCTTCATAATTTGCTAAAAAATCTTCTTTACGTAATTTGGATTTTTGTCTTTTGCATATTTTAATCCCCTTTTGTTCTTTCTTCTCCGATACTTCTTTTTGATGTTTGATTTTAATAATTTTGTTTTAGACCATAGGGTTCTATTGTTTAAATGAGATGTCCTAAGACTATTTAGACTGGAAGTGGCTTCTTGATGTTCTTCTTGGTTTTGCATGTACGAGGATGAGAATCATTTGATGCAAAAAACCAAACTACCAAAGGTGGGAGGGGAGATTCCTTACGATTTTTTTGCCAAGGGAGCATCCACCTGCTATGAAGCATGACATTAATAGGCCTAGGAAGAACCCATTATCATTGTTTTGATGATTATTGCACTGTCTGGTTGAAGGGGTGAGGACTTAAGAGTGTCTTATGCCATGGTGAAGGGGAAACTGTAACGAGAAGGCAGAGAAGCAGCTCATTTATGGTATATCTTTCAAACTACAAAGTGAGATCTCCATTTTTTTTTGCTCTATCCTCTTTAAATTCTGCATTGGTGAATTTGTGATTGGTATAGATGAATTAGGATTGAGTTTTGCGTTTGATTCCTTCTTTGATCATTGGAAATAGGTAATGCTGAAATACTATGAATTAACTACTAACAGACAGAGGATAGTTAACTACTATTTGCTTTATCAAGTATCATGTGCTTAAACTTTCATTTAAGCAACAATATTAGTATGTTGCTTTTCTATCTTTCGTATCTTTTTTGGTTTTCTTACCATTTGGTTTACTTTTATAAACTGTGATGTCTATAGCTGCTTCTTTCTTAATATTAGTCTCACATACTACACTACACTTAACTGCAGAGGCATGGAAGGAAGATGGTACAAGAGAGTTGTTGCTTTGAATGACAAAACTTAACTGCATAGGCTTCCAGGAAATGTTATGTCCATGAAAAAGAGCTGCAAATTCTGCTTATATTGATTTTCTATTCTGCCATTTTTTATTCACCTAGCCTTTTGCTTTTGCTATAGAAGAATATGATTTTTTTTGAATCTATGATGAGATAATTATAATAGATTTAAATCATGGATCATCTTTTTGGTGGAAAATTTAATCTTGGGAGGAAGATAGGGAATGGATCGTTTGGGGAGCTTTATTTGGGTATGCACTTTATCTAGGGTTTTTTTTAGCATTTTTTTTTGCTTCGAATAATTTGAACTTCAATTTCTGGTGCTTTGTGTTTGTTTCATGTGTTAATGTGCAGATGGAGAAGTTCATTTTGATATCATCAATTTGAATGGAGTGATTTGAAGAAGTTTATTTTGATGTCATCAATTTGAATGGAGTGTTTGTTTTAGGGTACTCTTTTAATTCAATTGTTTTCTTCTTCTTTTTGATTTGCTGCTTTTTCTGATTATTTGCTTTTCTTTTTCCACAGCTTCTTTCTTTGCTTTTTCTCTTCGTTGGTGGTGTTGGCCTTCAGGAAGGTAGTCGAATTTTTCTTCTGCTACATAACTTATTCCAATTTCCTTGCTTGCTTTATTTACTTATTTCATTATTTGTGTCCCATTTGCTCCTTTGATATTTTTCCAACTTTTTGTCGTGTATTCGTTGTTAAATTAGTTCCTATATGGAAAATTTTGGTATATTAGTTGTTGACATTATTGAACTTTGATTAAGCTATGCTAATTTTTTGGTTCTTTGTTGTTTACAAGTCTGATAATTAATATGCTTTTCACTTGCAATATTTACTTGCATTTGGAGATTCCTTAATCACGATGCAAAAATCTCTGATAATGCATGTTTGCCTGCAGCAGGTGAGGTTCTCTTGCACTTGCTCTTGCTCTCATCGACATTTCTGATTAACTGTGATTTTGGTGTGATTTAAGTCTCTTCAAGTTAGGGCGATTTATACTCCATTTCAGATTTGAGTGCGATTTGAGTTTCCTCGCTTTCTACTCAAATCTCATCTTTCATCGCTTTCCTCTCCATTTTCTTTGTTCCATTTGTGTGTGACTTGAGTTTTGAATCCTGTGTGCTGCTAATTTTATGAATTCGTTCTTTGATTCTGACGCCTTCTTCAAATTCATGTTGCCTAATTTCACTATTTCGGATTCGACATAGTAACTACATCTGGCTCTTCACTTATGAAATGGGAGATATCTGCTGCAGCAAGATACCAGTATCTTCTAAATCTCCCCAATCACTGTTAATGTATCTAAGGTTTACAAATTTATAATTAATGTTTTGCAACTCTTTATATACATAGGTATTTTTATGCTTAATTGATTAATAATGTGATGTTAGCAGTTGCTGATGGTCGTCTTTTTGTTGAATGTAGCTTGACAGTATGATTTTGGAAAGATATTTTGAAGCACATCCCCATAATAACCTTCCAGATTTCTATGATAAGGTACCACTTGAAATTTGCTGATTTTATTTTGGTGATTTATGAACTTATCTTTTAAGTTGATATAAAGTTCCAAATCCTTTACACCCATTCATTATTTAGTTTATAGCAGCAGAAGCATACTAATTTTTGGTTAGGCTTAGGTTCCCATACATTGTAAAAAAAGACCTTAAGTCTATTTACAAATGCGTCAATTTGCTGAAATGGTTATTTTTAGTCTAATAGTAATAATGCTAAGGCTCATTGAGGATCCAACAATAGGATTTGTGAAAGATGCACATCACACTTTTGAGCAATTTAATAGGTCTTGCTATTCTTTTCTGGAAATAATAATAGCATGAGTTGGATATTTTTATTACAATTTGTAACTCCACTAAAACCACTTTTGCTTTATGACAGGAGGTTGTTGTTAAGCACAAACTTATGGCTTTGCTGCTGCTATAAAGAAGAAGAGAAAATAGGGACTAAGATCTTAATAAGTACTAAGTAGCAACCCCTATGTATTCATTGAATAAGTTCTGTATATTTCCGTTAGTGTCTAAGCCTCTAAGGTAGTGGTAACATTTTGGGATAATAAAAGGATGTGGGTTGAAGAAATCACCATGATTCACGAGATACAACGATACGAAGGCAAAATATGGATAGGAAATCACCAGAGTACCTACAATTAACACTTTTATTTTCTATTTTTCCTGGACCAACAGCTTAACCTTGGCTATATACCCCACCCCTATTATTTGTCTATAATTGGTTAAAAATAACACTACCAAAGGAGATAATTATGTCTCATTTAGATGGAATTGGACTTCCCTAATTTTGTGATTTTATGACATACTTCTACAAGATATCATTAATCTAGGAAAAGTGTCATGTAATTATAACTCTATCTTTATAACTCTGTCTATTCATATTCATAAACAATCCTGTTTGAAAGAGGTTGAAGAGGTTGAACATGTGTTGTGTTTCTTTATTTTGTTTAGTATTGGCCTTTTCCATTGCTCCCTTTTTAGTATCACTTTGTTTGCAATATATTGGTGGTCAAGCATACTTTGATACAGACACGGCTTCTTTTAACTTTCTGATTAAGGCTATGGATTCTGTGTATGAAAGTATTTAAATTTTTGTTTAGGCAAATGATTTTGTTTTTTATTCCTACCGACATTCAATTTAGATAAAACTTTTTTATATTACAATTTAAGAAATAAATTTTACCTCAACAAAATTTTTGTATTAACTAAAGTTTTAGCCCCGTGCGCACGGGCGCGCTAGTCTGTTTCAAGAACGTGAAGCAAAATCCCTTTTCCTTTCCTGGTACTCGCTGCGCAAACCCCATACCCAACCCCTCTTCTCAATTGTGTTGCATCTCTCCATTCCAGGTTTGAATCTTTGTTTTCTCTCTCTCTCTCTCTCTCTCTCTCTCTCTCTCTCTCTCTCTCTCTCTCTCAATGATCCTTGCATGGTTGTTTGGTTTAATCTTGCTCATCTCCGTATGAATCTTTGTTAGGGTTCAGTTTGGGAATTTGGTTTCAAAAAAACAAACACGAAAACGATTTAATAGGGAGACCTGCGTTAGCGTATTTCCGTTTTCCTTGTTTGTTTGCACCTTCACAAATCAATGATTAATCCGTTAGGGCGACCAAGATAAAAAACAAACAATTAAAGAAAACCTAATTATTTGATGTGTGTGGATTGCAGCTAGCTAGGGAGCAACAAGCTACCTCTGTATTTGGAAAGTTGTAAGGATGTTAGTTTCAACAAACTGTAAGTTTTGTCTCCTTTCAATGGCTTTTTATTAGGCCATTTGCTCAATTTTTTCAAGTAAATTGGTCTTTAATATTATTCCCTTTCACTCTCAAAAGTTGGATCATATCTCTTAAGAGGTGCAAATTGTTAAGACTTGTCATTTATTGGACAGTGGTTGTTTTATAATTTATCATTCTTTGTTATTGTTGTTGTTCATTTCAGTGTTTGGGCAGAATAATTCAAGTAACAATCCTTTTGCCCCAACTCCATTTGGTTCCCAAATGGGTTCTTCCATATTTGGGGGGTACTTCCACCGGTGTATTTGGTGCAGCACAAATGCCTTCTCCATTTGGTGCTTCGTCTTCACCTGTGTTCGGTAGTTCAATGCCTGCATTTGGGTCATCTTCAACTGCAGCTTTTGGTAGTTCATCCACATCATTTGGAGGTAGGCGTGACTATCGAATCCTTTTGCAATTACTTCATTTATTAGCTGTCTTGCTCTCAGCAGACTGTCTTTATTGAAGACTTTGAAACCAGTTTATTGGTACTGTTACGTAATGTGTGAAAAGCAAAGAATTTTAGTGCAACGAAATACCAATTTTATATATAATAAATACTCCTTGTTGCCTCTCTTTTGGGTTAAAGCAATTGTCTGGGATTCTTTCTAGTGCTTAGCTAATGTTTTGAGGAAGCTTTTGTTTTTATAGTGAATTTGCAAAACAACCGACACACTTTGCATACTCTTAATTTACTATTATTTCATTTTCTGATTTCATTTCACATTGTATCATGTGTCTGTGTGTGTCTGCGTGTATTTTGCTGGTGGTATTCTTCTGACTTATGGAATGGAAGCAGTGGATAGGCATTCAGCAACTCACATAATATTTGTAAAATGTCAAACTTTGTGAAGGAGCTATGAAGGATTAAGGTTTTGTTCTATTTATGATAATGCAGAAGTACTGCATCCTGTTTATAGATTTTTTTCCCGCCTCCCCCCACCTTCACAGCCCACCCTCCAAGTGGGTTTTTTTTGACATGTCAGTATGTCGATATCACTGGTAGGACAGAACAAAACAAAGTCCCGTGTAAAAAAAACTTAAGAACAAGAACATTGTAGAAGAGATCGGATTTTTTTTCCCAGCTGTATATGCTTTCAATTCAATGCCACTTATCTCTTTCAAGACTTGAAGATTACATAACTTAAGGACTAGTTTATGACATCCTTGCATTATTTATATCTCATGATGGAAACCATTAGCATTTTTTTGCTTACTTTTCTTCCTTTTTTTGGTATCATAATTTTATATTTTATATTGCGGTTTTCTAATTCAGTCTGAGAATCAACTCTTTTCCTTCCTAGAATCATCAGGTGTTGGTCAGAAGCCTGCTTTGGGAGGTTTTGACTCTACTCCTACTCAAACAAATCCATTTGGAAGTGCCACCCAACCATCACAACCAGCATTTGGAAGCAGTATATTTGGTTCCTCAACAACACCTTTTGACACATCAAGTCAGCCAGTATTTGGTTCGACAGGAGCCCCTGCTTTTGGTACTACAAGCACCCCGGCATTTGGTGCTATGAGCACCCCTGCGTTTGGTGCTACAATTGGTGCTACAAGTACCTCTGCATTTGGTGCAACCAGTTCCCCAGCATTTGGTGCAACAAGCACCCCTGCATTTGGTTCAACCTTGACCCCAGCTTTTGGTAGCACATTTGGTTCTTCAACATCAGCAGCAGTACCTTCTATTTTTGGCTCATCCACATCTGCATTCGGTGCTAACTCTTCAACACCCGCATTTGGGTCATCTACATCCCTGTTTAACACTGCAGCTCAGGGTACATCTTCAACATTTGGCTCGAGCATTTATAATTTATCATTCTTTGTTATTGTTGTTGTTCATTTTAGTATACGTGGATGTTGAAGTTAAAGATGTTTCTTTGTATAGCGTTAATTAATATATGAAATTTTTTAAACAGCTTTTAGACTTGTCCTTTATTGGACAGTGGTTGTTTTATAATTTATCATTCTTTGTTATTGTTGTTGTTCATTTCAGTGTGTGGGCAGAATAATTCAAGTAACAATCCTTTTGCCCCTAAACCATTTGGTAGTACAACTCCATTTGCTTCGCAAATGGGTTCTTCCATATTTGGGGGTACTTCCACCGGTGTATTTGATGCAGCACAAATGCCTTCTCCATTTGGTGCTTCGTCTTCACCTGTGTTCGGTAGTTCAATGCCTGCATTTGGGTCATCTTCAACTCCAGCTTTTGGTAGTTCATCCACATCATTTGGAGGTAGGCGTGACCTCTGTAGTTAATAGCAAATAGCGTAGCGTAGCGGCCGACCCAAAAAGGGCTATTGCGGTGTAGCGGGTAGCGGTATGACCGCTACGCCGAAGTCTAGGGTGACAATATACCAAACTTATACCATACACATATGAAGGCTAAAAAAGAGATGAAGCTGTTAAAAAAGCATAGATAAATAGAATAAAAACAGAGGAAGCAAGTTGTTAGAACAAAAATAGAATAAAAACAGAGGAACAAAAATAGAGAAGCAACAAGGAAGCAACCTGTTACTGAGGCTTGAGAGGAACGTGCTTCAGTATGGTTGGACGCAAAGAAAACAGGGACAACATGGAGAAGATGAACAGTGAATAAAATAGAGAGAGCAGTGACGCGTACTGAACGGGGAAGATGAACAGCGCTAATGTTAAATTGAGAGAACGTAGAAGAGGAAACTCCTTCAAAGAAACAGAGTTGTAGAGAAGGTGGCTCAATGGAGAGCTGTCCGTTGCAGAGAAGTCGAGAACGTAGAAGAGGAGAGGTCAAGAAGAAGAGGAAAGGTCAAAGAAGAGGAAAGCTCTTTTAAAAATTATTACTGCACAGTAAAAAAGATAAAATGACCATTTAAAAACCTTTTAAAAAGTGTGTAAACAGTAAAAAGTAAGGGTATTACCGTCTTTTGCGCGTTTTAAGTAAGGGCAAAACAGAAATTTTCGTTGGGAAACCCTAATATTTTGTCATCTCCGCTCCAGGATCCGCAATTGACCCGCGAACTCACCAGCAACAACGCCGCAACCTCCGCAAGACTGAACTGCAACGCAACAGTGGTTAGCGTGGCGGCTGACTGGCGCGACGCAACGCACCGGCGCAATCGCGGCCGCCACCGCCGCATTTAACTATAGAGGGCGTGACTATCGAATCATTTTGCAATTACTTCATTTATTAGCTATCTTGCTCTCAGCAGACTGTCTTTATTGAAGATTTGGAAACCAGTTTATTGGTACTGTTACGTAATGTGTGAAAAGCAAAGAATTTTAGTGCAACGAAATACCAATTTTATATATATTAGATACTCCCTGTTGCCTCTCTTTTGGGATAAAGCAGTTGTCTGGGATTCTTTCTTGTGCTTAGCTAATGTTTTGAGGAAGCTTTTGTTTTTATAGTGGATTTGCAAAACAACCGACACACTTTGCATACTCTTAATTTACTATTATTTCATTTTCTGATTTCATTTCACATTGTATCATGTGTCTGTGTGTGTCTGCGTGTATTTTGCTGGTGGTATTCTGACTTATGGAATGGAAGCAATATTCGTAAAATGTCAAACTTTGTGAAGGAGCTATGAAGGATTGAAGTCTTGTTCTATGTATAATAATGCAGAAGTACTGCATCTTGTTTATAGATTTTCTCCTGCCTCCCCCCACCTTCACAGCCCACCCTCCAAGTTGCTTTTTTTTTGACATGTCAGTATGTTGATATCACTGGAAGGACAGAACAAAACAAAGTCCGGTGTAAAAAAAAGCTTAAGAACAAGAACATTGTAGAAGAGATCGGATTTTTTTTCCAGCTGTATATGCTTTCTACTCAATGCTACTTATCTCTTTAAAGACTTGAAGATTACATAACTTAAGGACTAGTTTATGACATCCCTGCATTATTTATATCTAATGATGGTAACCATTAGCATTTTTTTGCTTACTTTTCTTCCCTTTTTTGTTATCATAATTTTATATTTTATATTGCGGTTTTCTAATTCAATCTGAGAATCAACTCTATTCCTTCCTAGGATCATCAGGTTTTGGTCAGAAGCCTGCTTTTGGAGGTTTTGGCTCTACTCCTACTCAAACAAATCCATTTGGAAGTGCCACCCAACCATCACAACCAGCATTTGGAAGCAGTATATTCGGTTCCTCAACAACACCTTTTGACACATCAAGTCAGCCAGCATTTGGTTCGACAGGAGCCCCTGCTTTTGGTGCTGTGAGCACCCCGGCATTTGGTGCTATGAGCACCCCTGCGTTTGGTGCTACAATTGGTGCTACAAGTACCTCTGCATTTGGTGCAACCAGTTCCCCCAGCATTTGGTGCAATAAGCACCCCCGCATTTGGTTCAACCTTGACCCCAGCTTTTGGTAGCACAGGGAGTGCATTTGGTTCTTCAACATCAGCAGCAGCACATTCTATTTTTGGCTCATCCACCTCTGCATTTGGTGCTAATTCTTCAACAGCAGCATTTGGGTCATCTACATCCCTGTTTAACACTGCAGCTCAGGGTATATCTTCACCATTTGGCTCAAGCATTTATAATTTATCATTATTTGTTATTGTTGTTGTTCATTTTAGTATACGTGGATGTTGAAGTTAAAGATGTTTCTTTGTATACCGTTAATTAATATATGGAATTTTTTAAACAGCTTTTGGACTTGTCATTTATTGGACAGTGGTTGTTTTATAATTTATCATTCTTTGTTATTGTTGTTGTTCATTTCAGTGTTTGGGCAGAATAATTCAAGTAACAATCCTTTTGCCCCTAAACCATTTGGTATTACAACTCCATTTGGTTGGCTAATGGGTTCTTCCATATTTGGGGGTACTTCCACCGGTGTATTTGGTGCAGCACAAATGCCTGCATTTGGGTCATCTTCAACTCCAGCTTTTGGTAGTTCATCCACATCATTTGGAGGTAGGCGTGACTATCGAATCCTTTTGCAATTACTTCATTTATTAGATCGATTTTTTTTTCCAGCTGTAGATGCTTTCTATTCAATGCTACTTATCTCTTTAAAGACTTGAAGATTACATAACTTAAGGACTAGTTTATGACATCCTTGCATTATTTATATTTAGTGATAGTAACCATTAGCATTTTTTTGCTTACTTTTCTTCCTTTTTTTATCATCATAATTTTATATTTTATATTGCGGTTTTCTAATTCAATCTGAGAATCAACTTTATTCCTTCCTAGGATCATCAGCTTTTGGTCAGAAGCCTGCTTTTGGAGGTTTTGGCTCTACTCCTTCTCAAACAAATCCATTTGGAAGTGCCACCCATAAATCACCACCACTACCAGAAATTGATGTCGAACTATTATTGAGAATGGGTTTGTCACCACTAGATTTTCAATCACAAGTATTATTGGAAATGGGTATATGTGATTGGTGTGACCCGAAGATATATAAAGCTCACCTCCTTAGTTCAATCACATAAAATTCACATTCCATTGTTTCAGAAGTTTATAACGGAATGTAATAAAGTTTCCACTCCATCATTTGGACAATGAGCGAAGCGGAATGGATTACAATCTTTGTATTCCTATTTTACCCTTATTCTACCCTTATTTTGTATGAAGTTAGTGTTTAATAAAGAACTTGGTTTTAGAATGAAGGTTTCCGTTTAGTGTTCAATCTCTGTTTTTTTCACTATATTATTTACATGGTTTAAAATCAATGGTTTTAGAACCTGATATGCAGCATTGAATTGGGGATTGGAGAGTTAGATATCAAATTATCAATAGCTACATAACCGTTCATTAATTTGGTCATGACTTTTCCTGGCTTCAATAGATTAAAGATTTTCTAATAAATAACATAAGTGCAAACATAAATATCTATTACTATCTAAATACCTAAATTTTAAAATCTTGAGATCATTATCCATATATTCAAATACTAAGTAGAATAATGTCTTCCCTTTCGTATTTATAGTTTTTTCCTTATCTCAAACAAGGTGATTTGTCAGTTGGGGAATATGCTGCAAAATTTGAAAGACTGTCTCAGTTCTATGAGTTGGGGAGGTATGCCCCAAATGATATGTGGAAGATGCAAATGTTCAAAGAAGGTCTTCGGGCTGATGACGTTTCAAAGAAGGTCTCCGAGCTGATGACGGTTTGGCTTCTGTCAAATTACTACTATAGCGGTTTAAAGAAGAGTGTTAAAACAAAGAATGGTGAGGGTCTGAGAGAAGTTTTAAGAAAATATAAGAAAAATAAAGCTTTAAGAAGTACCAGAACCGCTATAGTAGTAATTTGACAGATAAGTAGTAATTTGAAGTACTTAGTATAGTTGTTTTGTTTATTAATCGATTTAGAAATATAAATATGGGAACGTGGCAATCTCACATTCATATGCTGCAGTGCTGGTATAAGTTAACAATCGTTGATTTATTCATTAACAAACTAACAAAGACGTGCTACATATATACATATAATCTTAACTCCGGTAGAATAAACCATCTGGTTCTGTTTCTTATTAGAACTAGTAGCATACCCGTGCATCCGCACGGGTGGAACGCATTACGTGTTACAATTTTTATTCAATTCAAAATTAAAATTTTGGAAGTTAATTGTTCTGAAAATAGAGGTTAATGAATTTTAATTGAAATGAAGATTGTAAAGAAGACGAATAACTTATAATAGTATGAGGAAGAGACACAAATGATAAAATTTAAAATGATAACTTGCTTAATTATCACGTGACAAATTATGGTTGGTTGATAATATAATAATAATGTAGCATCAAGCCCAGAACTATCTAATAATGTAGCATTAACACAATGTTTAAAAGCATGAATATCCTCCAAAAGACATGGGAAATGAGGGATGTTTGGCAAATGCTTTTATGTAAATGCTCAAATCTTCTTGCTCCTGAATTAAAAACATAGGAAATTAGCCTCTAGTAATGGTATATACTATCAAAGAACTTGTACACTAATTCAAAGACAATTGAAATAATACACTAATTCCACTGTCATGGAATGCTACCAACAAAAAGCCTGTCATGGAAGGATGAAAGATGAACTCATTAACACATTCACGGTTCCAAAAGCCTGACCAACAAATCTGTTTGATAGAATAAGACTCATACCATTCATCATCAATAAGACCAACGTTTAATAACAAAAAAAAGGGTGAAGAAAAAGACCAACCTTGCACTTGAGTGAAAAATCTTCAAGCCGAAAGAAAAACTTGGCAACCAATATGGATCCCTGATTCTTGGTCCCCTCTTCATTTTGCATGGCTCATAAAGGTTTCTCTTAATAAAGGTAAGGAGAAAGTAAGTTTAGAAATAGAAAAAATTACATTATAGCCGTGCGGCCCATCCTAGTAAACAATATTCTCAAAGCTGCTAGTTATACACACAGCTGTACGATTACAAAAAGGAAAAGGAAAAGGAAAGTTTTAGATTTACTATCATAGCGGTATAAGGATAGTAGTATAAGTACTATTTTGGTTAAATATCCATCAATAATTTACAAAAACACTTTCTCACTGTGTGTGTTTTTCCCATTTCCCAAACACTCACACTACTAAAGAGTACACAACCTCTCCATTTCCCAAAGGACTCAAAGTAAGCTCTATTTTATCCTCAAATCAGTTTCTACTTCATTATCTAATCTCTCTTAGTGAAATTTGGTCCTACATATGGACCTTCCTCTGGAAAACAGTCAAGAAACTGTTAGGTATACTTAAAAGGAAGTTAAAAAGAAACTAAGAGTAATTTGCATCAAAGTGAAATCAGAAAGTTGAGAGAATATTCTCCAAGTGAAATCAGAATGTCAATGGTGAGAAGATGCTCTAAGCTCAAAAGGGCAGCTGCAAATTCTAAAGTACCGCAACCACATCCTAAGTCGGCCACTACTTTTTCTGTTACATCCCTTAAACAATTTTCTGCAATGAAAATCCCTTAATGGCAAAAACAACACACATGAACCCCAAAAATTAACATATGGAAACAAAAACCCCTTATCTAATCCCCCTTTAGACAAAAGTTTGGAAAAATTGCGAAAATCATAAAATGCAATACTGAGAAGAAGATATATTCTCAAATGCTCAGTATTAAAGTAAGAAATGAGAAACAAATTATTAATATGACTTTCTCATGAATTTAAAATGGACTATTACTTTTTGTTGGTTTGGCTATTCAAATAATACTCTAGCATTTGTTCACAAAGCATAGAAAAGATACCCCAGCCAGAAAACATAGGGAAAGGAAGTCATTTAGTTGGTTCTATACTATCTTTCACTTGTTGGAAGAAAAAGTTAGCAAAAGTAGGAGGACATGCATATATACTCAAAGCTCCAGCAAGTTAAAATGGTTTATCAAGTACTATCAACTATCAAGTATTATAGAATATAAAACATATAATAAGAAATTACAATCATAGGTATTAGTGTTATTGGGCTCTGTTTGTTTGTAATTCACTACGGCCCATTTGTTAGATACACCCTCAGTTTGTTGTGACTTCTGTTAGTTAGTTTTTGTTGTTACAGTTCTGTTACAGTTAGTTTCTCAGTTGAGAACTAACACTCAGTTGTATATAATCTGTTTCAATCATCAATGAAAGTAGAAAATTGATCCCTCTCACTTTACAATTACAGCAAGGGGATCCCTTTTTAAACACCATTATTCCATACTTACTCATCATTTCAGATCAGAACATGCGTATCGGGAAATCAGCCAAAAAGAATTAAAATAGTATCACAAAATTGGAGAAAGAAACCTTGCAATAGGAAGAAAGAAAGAAACCCTGCTTCAGTTTTATATATTAAACAAAATATATTAAAATTAATTGAGCACCAAAGTAAATATGGAAGCATTTGACAACTCAAACACCTGTTTTCCAGGATTAACAGGTTGGTTACCTATTGTTACTTGCATTTAAGGCTGGCTAATTTTCTTTGTTACCCTTCCTATCCATACCTGAAAATATATGAAAGACAATCTCATTTCATTCAATATAATAATGGAGTCGGATGAAGCCATGAATACAGCTACCAGGTTTTGAGATGCTAGGAACAATATTTGAAGATTAGTTGGAACAATACAGCAAATGTCAATTTTTTTTTTTGAAGATTAAGACTGAAGTTGTAAGATTTGAATATTAATACTCAAGATTAACACTCAAAAGTCACGGATATATGTGAGCAAAACCCGGTTTGAAGATTAACTCAAGTTCTAATCTTTTTTGAGCATTAAATGACGTAGATTATCAATAAAGTTCTAATCTTCAAAAAGCTATGAACACATTTGAAAAAAGAAATCTAACTAAAACCAAACACAAGCCAAAAATAAGACAAAAATACAAAAGAATGGGCTTTGGAGAAAGTAGATGATTAATCATGAGAGTAAACATAAGAGTCAACATATGTACACAGATTTAACTCCAAAAGGAGAACCAAAGTTGGAACATGGCTACTCAAATGAAATGTCCACACACACACACACACACACACACACATATATATATATATATATATATATATATATATATGTAAATGTGTTTTCTGTGTTGACTGATGAACTGTCCAAACAAAAATGGCTACTCAAATGAAACATTTGCTGCCTTGAATAATGAAAGAAGCTATTCAAATGAAACTTTGGATGGTTTAACATTTACCAGCCAACGTATGACCTTCATTATGTATGGTAATGAATAATGATGCTAGTTAAATGCAGAATAGAATATTTGAATATCAAAATGACTACCTTCCAGAATCAACCATTCCAGCCCTCATTTTTTCATTATGCTTCCAATTGCATCTCTATAGCTGCTATAAAATAACCTTTTTCCCAACTTAAAAGAACACAAAAATGACAAAAACATGTTAAAAGACCAGATAAGTACATGATGAATGTAACACCATAAGACCATATAAGTTCAAAAACAGAAACGAAAATATTTTCTCACATGATGGAAAAATTTTTGGAGGTGCTGAAGTTGAAAAAATTGGGGAAAATGCAAAAAAAAAATAATAATCTGTAACTCCGATTGAAGAACCGCTTTAGGGGTTTTGTTGTGGACAATATGGGGATTCCAAATTTCAACTTTGTTTTTCGATTTTACTTTTTTTTGGAAATCTAATGAAAGAAAATGTAGTTTACATCTAGGGTATGGAGAAGAGAGGCGATGCCAGGAAATGGAATGGAAGAGAGGAGAAGAGTGTTAAAACAAAGAATGGTGAGGGTCTGAGAGAAGTTTTAAGAAAATATAAGAAAAATAAAGCTTTAAGAAGTACCAGAACCGCTATAGTAGTAATTTGACAGATAAGTAGTAATTTGAAGTACTTAGTATAGCTGTTTTGTTTATTAATCGATTTAGAAATATAAATATGGGAACGTGGCAATCTCACATTCATATGCTGCAGTGCTGGTATAAGTTAACAATCGTTGATTTATTCATTAACAAACTAACAAAGACGTGCTACATATATACATATAATCTTAACTCCGGTAGAATAAACCATCTGGTTCTGTTTCTTATTAGAATGAAAGACGTGCTAAAAAACACAACTAGAACTTGTAATTGATTTTTACTTCAATGTCTTGAGTATATGTTAGCCTAGTGCCTACTGTGTTATTGAATTGAATAAAGTAAAATGTTGGTCCTAGTTCAGGAAAAAAAAAGTCTGAGATTTGGTTAGGACTCTGGCTCATATAAAAAGAGTGGGAGAACTTGAATGTGTGAATTAATAGTACCAATAAACTTTGTGTTAGATGTCTAGTAAAAATTATTTTCCATGATTTACAGGTATTTCATTTAATGCACAAGATACAAATATACCTAACCACTTCTCATCAATACACCCATTATTTTATCTGTTATATTTATTGAGTAATATAAATGAATTTCTATTCAACCGTAAATGGATCATTGTTGAACCCTTCTAAATAAAATGCAGACCTTTCAAATAGTACTTTACTGAATTTGTAATGACTAAATGGATCATTGTATAATCTATTCTCATTATAGTGTGCCCTCTCCAAGGGGGTGTAGCAAGAAAAAGTTACTCCCATCAATCAATTCAATACTTGAAAACAAGAACTTAAGATCAAACATCATTCAAGCATTTCAAACAGAAATGGAGAATCAATTGACACAATTCTTAAAATATTTTCTTCTATCTCAACCACCCTAGCACATCCTTATTACTACATCGATGATCATCAAAACTGATAACCTGAAAAGGTTTGCATTAACGAACTTTAGGCTTTCTCGTCGGGCCTTGAACTCGAAATGCAGCATTAATCTTCTTCCAGCAGCGGATGGATATGATTGAGGGTATTACAATCCAAGAGAAATTTGCTCCAATGTAGTATGCATAGTAGTAAAATGAACTTGTTGAAAACTTATCACCTTTTTCCAAAATTGTTGTTATGTAATATAAAGCAGTTCCATTCCATATAGCTGACCCAAAGAAATGGCAAACTGAAGTATGTAGCTATATGACTTCTTCACAGTAGCTATTGCTTGCATATCTATAATCATATTAGCAACAAAACAGTGAGATCAAAAATGAAAAATAAAAGAAGAGTTAGAGTTAATAAACAAAAATGTACTAGTTGCCACATCATAGCAATAACATTAGTAGTCTTTTTCTGTTTAATTTCAACTTACACTGCTAGAAGACTAGCTGGACCCTCAAAAACTGCTGTTAGTCCTTCAACAGTAACTACCGCTGCATCCGCATCCCTTCCTGCGTACCTCGAATCTCCTTTGCTATATTCCTTCCCTGTTATTTGTTCCCAAAAAATCTGTCATCAATTAAACTGCAAATTCCTCATAAGAGTTCTCCAAATTCAAACAATGATATATGTGTGTTACAAGGTGAGAGAACAATTAAATGACTCGCAAACTTCAGCTAGGTAGAAGCCAGTCTTGTCCTTGAAAAATTCCGGTGCGAAACCAAAATAACCCTCAAGAATGATGTGTGTGAGGTCTGTGAAGGCCCACCAGCACATTAGCAGTCTATCGACTTTTGTTTTCTTGAGGCGTCCTGGAAAAAATTCACAGTCATGTAAACAAAATCAGAAAACCTAAAACCATCTCCACTTGTCAAATGATAGAAACTCCGATTAATAGGAATGATAATGGAAATCCATAACAAAAAACCAAAAGCTATAACTTGCAACAAATATTAGAATGTGAGTGCCTAGTGAAGAACCTATTCGTTTTTTCACGCCCCTCCTGTTTTTCACAACCTCCCCTCAATAGAACGACATTGTCATATTCTAGGTGTTAGCTTTAGATCATTCATGTATATTCATAACTCTTTGTGTTTTAACATTTTTGGGAAAATATTGCCCTCTTTCCATTCACCCAACTTTGGGTCTCCATTCATATGTTATTATTGACACTCTTCTTTAACCAAGCTACACGTTTGGTTTATAGGTGTCACTTTTGGGAGTTAGCCAAATTAATGTATTGTCTGTTCCAGCCCTTTTCAGTTATAATGAATGAGTCAACTTATTTGGTTCATTACCATTGCCTTTAGTTGTTTTTTTGTGATTTCTAGATTGCCATGTCAACCTTTTGTTTTTCTTTGTTCAACTTAACTTTGGGCCTAAACATCAACTTTATTTTTTACACCTCCCTTTTGCTTATTATTGTTTATGTTCTTGACACGTTGTCGTCAAGGTGTCGAAAAAAACCAACTGTCGTGGCTACAATATATACACGCATTGGATTTTCCCATTTTTTGCCCCTCTTTTAATGCTATTCTTAAAAACTTGAACAGCTCTCACGTGTAATCTTTGGCACACGTATCTACTATATACAATGCTTTAACAGTTCTCTGTACTCTATTTTGGTGCAATTTCAGATTACAAGCATTCTTATCAGAAATGCTATTTTGACCACTTTGTGGACCACAAAGTGGACCACAAACTAGTCTACTCTACGGATCCGTATATACATACCCCTCTGTTTATAAAATTTATATATTAATAATAATAAATAGTTTTATATTATAAAAATTAAAAACACAAAAAAATAGAAAACAGTAAAAGAAACAAAACCACCTTCTTTCTCAATAGCATTTCTGATTTCTGATTCCCGCGCCTCTTCTTCTTCTCTCCCGCGTCTCCTTCTCTCCCAGCCCGCGCCTCTTCTTCTCTGTTAGCCACAGAACTGCTGTCCACTCTCTCAGCCACGCCTCTTCTTCTCTCTCAGCGATAAACATCAAGCATTTCGGTTTCTCTGTCAGCGATAAACACTCAGGGTCACCCCGTCCCCCCTCGTCCGCCGTTATCCGCCGTTTCCCCGTCCCCCAGCGATAAACACTCGCCGGTTTTCCACCTGTTCTCAGGCGCCAGGTTGTTGGACTCAGGTAATTTATATTTTTTTTACTTAGTTTGTCTCTGTCTCTATTTGAGTGAATGTAGAAACCCTAAATGTCCCAAAATTCGTTTTAAAAAATCTTGTAATTACAAAACATCATTTCATTGTTGTTTGTTGTCCTCAGGTACAAATGAGCCTTGGTTAACTGTTCAGAAAACGTGGGTAATTTATGTGGTAGCTTGGTTAATTATTATTAATGGTAATGGTAATTGATGTGGTAACTTAGAAAACGTGTTGTTTGTTGTTTGGTTTATTTTGATTGGCATTTATTTTGATTGTCAATGGAAATGATATTGTGCAAAGTGGTAAAATATTTGTAGGTTTGATACAAATGTGTCTGGTTAACTGTTTAGAAAACATGGGTAATTGATGTGGTAACTTGGTTAATTATTGTTAGAAAACCTGGGTAATTGATACAAATTGAATTTCAATTTAGTGTTCATATTTGAATTTAGTGATTGATTTTGTTTATGCAATGTTTGTTGATTCAATTACGGCACAGTTTAGTGTAAGGAACACTAACAACTAACACTGTTTTTAGTGATTGATTTTGTTTATGAAGTACATTAATTGAAGTATATATTTTTTCCACAGTAAACGTATAATAACGTTCCATTATGGGAAGGACCAAAGAAACTGAGGTAATTTTATTTTCACATAGTTTAGAAGTTTTTACAATTGTCCTTAAGTTAGTCATTTACCATAATTCGTTCTATAATTGAGTATAACTCGGTGTTCTTGTTATTGTGTCTTAATTGATGTATTTTTCAGATCCGAGTGAGACACACAGTAAAGACTCAGGCACTAGTTGAGATTAATAGAAACTTAAGTCCACTACAAAAGAAACGTCTTCTAACAACTCCCTTCCATTCCTTGATTGATCTTGTTGAAGAGATCAACATTAGTGGTGTTTTACTTAGGGAAGTTTTGAGAAGGTGGGATACACATAGTGTAGGTATTAGAGTAGGGAATAGGCTAATTTCATTTTCAAAGTTAGATGTTTGTTTTGGGTTGGGGCTTCGCATAGTTGGAGACCCTGTTTTTGATGATGATAGAGTTGACTCTAGAGTCAAACAGTTGTTTGATGGGGAAGTAATTAATATGCCCTGTATTGTTAAAAAAATGGGAGACCTAACATCAGATGAATTTGTAGAGGACTTTTGTAGGCTTTACCTTCTCCTTGCTTTTGCCACTTTTTACTTTCCCCAAACCACCCGCACGATCAATACCCTACCCTTTAGCTTATTGAATGATTTAGATAGCCTTCATAGGTATGATTGGGGTGGTAAGGTTTATAACAACTTAGTAGGTAGCTTAAACCGTACTGCTCCCCTCTTGAATGAATGCAAGAACATTGAATCAGTGAGTATTGCCGGGTGTGCAGCTCTACTTCAGGTACAATTATGTTATCCTTTTTAGAGTTGTTATTAAATTAAACAAAATTTAAATTTGATTGTTCAATCTATTTTGTGATGTAGATTTGGACCGTTGAACACTTATTGTTGCGGCCTACTCCACAAAATACACGTTTTCCACGGTTTTTAGCTTGGTTTGACGTGCCATCGGGAAAGCGTATAGTTGGTAGAATATTTGAAAGCAAAAAGGTTAGCTGCAATGCGTTTAGTTTAATTCATTTAGTGTTTAGTTTCCTAAATTATTGGAATTCGTTAATGTGTAGTTTCATTCATTTAGTGTTTACTTTCCTAAATTCAGTTTCATTCATTTAGTTTTATTGGTGAATTGATATTATATTTTTGTATTCAGTTTGTTGAGGTTGTGGCGTTGAGCGAAGGAGACCAATCAAATGAAGTCCTCAATGAAGCTATTGAGGAGATTGAAAGGAGATATTGTGAAGGGATATTTACCAAAGAAAAGGAGATTAACATTAGGCTTTCGAGTGTTGAGGATAAAATCAAAGTCTATAAAACAAAAGATGATAAAAGGGCATCAGGAAGCAATGAAATTGGTGTGAGTGATCATGTCCCAGGTGCGTCCTATGCACCTACCGTCGCAAAAGGCTCAAAGGCGACAAGAGATCAAAATAAATTCAAAAAATTGTTGTATTCTTTGTACAATTTTTGCACCCGCCCAAGCACATCGACAACGGCGAACGAGTACGTGTTAGTTCTTTTTAGAATTTATAACTGGAAGGTACTTGAAATTTTGTTGTTGCCAATGAGTAGAAATTTTGACAACGTGCTTGTTCTATGGCGATGCAGAACATTGGTTAGGTTGGATGACCACATTCTTACAAGAATGTCTCTCGAGGGTCTTGCACCAAGGAAATGGGTGGACAACCTGGTATTCAAAATGCACCCAATATTGAATTGTGAATTTCATTTGTTTTTCCAATATTGTTTATGAAATTTAATTTTAGGGTAAATTTTTGTTTTCAGCTATTCTGTTTTGTTTCGCCGATGTTGATGGAAGAAGAATTGGAAAGAACGGGTTTGCTGACCCGTTTCCTATTTAATTCCTTCTATGTTGTGAGTCCATCTTAAAATCCTTTATTTGGAAGGATTTGAGTTTAAAAATTAGTTAGTTAATATAGTTATGATGAGAATATTGATTTTATAATGTAGGCGGAAGTGATCAAAGAATTACAATCTGGACAAGCCGGCACCCAAAAAAGATGGACTTTACGATAGCATTTCAAACATGTTTCATTGAAAGAATTGAAGTCAACCCCCATGGATGTCTTAAGGTCTTCAGAGATGGTAAGTTAGTTCGAATTAGTGGTTTTTTGTTGTACATTCAGCCCCCTTGGAATACTCTGAATCTTCTATCATGAATTCACTAATTGTGCTTCTGAATTCACTGCTCACCTCACTGTGTTTCAGTCACATTCAGCAATGGTGCATGACAATCATGCACACACACACACACACACACACTCACAGAAAGAAGGAAGTGAATCTGAGCGACAAAACGAGTAACAGAAGAGTAAACAGAAACTGAAAAGATGAAATTGTATTCAACTGAAAAGATGAAAAGATGAAATTGTATTCAATCTACACTTAAACAAAATACACAAACTGAATTAACAAAATAGAATGGAAAAAAACTGAAGATGTTACAGGAGTCTTTTGATTAGCTTTCAACAGTACATATGTGTATTATGAATATTACCTAATAATTTATTAATAAATGTGTTAGATTTTTGCACCGGCCTGTTACAATGGACATTGGGTGTGCTACGTGGTAGTTCAACACGAACGGAAGATGTACGTGTTGGACTCCTTGACAGATGAACGAAACGATTCTTGGTTGTTGCTTGATAATGCAATGGTAGTGTCCTATTCTAACACCTTAATATATCTTTTTTTGGTCTTCTAATTAAATTTGACAACGTTTGTAATTGTGATTTTTTAGCGCATTCGTTTTGAAGAGCTGTTGAGTTACGTTTGTGATAATTCTCTGGAGACCGTTTATGAAATGATGCCCAAACAACACAATAGGTAACTCATTTTACATGCGTTCTTGGGAAAGTTGTTATGTTTACAATAGATTTTTATTGTTTTTATGTTTATGTATTGAAATCCATATCCCCTTCCAATACAGTCATGATTTATTGTTTTTATGTTTATGTATTGAAATCCATATTCCCTTCCAATACAGTCATGATTGTGGAATCTATGTTTTGAAATACTTGGAATTCTGGAACGGTGAAGGAACCATGCCACAATACTCAGAGGTTAATCATTATTTATTTTTATGTTTCTGTCTTTGAAATGTTATGGGAACAATGCATATATATATTAACTCTACTTCTCTTTTGTGACAGGATGATGTACTTCAATTTCGTCAAGACTTTGTTTTGAAATGGGTACTTGATCCACGAAATGTGTATAGGGCAGAGGTATTAGAAAAAGCAAAGGTTCCACAAGATTTGACTTTGCTAACATCATTATGACTTTATTGAGAAAGATGAAGACACTTTGAGATGTTGCTTTGGATGAACGAGAGGAGCAGAAGATGATTATGAGGGACACTTTGAAGAGATTCAGATGTTGCCTACACGATGAGGGAGACTCTGAAGAGATTGAGATGATAGATGAATGTACTTACTTAGTTAATGTTTATAACACGTTTGTTAAATGTAAAAAAAACATGGGTAATTCTGAAGCCTGGTTGGTGATATGGTCTAAAAAAGAAATGTAGCTTTAATTTTAACACCACATGTCAGTAAGCTTAATATTGTGCTTACATTTTGAGCTGGAGTTGGTGACATGATATGATATTTGTAAAATGAGAAATTTACAATAAATTTCTCCTTTATTGACAGGTTGGCTAGTTGTCAGTAAAAGCTGGGGAATTGGGCACGTAGGTTGGTTATCACTGCTAAAACATAAACAATTAACCATAATTTTTTATGTCTCATTCATTGTGCTTACATTTTGAGCAGGAATTGGTGGTAAGATATGGTTAAAATGAGAAATTTAAAATGAGAAATTTAGAAGTTTTAATTAAATTGACAGGTTGGCTAGTTGTGAGTAAAAGCTGGGGAATTGGGCACGTAGGTTGGTTATCAAATACAACATAAACAATTAACCATAATTTTTTATGTGTCATTCATTGTGCTTACATTTTGAGCAGGAGTTGGTGGTAAGATATGGTTAAAATCAGAAATTTAAAATGAGAAATTTAGAAGTTTTAATTAAATTGACAGGTTGGCTAGTTGTGAGTAAAAGCTGGGGAATTGGGCACGTAGGTTGGTTATCAAATACAACATAAACAATTAACCATAATTTTTTATGTGTCATTCATTGTGCTTACATTTTGAGCAGGAGTTGGTGGTAAGATATGGTTAAAATCAGAAATTTAAAATGAGAAATTTAGAAATTTTAATTAAATTGACAGGTTGGCTAGTTGTGAGTAAAAGATGGGGAATTGGGCACGTAGGTTGGTTATCAAATACAACATAAACAATTAACCATAATTTTTTATGTGTCATTCATTGTGCTTACATTTTGAGCAGGAGTTGGTGGTAAGATATGGTTAAAATCAGAAATTTAAAATGAGAAATTTAGAAATTTTAATTAAATTGACAGGTTGGCTAGTTGTGAGTAAAAGCTGGGGAATTGGGCACGTAGGTTGGTTATCAAAAACGACATAAAATGAAGGTTACAATTAAAATGAGAAAAACTTGAATAGTTATAAGTATAAGGGATTAAATTTTTGTCATTAAATTGAGCCAAAAAAAAAATTAAAACCGTTGGATTACAAGGCCCACGCCAGAACCCTTAGATTAAAAGAACCCAGTTGGATTCGCTGAACTTCAACCCCTCTATTGCCTTTTACTTGGATTCGACTAATCGGTTACCGTCTTCAACCCATCGATCTTCTCCTTCGCTCCATCAAGCCGTCGATCCAGTTCTTCAACCGCAGTTCCTCAACCCATCGATCCATGGAACCAGAACCCTTAGATTAGAACCCAGTTGGATTCGCTGAAGTTAAACCCCTCTATTGCCTTTTACTTGGATTCGACTAATCGGTTACCGTCTTCAACCCATCGATCCAGTTCTTCGCTCCATCAAGCCGTCGATCCAGTTCTTCAACCGCAGTTCTTCAACCCATCGAACGATTGTCAATCTCGGTACGTCTAATTGATTAAAACCCCTAATTAGATTAAACCTATTTTCTTAAACAGTGAATTATTGTTTGTGGGTTGGGTTTATACCAGTTGTATTACATTGTTCTCGTGAATATCTTATTCTTAACTATAGATAATATGTAGATGCCTTAGATAATATCTAGATGCCTTAGATTATGAATATGTGAAATTCTTTCCAATAGGTTGAGCACCTTTCAATTGTAGTTTTGATAACTTTTGATGTTATTTACAATACTTGTGAAGTGTAAGTAGTAAATGGTTGTTTAATATTCTGCACTAAAATTTGAATTGGTTGCTATTTGGGATGCTGTATTTTTCAATCTCTTAAATATCAGAAAGGTGACAATAATTTTCTCCTGTTTTGGGACTAATTCAGCACTAATTTTGCACATGTTGCTATTGGGATGCTGTATTTATTGAAGCCTTCTGACATGCAACGAAAGCTAGTGCAAGGACAGTCTAGTGTTGCTCCCAAGGAACCAAAGCTAGTGCAACGGCGTGATGTGAAAGCTACTCCAGAACCATCTAGGTATGGAGCTTGTTGGCATACCTTTTCTCAGACAAAACATTAAATTGATACTCTTTGGTCTTTCTCACTTTGCATGAGACAGTACATTCATTTGTTCAACAGTGGCTGTTTTGAAGCAATTGTACCACTTCTTTTAATTGGTTTTCTATGCAATACACTTCATTTGGAATGTAGTTCATTTATTTTATTTCCTTTTCTTATATATAAAATTTGTGACACATAGAGTTTCAATACAGGATGACCACTCAGACTTTAGGGGCTAGTAGCTCAAAATCAAAAAAAGTGAGTATTATGGCCTCTGCTTTGACTTTGTGTAATTGTTGTCATTACATGTACACCACTGACAATTTTGTTGATCATATTTTTTTAGATCCGTGTGCGACATAGTTGTTCCACAGAATGGATCGGCAAAGTGAATCAAAATCTTTCAGGTGTACAAAGGCAAAGGATTAATGCAACACCGTTTAAATGGTTGATGTTATTGCCTAAGAAAATAAATATATCTGGTATATTGTTAGAAGAATTAGCACGACGTTGGGATAAAAAAAGGGGGGGGTTTAGAATACGGTCTAGGTATGTGGATTTTACTCCACTACATGTTTGTTATGCGATAGGACTTGGCATAGTGGGTTTAGATGTGGAATTCGTGGACGACCTTAGTTCACATACCATAACATTGGTTGAAGGAAGAAAAAATACCTTAGCAGATATTTATGAAAAACTGACCACCCTCTCTGCCGATCAACATGTTGATGATTTTTGTAGGCTGTATATACTGCTTGCAATGGAAGAGTTTTTATTCCCAAACACATCCACCGGCATTTCTTGTCCTTGCATTAAGTTGTTGGATGATCTAGATTCCCTTCAGACATTTAATTGGGGACTTGCAGTCTATGATTATTTGGTTCAGAATTTGAGTAAAGTCACAAGTTCTTTGGAAGAATCAAAGAGCCCTAGAACATTGTATGTTAGTGGGTGTGTAGTTGTGTTGCAGGTATTTTTTTTGCAGTATATTTTTTTGTGTAGTCATTAAGTTTGTAACAATTAATTTTATTGCAGTGCTCCAATTCTGATTAAGTTTCATTAATGATTATAGGTCTGGGGACTTGAACATGTTTGGCCACACCATAAGATAAGTCCCAAAGTTGATAAAATGTTTCCTCGTTGTTTGAAGTGGCAGGATGTTTGGCTCTTTAAGGAAAGCCTATTGGAATCATTTGAGAGAAACCAGGTAACCATAAATATATATATATATAACAATTACTCCCTCTTTAAGGAAAGCCTATTGGATGCATTTGAGAGGTTAAATTAGTATAGTCAAAAACTGAACATTATAAAGGTTTTCCTTGGTATCCACAAATCAGCCTAAAACGACATCTAATTAGAAACAGAGGGAGTATTTGGTCCGCATTTGTTATCTACATGTCAAAAGATGTTGCTTTAATTTATTGTACTAAACTATTCATAATGGTTCCATGTTACTAGGTTTATGACCAGCTGACTGCAACAGAAGAAGAAGTTGCTGTTTATGAAGTGAGACAAGCCTTAACTGAGGCCCCGCATGGATTTGTCAAATCCAGAGAGCGGTCAGATGAAATGATTAATTTGATTGTCTACAATGAACAGCTGCATGCCGAGCACAACGCACTTTTTAAAAGATTATCGCAAGCTGAAATGGAATTGCGTGATCTACAGAACTTATCTCATGAGGAAAAGAAGGCACTTCAACAAACAATAGCTGAACTTCAACGACAATTAGAAGAGGCAAAGAACGCAAGAAACTTGACTCCATCCCTTCCAAAAGAAGCAAAACAAGGATATTCCCCGGTGAGCACCCAAGGAAACATGGGTGAACCATCTGGTCTCATACCGCATCATCACCTCCATCAAGAGTCAAATGCTTACACTCGTAGAGTTCAGAATCCAAGAATTATAAAAACTAGTGCAGCAATCCGAACACCATATGAGACTTATGGTGTGTCAAAGAAGGAGAAAAAACAGAGGAAATGACATAGGCATAGTGCTTTCTGTGTATGTAGAACATGTCTTTTGGTGTTTTTGTCATTCATATTGCTAATTAGGAAGTTTGAGTTTGATTTCACTGCTGTATAACATGGCATAGTGCTTTTGTTAGCTGTCTACTGTGCAAGTTATGACACTATTGCTATATGAAGACTATCTATTATATCTGTCAGTGCATCTATTTTTTAAGCATAACACCAATCCGTCCAAGGAATTACCCAGGTTTTATGACAAACTAGCCAACCATAATTGGGATATATATTACTATGCACTCACGTGTTCTATTTAATTACATGTGTATAAACCCTCAAATACTCATCATAGGATACACATAGATACCCCTTCCCCCCAGTCTTGCCTCACTAATTCATTACAGAAATCATAACACCAATCCGTCCAAGGAATTACCCAGGTTTTATGACAAACTAACCAACCATAATTGAGATATATATTACTATGCACTCACGTGTCCTATTTAATTACATGTGTATAAACCCTCAAATACTCATCATAGGATACACATAGATACCCTTTCCCCTCAGTCTTGCCTCACTAATTCATTACAGAAATCATAACACCAATCCGTCTAACGAATTACCCAGGTTTTATGACAAACTAACCAACCATAATTGGGATATATATTACTATGCACTCACGTGTCCTATTTAATTACATGTGTATAAACCCTCAAATACTCATCATAGGATACACATAGATACCCCTTCCCCTCAGTCTTGCCTCACTAATTCATTACAGAAATCATAACACCAATCCGTCCAAGGAATTACCCAGGTTTTATGACAAACTAACCAACCATAATTAGGATATATATTACTATGCACTCACGTGTCCTATTTAATTACATGTGTATAAACCCTCAAATACTCATCATAGGATACACATAGATACCCCTTCCCCTCAGTCTTGCCTCACTAATTCATTACAGAAATCATAACACCAATCCGTCCAAGGAATTACCCAGGTTTTATGACAAACTAACCAACCATAATTGGGATATATATTACTATGCACTCACGTGTCCTATTTAATTACATGTGTATAAACCCTCAAATACTCATCATAGGATACACATAGATACCCCTTCCCCTCAGTCTTGCCTCACTAATTCATTACAGAAATCATAACACCAATCCGTCCAACGAATTACCCAGGTTTTATGACAAACTAACCAACCATAATTGGGATATATATTACTATGCACTCACGTGTCCTATTTAATTACATGTGTATAAACCCTCAAATACTCATCATAGGATACACATAGATACCCCTTCCCCTCAGTCTTGCCTCACTAATTCATTACAGAAATCATAACACCAATCCGTCCAACGAATTACCCAGGTTTTATGACAAACTAACCAACCATAATTGGGATATATATTACTATGCACTCACGTGTCCTATTTAATTACATGTGTATAAACCCTCAAATACTCATCATAGGATACACATAGATACCCCTTCCCCTCAGTCTTGCCTCACTAATTCATTACAGAAATCATAACACCAATCCTTCCAAGGAATTACCCAGGTTTTATGACAAACTAACCAACCATAATTGGGATATATATTACTATGCACTCACGTGTCCTATTTAATTACATGTGTATAAACCCTCAAATACTCATCATAGGATACACATAGATACCCCTTCCCCTCAGTCTTGCCTCACTAATTCATTACAGAAATCATAACACCAATCCGTCCAACGAATTACCCAGGTTTTATGACAAACTAACCAACCATAATTGGGATATATATTACTATGCACTCACGTGTCCTATTTAATTACATGTGTATAAACCCTCAAATACTCATCATAGGATACACATAGATACCCCTTCCCCTCAGTCTTGCCTCACTAATTCATTACAGAAATCATAACACCAATCCGTCCAAGGAATTACCCAGGTTTTATGACAAACTAACCAACCATAATTGGGATATATATTACTATGCACTTGCCCCCAAATATATATAAGTTTTGCTCCATAACACCAAACCTGTTCAGAACATAAACTGTGAGGCTACATCTTAGGCACTTGCCCCCAAATATATATACAATTTATCACATTTACACCAATACAAATGAAAAACTACAGACTTCATTAGTTACAAAAAAAGTGGTAAAGGGTTTTCCCTAAACCTTAAAGGTTACATGAGGTCTAAACAACGTGTAGCAAAAAATTACTTTGTGCAAATTGACACAAATGTATGAGGCATTTACACCACATACATCAACTTTAAGGCATTTACACCTATATAAATCAAAACATAATTACATGTTTAGTTACAAAAAAAATTATATAAAAGTTTAATATGGCCATCGTATTGTTGCAGCTAAAATGTCACGGATTTGTAGACAATTGTGATAGTCCCGGGAAGTCTATTTCCACATTTGACAAAAGTTCCATGAATGAAATGTGAGCTCCAACCTAATAAAAACATTTTGTTAAGCAACATCAAATTTAAAATATGCACAAGAACTTCACGGACATTCAAATCACATGCCTGTGGAGAAGAAATATCAGAGTTGCCTAATCCGAAATTATATGGTTGTCCAACAGTTGCACTTTGAGAAGCCCAACGGTTGGACATCATTTCTAAGAAAGCATGTATGCTCTCACTGCGCTGTGTGGTTGACATGCCCGCCCAGAAGCTTTTCCTTAACAACGTCGGTGCCCATCTTTGTCGCTCCTTATACAACCCACTTAACCATTCATGCAACGAAGCCACGCTTGGAAAAGCCACACAAATGAGTCTTTGTCTTCACCGAAAAGTAGGCCACACCCAAGTAATGTTGATTGACCATGGTGATTTACACCTACAAATGCAGCAAAAGGCATGCCGTATTTATTGGTCAGATATGTTGAATCAAATGTCACCACATCTCCAAAATATTCATAAGCAGCTCTACTTCTTGCATCCGCCCAAAATACATTCTTCACATGAAAACCGTCGTCCAAATCAATATCATAGAAAAAATCTGAATTTTGTTCCCTCATTTGATAAAAGTAACTTATCAACGCCTTCCCATCACCTCCTTTTCCAATTGAACGCCTTTCCTTGTTGACATAATTCCTCACGTCCTTTTCACAAAATGGTACCTTTTCATGGCCTCCAGCATCTGTAACAATAGATTGAAACGTTTTGTTAATCCTCACTCCCGCTTCATCATTGATTTGGATTGTTCTCTTCACATGTAGATTTAGTTTCTTGTTAGGCCTAAACAACCTTGCCTTTGTGGGGCTCATCTCGTGAGAATGGACACCTTCAAATTTTCTGACTTCCCATGTCCCATCGCATTGTAACTTCAAACCTATCCTGGCAGGACATTTGTTCACTTTAGTCGGAAGTGTTTTCAATGAACATGGAATTTTTGACATGTTTGCCCTAGACCCCGCTCTCGAGCATGCAAGATTGACCCAGTTGGTTTTCCCATCATCTCTCTTTAGTGATGTTCTAACTTTCCACCCAAAACCTTTTCTTGACGCATACTCACCATAAAATGATTTCCCCTCATCTAACGAAGCAAAACACATCCCTATTACAGGCTCCCAACGTGCATCGTCATCGTTTGAGTTTTCAACTATTATACCTTCAGCATCCCCACCACCACCCTCCACGAAGGTTGCTGCACTATCCATCTTTTTTCAAACCTACGTGTCACGTCAACACTGCACGGTTAAAACCAATAAAACACAAAATTATTTAATAACCCAATCAGTTTACCGATATTTACTACTAACTAATAATAGTCAAACTAAAGTACCACAAACTTCACAAATTAACAGCTTCTCAAAGTACAATGACACCCATTTCTTATTAGTAACACAAACCAAGTTCAGAATACAATTACCCAGGTTTCTTGACCAACTAACCAACCCGTGTGGTTCATAAGCCATGTGCTATTTCGCTAACCCACTCATGTTAGGCTTACACAAATCTTCAAACCCAGTAACTTAATGGAGGTAAAAGAGAGAAGCAAAACCTAACTATTATTCTAAGGGGTTAAATTGACAATCTAACAAAAATTAACCAAGTTACAACATCAATTACCCAGGTTTTTTAAACAGTTAACCAAGCCACACCACATTTGTATCAGACTTAGAAAATTTAGGGGGAAAAACACAAACACGGGACAAATTCCTACTGTAATTTCCTACTGTAATTACCTCAGTAAAAGATCCTGCCGCTGGACAACGGTGGAAGGTGCGAAACGCGACTACACAACGGCGGCTAACAGCGGAGGAGGAGGGAGGACAAGGTGGAGGGGTTTCAGTTGAGCGTGCCACTGAGAGGGTGAAACGCTAGTAGGCAACAGACACAGCGGAGATTGGCGGAGGAGGGCGGAGGAGGAGGCGGATTTCAGAGGGAGGAAGCGGTAACAGCGGAGGAGGGAGGACAGGGGTGGAGGGGTTTCGGTTTAGCGTGGTACTGAGAGGGTGAAACCCTAGTACGCAACGGACAGAGCGGAGAATGGCGGAGGAGGAGCCGGATTTCAGAGGGAGAAAGCGGTGGAGGGGTTTCGGTCTTTCATGGAGATGGTTTTGGGTTGATGTTCGATCAACTGAGAGGGTGGAGACAGACTTCTGATTTTTGTGCCTTTAATTTTTTAAATATAAAACTATTTATTATTATTATTATTATTAATATATAACATTTTATTTTATAAAGAGAGGGGTATGCGTATAGTAGACTGCCGTATATTGGTCCACTTTGTGGTCCACAAAGTGGTCAAAATAGCATTTCTGATATAAATATCTAAAGGAAGCTTTCTTTGAGCCTCTAGCTAGGATGCTTCACATCATTTTCATTTATTTTTCAATTTGCTTTTCAATTATATTAATATTTTTTATAATTTACACATAAAAGGAGACATAAATTCATGATTACATATAAAGGCTAAATTATTAAGACACTCTATATTCTTTCAGTTATTATATAATTAAAAACAATAAAGTGTATTGATATGAGTTGAATAAAAATAAAAAAATGTGAAATTTGATGACTAGGAGACTTGAGCATTCTTTTATTTATAAAAATAAAACCACATGAAATATAAAAATCATAGACTTGAGCTTCGTATCTTTTTAAGAAAAATTGTGTTTACTTGGAATCGATTGCCATCTTACATTATTCATTCTCTCAAATATTTTATCCATATTTATATTTAATTATAATTTACATAAAAATAAGACATTAATTTTATTTTGATGAAATCACATGATGAGCACTAATAAACAACTAGATGCACTTTTTTTTGGGCATAAATACACTAGCTATAAATTTTGTGGGGCTAATCCAACCTAGAGTTCGTTGTCTATGTATATCTTTACACTAATACAACAAAGGTGAAGGTAATAAGCTACTGACCGGAATGCAAACCGTGTTCTTATTATATTAATCTATAGCTTAAAGCCCATAGATAAAGTTTTTGTCGCACTTTAAATTAAAAATTTTGCATCTATAATAATGGCCTTAAAAGATTTGTTATTGCATTATTTTTTATTTTCCATGTTTTGACTGGTTTCTTCGTTCCCCAAATTCTTGACCAACGTAGGATAAGTGACCGACAACTCAGCGTCAATTTTGACCAAATTAGAGGGGGACTTTGAATTTACAAATTGGGAAAATAGAGGGACTAAATTTGTGAAAAAAATTCTTGGGGGACAAAAATCGTGAGTTAGTGAAAATAGGGGGACTAAATTCGTGAAAAAAATTCTTGGAGGACTAAAATCGTGGGTTGGTGAAAATAGGGGGACCAAAACTGTAATTAAGCCTTTTTTTTAGATAAGCCCGCAATCTCCCTTCAGTAGGACCAATCCGTTTCTTAATCTATTTGTTGCTTTTTCCAATCCGATACCATCATTTGATCTACGTGTTGCTTTTTTACCGTTACACGGGTGTCGTTTCTTTTCGACCTGTCTTCATCGATTAGCTGAAATTACGATGTCACCATACTCGAGATGTTAAACAATTGCTTGTACGTATGAGGCAACCTGTGTTTATTATTTCTCTTATAATTTTTACTTTTTGTTTTTAATTTGTTTTTGAAATTTTTATCTATTTTCTCCTTTTAAAACCTGGTGTAAGTTTTTTCTCTATAACTAGCAATTTATTTATATGGACTAACCCAAAGGCTAGTCAAATTACAAATCACAAGCATACACTATAATCCATGTTCACACACACACCTAAGACTATGAACTCCTCATAGAGGTCAAGAGGGCACCACACCTAAATATGATTGGATCCAAAGAAACATATGCTATACTTTGTAAAAGCTATTTAGCACCTTATATTTTAACCCGAGTTTCAGTCTTCCTAAGCAACCCCTTGATTAAACATTGTTGTTTCTGGCACCAAATACTCTATCTTCTGAGAATAACACCATAACTGATTTATCTGGACTAGTTGGACATTTAATAACATCATTTATAGCCTTGGTGTGGTCCTATTCCCGGAGTTTCTATGAAGTTTAGTTAAGTTTTGGATCACTATCCCCCCACCTCTGCGAATAAGCTGAGTTGCTTAATGATATAATATTTTCAAACATGGTTTAAGGTTAATCACCTCTTATTAAGTACATGCATTTTAATTTTAAAAAGGTTAATTTGTTGAACTCAAGAGTTAATATGGGTTGATTAACTAAAGGACACTTAAGTTAGTCTTATTGAAACCTAGACATAGGAAAATAAACCTGTAAAAGTGAGTTTGCTGTGTTTAATTATGAACGACCTATGCACCATGTGATGCCTAGTCATGCATATGAACGAAACTTGAAAAATAAAAAAACGGGGTGTGCATATGCACGCACATTTGAAACCCTAAGACAACATACACTCCTTCTCAATCTCACCCAATCTCCCTTGCTTCGCTTAGTCTTGTGTGTAATTCATCTTTTATCCCCAAGTGCATCTAACTTATAATATTTATTGGTTGTTTTGATGTTTGTGGTGATTTTGTGAATTTTAAGTGTTTTCAAGGATTTTGGGGATATATTCATCCGATATGCACCACCGTGCAAAGTTTTTTATTCTAAATTTTGGGGGTATTCTTGGCCATGCAATATTTGCAATCGCCCATGCATACCTCCGTGCATAACCGCATAACCTTTACTAAGGTCGTGTATGCACTCACTTTAGTTCTTCCACAGGTCGTGCACATGCTCGTGCGTAACCCTTTTGAGCGAAATTGACCACTACTTTTTGCACCCTATAGTCGTGCATCCATGGGTACATAAATTTACCACACTTTTCATATTGGACTAATTTTACCAACTTTCCAAGACAATGGCACGAGCATGCAACTTCCTAGGCCTAAAAGGTGCATTCACTTTGTAATTAACATTTTTACATTGGTCCAAAAATACAAATGTAAAATAATATTTAAATCAGTTAATTGTTCCCTATAACTTGATAAACAAAAATTTAATTAGCTAATTGTTTGATCAACAGAGCGACTCAAGACTTTATTTTTCATAAGTATTTTATTTAAAGATAGTTTTTTATATCTTGAGTCCTTCTGGGATTTTCCATGTAGAGATCATTCACAGGTTCAACTTCAAAAATCCATCATATAGAATTTGAGGTCATTCATATAGAACTCTTCCTTTGAGTAATCCATAATTTTGGAAAGCTCTTCAGGAATTTCAATAGTAGTAAATTCTAGCAAATTCATTTCTCGATCTTTTCATAAAACTATGTGGACAAATGATGTCATTTGTATATCCCTCCTTTAGAATATGAATTGAGACGATTACAGCACATGTGCTCAAATTATATTATCTTGTGGAGGGATTGATTCAATTTGAGTAACCGCCTCGAGAATCCAAAAAGTGTGTCTCAGAATATTAAATCCTTCGGGGATCTTCATATAATTATGACTATCAAATGAGTCATACAAATAAGTGGTAACAACATTTATCATGTGCAAATTGAGCTCTTCATGTGCTACAAGGCTAATTAAATACCGAAAAGTACTTGCATCCACTACAGGTGAATATGTCTCTTCAAAATCAATTTTAGGTCTTTGCCAAAACCCTTGAGCAACAAGTCGAGCTTTGTATCTCACAATTTCACCATTCTCATTCTTTTTTTTTGCACAAAAACTCATTTGTTTCCAATTGGTTTCGCACCTTCAGGTGTTTGGACTATAAGTCCAAAAACTTTTTGCTTGTAAAGCGAGTTTAATTCTACTTCAATTTCATCTTTCAATTTTGGCCAATTCTCACTGTCAACAATCTTTATTAGAATTTGGTTCATGATCCTCACTATCATTTATCATATTTAGCGCGATATTATATTTCAAAACAATGTCAACGTTGACTTCGTTCCAAATCCAATCTATTTCATTCTTTACATAATTCATTGAGATCTCTTTAGTTTCAAAATTTTTCCAGGTACTTGATCAGTTCTTCTAGAACTGAAATGTCCATTATGTTTGAAGACTCTTTCAGAGTTTCTATATTCTCGCTTGGACCATATTTCTTTTTAGCTCATTTTCTGGTTCGAGAATTTTTATCTTTGGAACCAATTGGTCTAGGATGCTCTAGGTGCGGTTGAGACTCATTTGCAGTATTAGATTGTCCAACAGGGACATCCATTTTAGTGGAGCATTAGTAGCTGATATATATGATCTGGTCACACCTTTTAGATTAGTGGATGCATTTGGTTGACGATTTATTAAGCTTTGCAAATGAATTATCTTTTGAACTTCTAGTTCACATTTTTTAGTTCGACGATCAAGATGAGAAATGATAATTCATTCCAACTGATCTCTTTTTCCAACTGCCTATTCTCTACCCTTAATGTTAGAAAATTTAACTCATCAAATAATAATCATCAAACTGGACTATAAACAAATCTTCAATTGTTGGCTCAAGATACTTTATAATACATGTAGATTTATATCCAATATATATTCTCAAAAATCTTTGGGGACCCATCACAGTGCAATGTGAGTGGAGAAATTGGAACATCCACTGCACATCCAAAAACTCCAAAATGGGAAATGTTAGGTTCGAATCAATGTTCCCAAATAGCCTGATGGGAATCAATGTCGCTGCATGCAAAATTGCATGTTTCCAAATAGAAATTGGAAGTTCCTATCTCATAAGTATTAGTTATATAATTAACTTTAGACGTCTAAAGAATGGTTCTTCAAGACCATTTTATGAATGAACGTATGCTACGTGATGTCCAATAGCAAATCTAATAGACATACAATACTCGTCAAATGCTTTCTTGATAATTTAGAAGAATGAGCTCTTAGTGAAGGTAGAGTAGCAAACAATCTCACAAACTTATAGTTGCGAGTTGACGATAAATATATGTGTCCATCTAGTTTATGCATCTATTAAAATCATAAAATATCTAAATGATCCACTTGGTGGGTGTATTGGCCCACAAATATCACCATATGTATTCGTTCTTAAAGTTTGATATGTTCACTTCCAATTTTTGTGGTGATTGTCCAATTATAAACTTCTCATGTGAACAAGAGATACACGAGAACTTATTAGATTGAAGAATCTTCTGGTACTTCAATTGATGATCACATGAATTTTCAATTATTTTTGCATCATTATAGACCCGGGATAGCCCAACCGGTTATGCCAAACAACAAATTTCGTGATTTGTAAATTTCTGGTTTAGAATATGTGTTTCAATTGCACTGATATAAGTGTAGTACAAGCTAGAGGAAAAAATAAATAGTTTTCCACTACACTTATTTTATCCATTGTCTCGTTATATAAAGATATTAAATATCTCCTTCATTTCTTGTTTCAATATGATATTCATTTGGACAGATATCCTTAAAACTTAATAAATTTCTATGAGACTTGAGAGATTATAATATAGTATCAATGTGTAAAATTTTATTCTCTAGGTAATAAACAATACACCAGCTCTTTCAGAGTCTTCAATTACATTTAGCAAACTTCTGGTTGCATCAAGTACACATATTATCATATGACTTCTAGCCATAACTAGATAAATGTACACAATTTAATATAAAATGCACATATATATAATCTTAGTTATATTCTAAGAACTTAGAATAACTATTAAACTTAACTAACCAGCTCCTCTGGCCCAGTGGTTTGGGCTGCCGTTGAGTACATAGTGGGTGTCGATTCGGTTTGCTCCCGGGTTCGATTACCGCTGGCGTTAAAACAGGGATCTGGCCAGCGAAATCTTTGCCGCAAGTAGTGAGCGCAGATTAGCCCTTTGTTGACAGTGTTGGGACACTGCATGGGTAGCCAGTGATGGTCCGAACCAAAAAAAACTATTAAACTTAACTCTATTTTTAGCTAGCTAATCAGTAGCATTATAGTTAACAGGCATTGAGAGAAAATGATAGATAAAAGTTCAATTATATTGAAGAATATTATAGTCGTTCAAAATATCAATACGAGATATCATTGTCACTTTAGGATATATCTTACTAAATGTATACTAAATAGTAAAACTATGATGACTACGAAACCTTAGGTATTAAACTTTGTTCCGCACTACGTAGAATATGCTATAGTAAGTCATCATAGAATAACTATAGCATATTTTTTTCCGCACTCATATTTATTTAAATGATTATAATGTATTAAACTTTGAACATTCAAATAAAATTATAAAACTGCTAAATACGCGTATAACAAATATTACCCTCTATATACAAAAATTGAGACACACAGTTTTCTTGAATAAACAAAACTGTAAACGTCCACACATACTAGTTTAACATAAAAAAAAATCTATTTATACATAAAGAATTCTATAAAACATGATATAAGAGACTAGAGACGAAGACACTAGTGGAAAAAATGCATTTTATAACGGTCATTCATATCGGTTAAAAACGACCTGATGTTAAAAGTGACGTGGCGGCAGTTTTATAGTTAAAATTACAATTTTTACATCGGTTGCCAAACGAACCGATATAGAAACAAAATCTTTGCATCTCTCATATCGGTTCGAATAAAAAACCGATGTCAAAAATACGCTTATACTTGATAAAAATTGACATTTTATAACGGGTCTACGAGTAACTGATATGAAAACCATTTTTCGCATCGGTCCAGGAACCGATATGAAATGTCTCTATTTTTTATATCTCCTTTTTCTGCATCGGTTCAGGACTCGATATGAAATGTCAATTTTAACCGATATGAAATGCCTTTTTTCCACTAGTGAGAAGAGAGAAGCAGAAAATGAGAGAGTCTTTGCATTATGCTCTTCACAAGATCTACACATAAGATCAAGTCCTATTTATAGGGTATATATTGACAAGTGGATGGACAATTATAAAAAGCACTACTAAAAGGAGTAATAAGAATAAGAAAGAAAGATAGTGCACATCCACTAATATATTCATAACATGTAAAATGGAAAATGCTATTGCGCCACTTTTTTTAACATCGATTAGAATCTAACCAAAAACCCATTTATTGATTGTACTTTTTTTTTAGATAAGCAAGAATTGTATTGATGGGGGCACTAAGGGTGCACCAATCCCATATACATTAATGAAAGGGGGAGGGCCTCCTCAAAACCTCCCTGAGCCAAAACCCAGTGGGAAAAAGAGTACCTCAAAACGGAAAAAGGTTGCTAACAATGTGTGTCAACCCACCGTTTCTCCCCCTTCTAATCGTTGAAGTGGATTAGACCACCACATTGACATTGAAATAGAGGAGCATAACTTCAATCTATAAACACACCAACTCCAAGATAAGCATTTGATGTGATTCATCACAGATTCGGCATTTGGTTCCTCGTTGTTAAAAATAGCTCCATTACTTGCAAGCCACACACTCCAACATGTTGTTAACCAGAACATGTGTTTCGTACGCTTCGCCTTCTTCCCTATACAAAAGCGACCAGATCTAAGGAAGAGGTCAACACTATCCAGGGACATGTCGAGAATAACTCCGAGCCAATTTCCAACAAGCTGCCAAACGCAACGAGCAAAGCTGCAGTTGAGGAACAAGTGGCTGGTGGTCTCGCGAAAGTTACTGCACAGTGAGCAACTAGCCTCCATTTTAGATTGGAGGACATTTCTGGAGCTAATTGGTCACGGACAGGCAGAGAATCAAGCAAAAAACGCCATCCAAAAACCGCAACCTTGAAGGAACAAGCGATGTCCACAACTCCCCCAACAGGCACTGCTGAACCGAAGCAGTTGAAAGAATGTTGCTGCGGACCAGAAGCTGATAAGCTGACTTCACCGTGAAACTCTTAGTCTGATCCTGCGGCCAAATTCATGCGTCTTCCTTCCCTCCCGTTGGCGTTACCGATTGCAAAACACTGTCCAATATTCAAATCCCGAACTAACTTATCAATATTCAAGTCTACCTTTTCGAAGACCTCCTTATGCCACCCTCTTAGAATTCCCTGGAAAAGTTTCAGTTTTTCCTTTATGACGAAAGCCTTGTGTCCTGAGACCCGAAGATCACTCCAACACTTTTGAACAAAGGGCAAGAAGTCGTCATGTTCCAACCATGCATTAAATAAGCGAAACGGCTTTGGACCCCAATCTTTCGATGCTCTAAGAAGCCAAATAGGCGAATGATCCGAAATGTCCCGATTACCAATCCATTGACCCGTGATCCCCCAATCCGATATGAGCCCCCCTGAGATAAAAAATCTGTCTAGTCTACTCATGGACACTCCATCAGAACAAAACCTTGAGAACTTTTTTCCCGACACTGGCACATCAACTAGATCCATGTCCACAATGAAACTATTGAAATCGTTCATCTCTGCATCTGAAGAACTACTGTTTCTTCCCTTTCTCTCAGAAGCGCAGGATACAGCGTTAAAGTCACCTACTATACACCACTTTCCATCACCTAGGCTCTATTTAGCAACTAACAAATCAGCCCAATCTCTTCTTTTCGCTACTGTAGAACAAGGAGCATAAACATTGACCACACGAACAACTTTATCTCGAGTAACCATGAAAATGCCAAGAAATCCAACCCCAGAAGAGTGCGACGTCGCCGAGCATGCTCCCTCTAGCCAAGAACATAAAATACCACCCGACAAACCCCGAGAAGGTTGATGAATCCACTGAAAAGAACGATTGCCCCATAGAGTCTGTAACGCCCCAAAATAATTTAATTATTCACTTAATTAAGTTATTTAAGGCTTACGACATTTATTTAAGTAAATTAATTAATTTGGAGTTTTATTTTATTCAGGAGATGTTTAAGTAAGTAGGGAGGTGTAAATAAAGGCCCATGACCCATCAAGTGGCCCAAGTTCAACTAATAAACCTAGGGGTCTTATGAGAAGGTGCTCATTTGTGCAAAGAAAGAAAAATAGAAACTGAGAAGAGGGAGAGTGAGAGAGCGGCGGCCGAAGCTCAAGGGGAGAAGAAGAGGAGGTTTTGGCGTGCTTGGTTGGTGATTCTTGTTGATTGCTAGGAGTCTTGGTTAGTTCCTTCAATTTCCTAAGGTTAGGGGGCTCTTTTTCATTCATAATGGACTATATGATGAGTATCCTATGTGGGTTAGGTTCTAGGATAATTAATTGATTGATTGTTGTGTATTGCTGTGTTGATTTCTGATAACTCATATTTAGATGAGTTATTTATACTTATTCAAAGTTAAATCATGCAAATTCTCTGGCAATAGTAGGTTGTTTCTATTAAGTTTCTGTTAGTTTATTGCTTTTTTAGTTAGAAAGGGGCTAAATTATAAGTTCTAGGCATATTGGTGCCAATTGGCGCCTTTGTGAGCGTTTTGATGCTTCTTGTGTTTGTGCAGTAAACTGAACGTGGCAACGTCCCTCATCACGTCTGAAGAAGGGCAGCAGAGCAAGAAAGAAATATCTTATTTTTTTGGCGCACAAGAAATGATGGCCAAAGATCTAGAAGTGCAGAAGATCTTCTCTCTCCTCAGCGCTGACGCGGCTGACGCACTATAGCAGTGCGGTGTCACTTCAGGGCAGAGTCAACTCGCAAGCAAGCTTGGAAGGTGGGGAATGACATCAGCAAGCATGTGACCCTCTTTTGACCATGGCTATTCTCTCTCTACAAAAGGAAAAGGGGGCATCATGCGAAATCATCCACGAATCCATTCATCATCCACCTTCCTCCATTTTCAGAGATAGTTTTTCTAAAAGAAGTTCTGGACACAGACTTCTTCATTTTAAATTTTCTCAAGCTCCAATTTTTATTTCCATTCGCAACCATTACTGTGAAGCTCAGACGTTGTAACGTCTTTACAGCGTGCATGAAGGAAGGCTACTTAGGCGTATCTTTTGCGTTTAGTCTCCTTTTCTCTATGTACGGTACTTGGATTTTAACTCCTCTTATTTCTGTAAGGATGCTCAGCATGAGCTAAACATTTGTAGTTGCGTTGTTGTTTTGCATGTAATGAACCTCTAGTTTAATGCTATGAAGTATTGATGTTTATGCGTTTTAAATCTTTGCATGTTAATATTTCCAAACTTGTTTTGAACTTGGCCACTTAAAACAAGTAGATTCATAGGTACAGACATGGTCTATGAAAAGAACTCAAAGATTTATGTGAATGAAAAGGTGCACTAAAGACATTTAGGCATTTTTATCTAAGTCTAGACATAGAATGGATAATAGTTCATAGGACATTGCTGTGGGTACTTAAAATACAGGAGTAGGCCTACTTAGAACCTAGACATAGGAATTCTAGTACTTGAAGCTCTGACGTTTTGTGACTGAAAAGCACAGCTCTTTTGCAACAGCGTTCAAACGTTATAACGTCTATACAACATAGCATTTGTACGTGTTAACGTGTAAACGTTATAACGTCTGACTAGAGGAGATTTATTTGCATGCAGCAATCCAACTCATACTCTTCCATATTCACAACCACTTCTTGTTTACTTGCTTGATTTATGTTACTAGTCTTAATACCAACTTTTAGTGCCGATTTATTACTTATTTCACTTGTGTTTTAAAGACTTGAACTTTGAAAGTAAATCAATCCTCGTGGGAACGACCTCTTACTTTTTATCCACTTTATTACTTGTACGACGTGTATACTTGCACTAATATTGCGACTATAAAACACACGAGCGCAACAAGTTTTTGGCGCCGTTGCCGGGGATTGAATTTAACTTTTATTGCTCAACAAGAATTAACACACTAGGTGAAAGAATTCTGCTGTGTTGTTTGTTGTTTCTGTGAGTGAACAGGTAAACGTTACAGCGTATGCTTAGTTCCAGTTCAAGCTCTAGTTCAACTGAACCAGGGAGTGGATCTGAGCCTGAATTCTATCCAGAACCTGAAAGAACCTTCAGGCGACTAAGGAGACAACAAAGGTTAAGAAGGCAGCAACAACACCAGCAATTTCAGCCACCAATCATGTCTGAACATCGTACTGGTGGTAGAAGCTCTAGAGGTGGACGCACTCCAAGAGGAGGAAGGCACTCTGATGCTGGAGGTAGAGAACGTGCCCGTGGACCACAAACTCATACAGAGACATATGTTGATGATGAACACTGGCAGAGACAGCAACTCATCAATGCAGGGCCACAAGACATGGTCAATGACAGAGACAAGCCTATGCGTGATTATGCCGTGCTCAATCCTGCCCATTTACAAACAGGCATTGCAAGACCACCCATTCATACTGGTCACTTTGAATTCAAGCCAATGATGTTCCAAATGCTGCAGACTGCAGGGCAATTTGGGGGTTTCCCTCAAGAAGATCCCTATGCACATCTAAGGCAATTTTTGGATGTGTGTAGCAACTTTGTCATCCCTGGAGTCTCAGAAGATGCCTTCCGATTGAAGCTATTTCCATATTCTCTCAAGGATAAGGCCAAGAATTGGTTGAACTCCTTAGAGCCAAATTCAATTCACACTTGGGATGAGCTAGCTGAGAAATTTCTTGGAAAATACTTCCCTCCCAACAAAAATGCCAAGTTAAGAAATGACATCACTTCCTTCAAACAAAGGGAAGGCGAATCATTGTTTGAGGCTTGGGAGAGATGGAAGGAATTACTAAGAATGTGCCCACACCATGGTATACCCGTGGTTATTCAAATGGAGACTTTCTATAATGGTTTAGATCAGCCTACCAGGCTTATACTTGATGCTTCATCCGGTGGTGTCATATTGAACATGTCTTTCTCTGAGGCATGCAGGCTTATTGAAGACATAGCCACTCATAATGCCCATTGGCCTTCTGAAAGATTCACTCCCGGAAAGAAGGCTGGTGTCCATGAGATAAGTGAAGTAACTGCCCTTTCTGCTCAGGTTGCTTCCCTGACCAACATGATTAAAAACTTGAGTACTCCAAACGTGGCAACGTCTGAAAGACAGACTGCTGCAGCTGTTGAACCAACACCATCTGGGGGAGTAGTGTGTGTCTATTGTGAAGGAGGGCATATCTACGAAGAGTGTCCCCATAACCCTCAGTCTGTAAACTTTGTATCCCATAACAAAGGTAACAGTCCTTTCTCCAACTCTTATAATTCAAATTGGAGAAATCACCCAAATTTTGGTTGGTAGAACAACAATTCTTTGAATGCTAGCGATACTGCTCCTGCAATACCCCCAGGATTTCCCCCTCAACAACAAAAGCAGTATACGCAGAATAACAACAACAGCAATTTGGAAGCCTTGATGAAGACTTTCATAAGCGATTGTAGGGCAACCTTACAGACCCATGAGTCTTCAATCAAAACCTTGGAGAACCAAATTGGGCAGATAGCCTCAGCTCTTACTCAAAGACAGAATGGATCTCTTCCATCCACAACTGAAACACCATCTTCATCTAAGTCAAATGGTAAAGATGTGGTGAATGCACAGGTAAATGCTATCTCTTTAAGAAGTGGAACTGAGTATCCTGACCCATCTATGCCTAAGGAACCCAAGGTGCCAGAAGAGGAAAAGGACAATAACAGAAGTGGAGAAAAAGAGAAGATTATTCCAGATACTGTGCTATCTAAGCCAGACGTTACAACGTCTAGTTCTGAACCAGGAATCAAGACTGTTCCTAAGCTTGTACCTGAATATCCTCCTCCACCCTACCCTCAAAGACTAAAGAAAGCTCATGAAGACAAGCAATCCAGCAAGTTCATGGAGATGCTCAAACAGCTACACATAAACCTTCCCTTGGTTGAAGCTCTACAACAGATGCCAAACTATGCCAAGTTCCTAAAGGATATCATCACCAAAAGAAGAAGGCTAGGGGAGTTTGAAACTATTGCTTTAACTGAAGAATGTAGCTTAATTATGCAGAATAAACTCCCTAGAAAACTGAAGGATCCTGGCAGTTTTACTATACCATGCTCCATTGGAGATTTTTACTTTGGCAAAGCTTTATGCGACTTGGGGGCAAGTATTAACTTGATGCCCAAGTCCATTTATGAAAAACTTGGTATAGGAACTGCCAGACCTACTTCTTTAAGTCTTACCTTAGCTGATAAAAGTAGAGCTTATCCTGAGGGCATATTAGAAGATGTTTTGATTAAAGTTGACAAATTTGTTTTTCCAGTGGACTTTGTTATTTTAGATTTCGATGCAGATAAGGAAGTTCCTATCATCTTGGGGCGACCATTTCTAGCCACCGGAAGGAAACTCATTGATGTGCAAAAAGGAGAATTAATCATGAGGGTCAATGACCAAGAAGTCAAGTTCAACGTCCCCAACGCACTCAAGTATCCAGAACCTAACACAGAGGAATGTTCCTTTGTGGTTGCCCTTGACCATGTGGTTCAAAAACAATTCAATAAAGATAATGACCACTTGGAGAAGATTCTGGGAAATGATGAGATTCAAGAGTTGTTAACAGAAGAAGTTGTTCCGCAAAACGTTACAACGTCAACTTCAGACGTTGTCACGTCTGACTCCCCTGTACCCAAGGCGTGGACAAAGAAGTATGAATCTTTGGGGCAAGAAGACTCCAATCTCAAGAAGATAGTTCCTTCCATTGAAGAGCCACCCAAGCTGGAACTGAAGGTGTTACCTGATCATCTGAAGTATGCCTTTCTAGGGGAAAATGATTCTTTACCTGTAATCATTTCTTCTAATCTCTCACAAAAGCAGGAAAGTGATCTCATTAGCACCTTGAAAAGACACAAGAAAGCCATTGGTTGGCAAATGGCAGAAATCAAGGGTATCAGTCCCACAATCTGTATGCACAGAATTGTCTTAGAAGAGAATGCAAAGAACAGCATTGAAGGACAAAGGCGATTGAACCCGATAATGAAAAAGGTGGTCAAGAAGGAAATCATCAAATGGTTAGACGCAGGAATCATCTACCCAATCAGTGACAGCTCATGGGTGAGCCCAGTTCAATGTGTACCAAAGAAGGGTGGAGTTACTGTGGTGACCAATGACAAAAATGAATTGATTCCAACAAGGACAGTGACTGGATGGAGGATATGTATGGACTACAGGAAGCTGAACAAAGCAACCAAGAAGGACCATTTTCCTCTTCCATTTATTGACCAGATGTTGGATAGACTTGCAGGCAAAGAATTCTATTGTTTCCTTGATGGTTACTCAGGATATAACCAGATAGCTATTGTGCCTGAGGACCAAGAGAAGACCACATTCACTTGTCCTTATGGTACCTTTGCCTTCAGAAGGATGCCATTTGGGCTGTGTAATGCTCCTGCAACATTCCAGAGGTGTATGATGGCTTTATTCTCAGATTTTATTGAAAAATCCATGGAAGTTTTCATGGATGACTTTTCAGTCTATGGAGACTCATACAAGGCATGCTTGGATAACTTAGAAGGAGATTTAATAAGATGTGAAGAGACCAACTTAGTACTCAACTGGGAGAAATGCCACTTTATGGTTCAAGAGGGAATTGTTTTGGGGCATACGATTTCAAAGAAAGGGTTGGAGGTTGATAAAGCAAAAATTGATGTTATTGACAAATTACCTCCACCTACCACTGTCAAAGGTATTAGAAGTTTCTTAGGGCATGCTGGTTTTTACAGAAGATTTATCAAGGATTTCTCAAAAATTTCCAAACCTTTGTGTCTGCTGCTGCAACGTGATAACGTCTTCAACTTTGATGAGCAATGTCATGAAGCCTTCCAGAAATTGAAGACTGCCCTTGTAACAGCTCCTGTGATAGTCACTCCTGACTGGTCCAAACCATTTGAATTAATGTGTGATGCGAGTGACTACGCTGTGGGGGCTGTATTGGGTCAAAGGTATGGCAAAATTTTTCACTCTATCTATTATGCTAGTAAAACCTTAGATGATGCCCAATTAAATTATATTGTAACTGAGAAAGAGTTACTGGCTGTTGTATTTTCTTTTGACAAATTTTGATCATACTTGGTGGGTGCAAAAGTTATTGTTTTTACTGATCACTCAGCCATCAAGTATTTGATTGCTAAAAAAGATGCAAAGCCAAGACTCATCAGATGGGTTCTCCTCCTCCAAGAATTTGACTTGGAAATTCATGATAAAAAGGGGGTGGAGAACCAAGTTGCTGATCATCTTTCTAGGCTTGAGAATGTTGATGCAGGTACAGGTGCAGAAGAGATAAAAGAAAATTTCCCTGATGAAAAACTGCTGACAGTAGCCACAGTAGCTGAAGACGTTACCACGTCTATGGCAATTTCTTCAAACGTTATAACGTTTGATGCTACTGCACCCTGGTATGCTGATATAGTCAACTTCCTAGTCAGCAAGATTGTGCCTGTGGATTTCAACCATCAGCAAAGAAAAAAGTTCTTCCACACCGTGAAGCACTATTTTTGGGATGAGCCCTATATGTATAAGATGTGTCAAGATCAGTTGCTTAGGAGATGCCTTGCTGAAAAAGAACAACTTCATGTGTTACAACAATGTCATGCATCACCTTATGGAGGATATTTTGGAGGAACCAGAACTACAGCAAAGGTGCTACAGTCAGGATATTATTGGCCAACACTCTTCAAAGATGCTCATGAATTAATGAAAAGCTATGATAAATGCCAAAGAACTGGGAACATCTCCAACAAGCAAGAAATGCCATTGACAAATATCCTTGAAGTAGAGCTGTTTGATGTGTGGGGAATGGACTTCATGGGGCCATTTCCTATGTCTCATGGAAACTTATACATTTTGGTAGCTGTGGATTATGTATCAAAATGGGTAGAAGCCATTGCATTGCCCAATAATGAAGCCAAATCAGTCAGCAAATTCCTTAAGCAAAACATCTTCACAAGATTTGGTACTCCAAGAGCTATAATCAGTGATGAAGGCTCTCACTTCTGTAACAAGCTAATTGAGAATTTATTGGCTAAATACGGAGTGAAGCACAAGATTGCTACAGCTTATCACCCACAAACAAGTGGTCAAGCAGAAATTTCCAACAGAGAAATTAAAAGGATACTTGAGAAGATGGTTGGTCCAAACAGGAAAGATTGGTCCCTGCACCTTGATGATGCATTGTGGGCGTACAGGACAGCATTTAAGACACCACTAGGCATGTCACCATACAAGCTAGTCTTCGGAAAAGCTTGTCATCTGCCTATTGAACTCCAACACAAAGCTCACTGGGCACTGAAGCAACTGAACTTAGATCATTCAAAGGCTGGAGAAGCAAGACTCCTTCAACTAAATGAGCTAGATGAATTCAGGCACACTGCCTATGAGAATTCAGTAATCTATAAGGAGAAAACCAAGAAGTGGCGCGATCAGAAAATTCAAAGAAGGGAGCTAGTAGAGGGACAACTAGTTTTGCTTTTTAATTCAAGGTTAAAGTTGTTTCCTGGGAAGCTAAAATCAAGATGGTCAGGACCTTTCAAGCTGGTAAAAGTCTATCCTCATGGTGCTGTGGACCTGTTTGATGAGAAAACTAATTCCATTTTCAAAGTCAATGGCCAAAGAGTGAAGCGTTACCATGGAGAACATGTGGTTAGGGACAAGACCACAGTGGCTCTCAACAACCCCTGAATTCAAAAGGGAATAGTCTGGCTGAAGACTCTTAAAGCAAGCGCTCCTGGGAGGCAACCCAATGGTTTTAACTAACCAGCAATTTTGTGTCTTTAAATTTTTTGTTTTGTGCAGGAATGGGAGCTGAAGTATGGTAAACGTTATAACGTCTTTGCGTGTCTAGGATGTTGTCATGTTTGCTGCCTGGGTAAAGTTTTAAATGAAAAAGAAAAGAAAATGAGTCAAGCAGTTTTCAAATGAAAAATTTTTTTAAAATGAAAATAATTTTTTCTAGACGTGACTGCCAAAGTGACCATGACGTCACTTCCAACGGTTACCCCTTTTTCCCAAGCCCACGCCACCACCTACTTCTCAACTTCCCATAAAACCTCCCCAATAAACACTCACCAGTTACAATCATCAAAACCACCTTCAGAGACTTTCAGAAACCGCAATCTTATCCCTTCCCCCAAATCTCAAATCTCAAATCCCCCACTCTCCAGAAAACTCATTCAATCACCATGACAAAAACCAAGCAAGCTGCAGTAAAATCATCTGGTAAAGGAAAGAATGTTAACTCAAGTTCTTCCTCTGTTCCAATTCCAGAAATCCCCATTCCTTCAAAGAAGAAAGCTTTGCTACCAGAAAGGGGCTTCAGCTTGGAAAACCCAAATCCTGATTTTCTCGCAACAGTGGCAGCATTAGGATGGCAGAAATTTGTAGTTCACAGAAAGGAATACATTGCAACTCTGGTGCATGACTTCTACAAAGGAATCGTTGAAAGAATCGATGGAGAACTTTCAAACACCTCCATCGTTCGCGGTGAAGAAGTCAAATTTGGTGTAAGAGTCATAAATGACTACTTTGGGCTGGGTTACTATGGCAAGGCAGTAGAGGTAAAGCAAAAGACTTACGGAGTGGCAGAGATGACTGAAATCAAAGAAAGGATATGTGTTGAAGGAGCTGTTTGGGAGCGAAGAGGCGACCATGGGAATGAATTCAAAATTTTGAAAAGATACCTTTGTGATGAGGCCAGTGCTTGGTTTCATTTCATTAGGCACTGCTTGATACCCACTTCTCACACTCTCTGGGTTGATAAGGAGAGGCTGATTGCTATTGATGCGATTATGTCAAGAGATAAGATTGAGGTGGGAAAGCTCATCAACAGGGAGATAAACAAATGGCAGAACAGGAAGGATGGATACCTATACTTCCCTTGTTTAATCACTGATCTCTGCATGGAGGCTGGAGTGGAAATTGAAGCATCTGAGCTAAGAGAGGAACCCCAAGGGGCATTCTCTACAAAGTTCAAAGCTAGGCAGAGAGCTGCAGATACTACCACCTCAGTTGATGCACAGACGTTACAACGTCTAGTGGACCAGCAAAACAGCCTAGCCAAGTTTGTCAAGGAGCAGTTTGAGTGGCAAAAGAAGGTGAATGCACAGACAACAAAAGGCAAGATGGTGATTGAAGAACCAGTACTTCCAGATTGGATGCAAGAGGAAGATGAAGACAACATACCCTTATCAACAATGAACCTCAGGGCAGTGAAGAAGGAAAGAGTTAAGAAAACAAGAAAACCAGCCACAAAAAGAAAGAGCCCAGCAAAGAAAAAGCAGAAGAAGGTAAGTAGTGAGGAAGAAGAACTCAAATCAGCCGATCTGGATAGCATCAGTGAGAGTGATGCAGAGGAATCAAAGAAGGTGAGCAGAGAAATCCTAAGCGATGATGAGGAAGAAACACATTCAGAAGAGAAAGGAAGCTCCAGTGTTAAGACTGATATTGAGGCTGACTCTCCACCAATCCAAACACTCAAAGAACCAGCCCAGCCCACACCTCCATCACCAAAAGCCAAACAACCCCAACCCTCAACTAAAGAAGAATCCACACATGACCAAAACATCCCCAAAACACCACAATCTGAACCTCAAGATCAACCCATTTCAAAACCAACCCCCACTCAACCTGAATCAACTAAAGAGCCATCACAACCATCAATTCCAGAAGTAACCAGTGCAGACGTGGCAACGTCTGAACCTACTGCTGTTGAAAGTAACCCAGACCCACAACTCATTCCCCCACCCAAAAAGCAAAGATTCAAGACTGTACCCACCCATAGTCCATTTGGGAAGAAGAAAAGGCGTGAATTAGCTGCTGCAAGTGAAGAAACAAGACATGGTGAAGAAGAAGAACAACTAGCTGATGCTCCTGCAACCAAAAGGCAAAAGTTGCAGGTAAGAAAGAAATCTGAAGCTGCTAAAAACAAGCCAGCAACAGCTACCAGTGCAGCATTTGTTGCTGCTAGTGGTTCAGAGAATGCTCCTGCTGTTGTTACTGAAGATAAAGCTGCAGACGTTACAACGTCTCAAGAGCCAAAGGTTGATAAAGCCCAGGGGGACCCCAAAGAGCAGCAGCAGATTAATCCTGCAGAGCTAGAAAAGCAGAAAGCATGGGAGGAAGCAAAGAAAAGAGTTGCTGAGAGCAGTGCAAAGATGCCTCAAGAAACTGAAGTCTCAGTTGATGCTGGTGATGGTGAAGGAGAGAAGAATAAGAAGGAAAAGAAAAAGAAGACTGTGCAAGCAAGCATCCCAGCCAGACAGAGTGGAAGGCTCAGGTCTGGTGCTCTGAACAAGTAAGTTAGCCCTCTTTTTAGCAGTAGTACAGTTATAGTTTGTAATTTCAGTACAAATAAATAGCTGTCCAGACGTTACAACGTCTAGAGAGTTAGTAGTCAGTAGTTTGTTTTGTTTCTGTTGTGTGTGAATGTTCCTCTCCCATTTTTTCAAAATCAGTGAGCAATAGGGACACTGCTCATCTTTCTGTTTGGGGGGGAGGATCATTTTTATGTTTTGTGTATGCATAAAATCAAATGCAAAATCAGTTTACTTCCCTACTCTAGTAATCATCAAAAATGTTTCTCTTTGGGCTAAATCTAGGAATGACTATGTGTGAATTTGTGTGAATAGCTGATGCATGCTTAGATGAATAGAATTGATTACTGCTTCCACACAAACTCTGTTTTAAGGAAAACCTAGTTAGCTAAGGACTATGTGATCCAAAAGCTAGTTTTGGTTGACTATGGTGATGGTAAAACTTGATTAAAAACTTAGAGTAGCAGTAGAAACTAAGTTTGGGGGTACATCAGGTTGTACTAAGGCTGGGTGCAAAGACTGCAGGATGGTTAGTGCTTGTGTAGTGTGAGTGCAACGTTGTAACGTCTACCCGTAACGTTATAACGTATGCCGTGTGTGTTTTCGTGTTGTGTTATGTGTTATCAAACGTTGTAGCGTCTCACCTATAAACGTTATAACGTCTACTCCAAAAAGACCAATAAGAGTGTGTTGTTTCAAATAAGTGGAAAAATCCACATGTCCTCTGTGTTTGCTGCAATTTCCCGAAACAAATGCTGGGCACCCCAAATATCTCAATCCTAAATTGTCAACTCCAAAGGATAAAAAAAATAAAAAAAAAGGAGAAAATCACAAAAACTCCAAACCAAAAGTAAAGTGAATCAAATGAAGGTTGCTCAGTAATAAGGGGTTGCAGTCGTCTGTGTGTTTTGTGTTGTGTGAGTCAGAAAAGTAGTTGCGCTAATCTAGTCCTAGCACCCAAGTTAAGACCCTTTGTCGTGCTTCAAATAACCCTCATGCCTTATGTGGAAATGTTAGCCTACTCTCTGTTTTGAAAGATGTTATACTCTCACCATATGGAAACCACTCTTTCATAGGCTAGGGTAGCTTCTGAACCTAGCTAGGAACAGAATTGATACAGAGATCACACACTCACTTTGGGCAGTAATTAATCTAGAATGTAATTGTGCATTGGTGCGTGAGTGTGTAGTGAAAGTCTGAAGGAATTAGCCCCTTGAGGAAAATTTTTGATCAAATGGATGAGCGGGGTGTAAACTGCTGGTGTATTTAATTTCTTGCATCTTGTCATCTGTTGTATTTCAATTGCTTGAGGACAAGCAATGGTCTAAGTTTGGGGGTGTGATAACTCATATTTAGATGAGTTATTTATACTTATTCAAAGTTAAATCATGCAAATTCTCTGGCAATAGTAGGTTGTTTCTATTAAGTTTCTGTTAGTTTATTGCTTTTTTAGTTAGAAAGGGGCTAAATTATAAGTTCTAGGCATATTGGTGCCAATTGGCGCCTTTGTGAGCGTTTTGATGCTTCTTGTGTTTGTGCAGTAAACTGAATGTGGCAACGTCCCTCATCACGTCTGAAGAAGGGCAGCAGAGCAAGAAAGAAATATCTTATTTTTTTGGCGCACAAGAAATGATGGCCAAAGATCTAGAAGTGCAGAAGATCTTCTCTCTCCTCAGCGCTGACGCACTGTAGCAGTGCGGTGTCACTTCAGGGCAGAGTCAACTCGCAAGCAAGCTTGGAAGGTGGGGAATGACATCAGCAAGCATGTGACCCTCTTTTGACCATGGCTATTCTCTCTCTACAAAAGGAAAAGGGGGCATCATGCGAAATCATCCACGAATCCATTCATCATCCACCTTCCTCCATTTTCAGAGATAGTTTTTCTAAAATAAGTTCTGGACACAGACTTCTTCATTTTAAATTTTCTCAAGCTCCAATTTTTATTTCCATTCGCAACCATTACTGTGAAGCTCAGACGTTGTAACGTCTTTACAGCGTGCATGAAGGAAGGCTACTTAGGCGTATCTTTTGCGTTTAGTCTCCTTTTCTCTATGTACGGTACTTGGATTTTAACTCCTCTTATTTCTGTAAGGATGCTCAGCATGAGCTAAACATTTGTAGTTGGGTTGTTGTTTTGCATGTAATGAACCTCTAGTTTAATGCTATGAAGTATTGATGTTTATGCGTTTTAAATCTTTGCATGTTAATATTTCCAAACTTGTTTTGAACTTGGCCACTTAAAACAAGTAGATTCATAGGTACAGACATGGTCTATGAAAAGAACTCAAAGATTTATGTGAATGAAAAGGTGCACTAAAGACATTTAGGCATTTTTATCTAAGTCTAGACATAGAATGGATAATAGTTCATAGGACATTGCTGTGGGTACTTAAAATACAGGAGTAGGCCTACTTAGAACCTAGACATAGGAATTCTAGTACTTGAAGCTCTGACGTTTTGTGACTGAAAAGCACAGCTCTTTTGCAACAGCGTTCAAACGTTATAACGTCTATACAACATAGCATTTGTACGTGTTAACGTGTAAACGTTATAACGTCTGACTAGAGGAGATTTATTTGCATGTAGCAATCCAACTCATACTCTTCCATATTCACAACCACTTCTTGTTTACTTGCTTGATTTATGTTACTAGTCTTAATACCAACTTTTAGTGCCGATTTATTACTTATTTCACTTGTGTTTTAAAGACTTGAACTTTGAAAGTAAATCAATCCTCGTGGGAACGACCTCTTACTTTTTATCCACTTTATTACTTGTACGACGTGTATACTTGCACTGATATTGCGACTATAAAACACACGAGCGCAACAATTTCATGGTTAGTGTTATGTTTGAATTCAGTTTGATGAATCTATGTTGTTTGATGTTGAAATGAAACGATATGAACTATGTATGCAAGGTGTTTGATGTATTGTCTCAATGAAACTAAGTATGAAATAATGATGGTTGCAAGGTATTTGATAAATTGCCTAAATGAATTGGTGTTGAGATTGGTGTTTGAGGAGTTGTGCCACTATGTTGTTATTTGGGTGAGCCATGGCTAGGCGCCAATGCCCATGCCGTGTGCGTGTTGCGTGTGAAGTGTGGCGTGTTGCATGATTGTGTTACGTATTATGTGTTGATGTGTGCCTTGGGTGCAGGCGCCAACTTGTGGCGTGCCCTTGTGTGTGTCTTGTGGTGTTGAGGCGAGGGCGCCAAAGTGGCAGGCCCGTGTTGCCTCGGTTGTGTGGCCGTGCGCCTTGCGCTGGGCGCCAAGTTTGGCAGCCCCGGTGCGCGTGTGCTGGTGATGTGTTGCCCAGATGTGGCGCAGGTTGCCTCTGCGCCAGTTTTTGCTGTCTGTGTTGCCCAGATGTGGCGCAGGTTGCCTCTGAAGCCAGTTTTTGTTGTCTGTGTTGCTGTCTGTGTTGCCCAGATGTGGCGCAGGTTGCCTCTGCGCCAGTTTTTGTTGTGTTGCTGCCTGTGTTGCCCAGATGTGGCGCAGGTTGCCTCTGCGCTAGTTTTTGCTGTCTGTGTTGCTGTCTGTGTTGCCCAGATGTGGCGCAGGTTGCCTCTGCGCCAGTTCTTGCTGTCTGTGTTGCCTAGTTGTGTTGCTGTCTTGGCGCAATGCTGCCAGTTTGCTGGCACAGCGCTGCCCGATGTTGCCCGAGGTGTTTAAGTGCAGTTTTGCTTATTGTTGCCTGTCCCGTGTCAATGACTTAAAATAGTCTATTTAATTGGTGTTGGTGTAATTGGAGGATTAATTGCTAGCCTTAGAGCTATAATTGGAGGTGTGTTTATTGGTGTTGTATCTAATGGTGAAATCAATTATTGGTGATGGGTCTAAGACCTCTTTTGGTGATGGTGAATTAATTAATAGCAATGGTGAGTCTATTAATTATTGGTGATTATGCTTATTGCTCATTATGGTGAATACGGTGTGTTGTGGAGCATTGTTCATGGCGTCACATAAACCATGTGCATTTATTGGTGAGTAGGCTTCGGCCTTATTATAAATTATTGGTGAGTGCCCTCAAGGCTTATTTTGGTGATGGATCCACATGCATATGCCCGTGGAGTTGGGTAGCATTTCATGCACTAATCATGCATTCGGTGATGTTTCTTGGTAATTGTAAATTTAATGGCGTGTGTTGATATCGTTGTGAATTGGTGCTTCTAGTTGCTTTCCCTAGTATAATGCTCATCCTATATGCTATTATTTATGTAAATAGACTCACCCTATTGCTTTTATGTTGCTTCTCATGTCGGCAACGTGCAGGTGATAGCGAGTGAAGGTTATCCTCATACCTTCTTCTAGTCGGTTGTGTCTGGCTCTGATACGTAGCACCGGGGAGGGGCGTCTTAGTTTACTTGTTATTTTTATTTTGATGTTATTAAACTGATATTTGGTGATGTATTGAGTATGTTCAAGACTTGATGTTATTCCGCTGTGATGGTGATTATGTTCATGCTGATGTAAATTAAACGGGTGATTGTGGGCTCGTCCCTTGACTGTGGTGCTATGTATCGTACTATTGGTTGTTGGATTTTGCCATTGATGTTGTTTGGTTTAATTGGAGTAAATGTAGCACTCTCTCGTGGTTGTTTTTTTATTTTTTCGAAAACTCTGATTTTATCAATTAAATAGTAGTAAATTAGAAGGGGGTGTTACATTAGTGGTATCAGAGCAATAGTTCGGTCTGTCCGACCACGTTGTTGAGTCTTGAGTTTTCTAATCCTCGAGTCTTGTTGCTCGTTCTGATTTGATCTTATTTCAGTGAATAGTTGAGATGGCCGGAAGAAATGATGCAACTCTTGCTGCTGCTCTGGAAGCAATGGCTCAGTTTGTGGGAAATCAGCAGGCTGCTGCTGATGCTGGTGCTCGCAAATTGGCCACTTTTCAAAGGGAGAATCCGCCCACTTTCAAGGGTCGGTATGATCCGGATGGAGCTCTTGCATGGTTGAAGGAAATTGAAAGGATTTTCCGGGTTATGGAGTGTACGCCTGCTCAGAAGGTGAGGTATGGTACTCACATTTTAGCTGAAGAAGCCGATGATTGGTGGCTTGAGGTTCTGCAGAGGTTGGAGAATGCTGGTGAAGAGATCACGTGGGATGTTTTCAAGAGAGAATTTATGAGAAAGTATTACCCGGAAGATGTTCGGGGCAAGAAGGAGATTGAATTTTTGGAATTGAAGCAAGGGAACAAATCTGTGGCCGAGTATGCGGCAAAATTTGTGGAGTTGGCTAAGTTCTACCCTCACTACAATGATGCTAATGCTGAATTCTCTAAATGTATCAAGTTTGAAAATGGTCTGAGGCCTGACATCAAGAAGGCAATTGGTTACCAAAAGATTCGAGTGTTTGCTGATTTGGTTGATAGCTGTAGGATTTTTGAAGAGGATAGCAATGTTGCCTATAAGATTGTGAAAGAGAAGTGGAGTTCTCAGTATCGTGGGAAGCCCTATGATGTTTCTAGTGATAAGGGCAAGTGGAAAGCTGGTTCAGGCAAGAAGCCCAGTGGGGGAGATGCCCCTGCAAGCATTGTGTGCTACAAGTGTGGTAAGCCCGGACATAAGAGTGTTGATTTCCCGGTTAACAAGTGTTTCAAATGTGGCAAAGAAGGTCATATAGCTGCTAATTGTGAGAAGAAGGATGTTGTCTGCTACAACTGTGGAGAGGTGGGGCATATTAGTACCAAGTGTTCTAAGCCAAAGAAGGAGAAAGCTAGTGGGAAAGTATTCGCTCTTGCGGGATCTGAGGCGGCTAATGAGATCAGAGGTACGTGTTTCATTAATGGTACCCCGTTGCTTGCTATTGTTGATACCGGTGCCATGCATTCCTTTATTGTTGTTGTGTGTGCTGATAAGTTGAATCTAGTTTTATCTTCTATGAAGAGAGAAATGGTTATCGATACTTCAGCTAAGGGTTCTGTGACTACTTCTCTCGTGTGTGCTAAGTGTCATTTATCGGTTTTCGGTAGAGAGTTTATTGTTGATTTGATTTGCTTGCCGTTGGATGGATTAGATGTTATCTTGGGTATGGCCTGGTTGGTGAATAACCATGTTCATATCAATTGTTTTAGTAAGTCTGTGAGTTTCTCTTCTTCGGTTGAGGAGGAATCTGTTTTGTTGCCTGCTGGTCAGTTGCATAGAGTAATGAAAGAGGAAGTTAATCTGTTTGCTTTGATGGCGTCGTTATCTGTTGAGGGCCAAGCTAAGATTGATGAGTTGCCAGTGGTGCGTGAATTTTCTGAAGTCTTTCCCGATGAAATTCCTGATGTGCCACCTGAGAGAGAAGTGGAGTTTGCTATTGATCTGGTACCTGGTACTAGACCTGTGCCTATGGCACCTTATAGGATGTCTGCATCCGAGTTGTCTGAGTTGAAGCAGCAGCTTGAAGATTTGCTTGAAAAGAAGTTTATAAGGCCAAGCGTGTCGCCGTGGGGAGCTCCGGTGTTGCTAGTAAAGAAGAAAGATGGGAGTATGAGGCTCTGTGTTGATTATCGGCAGTTGAACAAGGTGACGATTAAGAATAAGTATCCGCTTCCAAGGATTGATGATTTGATGGATCAATTGGTGGGGGCTCGCGTGTTTAGTAATATTGATTTGAGGTTGGGTTACCATCAAATTAAGGTGAAGGATGAAGATATTCCTAAGACGGCGTTTAGGACTCGGTATGGTCACTATGAGTATTCGGTGATGCCATTTGGCGTTACGAATGCTCCGGGGGTATTCATGGAATATATGAATCGTATCTTTCATGAGTATCTAGATCGTTTCGTGGTGGTGTTTATTGACGATATCTTGGTTTATTCTAAGTCAGAGGAGGAGCATGCCGAGCACTTGAGTGGATCCATCCAAGGTTGATGCCGTGTTGCAGTGGGAGGCTCCTAAGTCGGTCACGGAGATTAGAAGCTTTCTGGGGCTAGCTGGATATTATAGGAGGTTTATTGAAGGGTTTTCTAAGTTGGCACTCCCGCTAACTCAGTTGACTTGTAAAGGAAAGGCGTTTGTTTGGGATTCTCGTTGTGAAGAAAGTTTCAATGAATTGAAGAGGAGGTTGACAACGTCTCCTATTTTGACGTTGCCTAAGCCAGGAGAACCTTTTTTGGTGTATTGTGATGCTTCTAAGATGGGGTTAGGAGGTTTTCTTATGCAAAATGGTAAGGTAGTTGCTTATGCGTCTAGGCAGTTGAGGACTCATGAGAAGAACTATCCTACGCATGACTTAGAGCTTGCGGAAGTTGTGTTTGCATTGAAGATCTGGAGGCATTATCTTTATGGCTCTAAATTTGAAGTGTTTAGTGATCATAAAGGTTTGCAATATCTGTTTGATCAAAAGGAGTTGAATTATCATCCGGGAAAGGCTAATGTTGTAGCCGATGCTTTGAGTCGGAAGTCCTTGCATGTGTCAGCAATGATGGTTAAAGAGCTTGAATTGATTGAGCAGTTCCGAGATATGAGCTTAGTTTGTGAAGTAACACCTCAGAGTGTTAGATTGGGATTGTTGAAGATCCATAATGAATTTTTGGATGTCATTCGAGAAGCTCAGAAGCAAGATATTAAGCTAGTTGAATTGGCGGTTGGGATTGATCACTCCGAAAGTAAAGACTATGAGTTGGATGCGCAAGACGTGTTGAGATACCGTGGGAGGATTTGTATTCCTAGTGATGAGGAGATTAAGAAGGCAATTCTTGAAGAGGGTCACCGAAGTAAGTTAAGTATTCATCCGGGAGCCACAAAGATGTATCAAGACCTGAAGAAGTTGTTTTGGTGGCCCGGTATGAAGCGTGATGTAGCTCAGTTTGTGTATGCTTGTTTGACTTGTCAGAAGTCGAAGGTTGAGCGTCAGAAGCCTGCAGGATTGATGCAACCGTTGGAGATTCCGGAATGGAAGTGGGATAGCATTTCTATGGATTTTGTGACTGGTTTGCCTAATACCGTAAGGGGGTTTGATGCTATTTGGGTGATTGTTGATAGATTGACGAAGTCTGCTCATTTTTTGCCAATTAGTATCACTTATCCAGTTTCGAAGTTGGCAGAGATCTATATTAAGACGATTGTGAAGTTGCATGGTGTTCCTCTGAGTATTGTATCTGATAGGGATCCTAGATTCACTTCTGAGTTTTGGAAAAGTTTGCAAGAGGCTTTGGGTTCTAAGTTGAGGTTGAGCTCAGCGTACCACCCGCAGACAGATGGTCAGACGGAGAGGACTATTCAGTCATTAGAGGATTTGTTGAGGGCTTGTGTTCTTGAGCAAGGAGGTTCGTGGGATTCTCATCTTCCATTGATAGAGTTTACTTACAATAATAGTTTTCATTCTAGTATTGGAATGACACCTTTTGAGGCATTGTATGGTAGGAGGTGTAGGACTCCTCTGTGTTGGTATGAATCGGGAGAAAGTGTGGTGCTTGGACCTGAGATTGTTCGTGAGACCACTGAGAAAGTGAAGTCGATTCGTGAGAAGATGAAAGCTTCGCAGAGTAGGCAAAAGAGTTATCATGATAAGAGAAGGAAGGATTTGGAGTTTCAAGCCAGTGATCATGTGTTCTTGAGGGTCACTCCTGTGACCGGTGTTGGCCGTGCCTTGAAGGCTAAGAAGTTAACCCCTCGCTTTATTGGTCCGTATCAAATTTTGGAGAGAGTGATCATGTGTTCCATGTATCTCAGTTGCGGAAGTATGTTCCTGATCCATCTCATGTGATTCAAATGGATGATGTGGAGGTGAGGGAGAACCTCACTGTGGAGACAATGCCGGTTAGAATTGAAGGTCGTGAGGTGAAGGTTTTAAGAGGTAAAGAGATCAATTTGGTGAAAGTGGTTTGGTTGGGAGCAGTTGGCGAAACACTACAAGAAAATCGACGATTTCCGACGGCAATTTTCGTCGCAAACGCAGCAATTTTTGTCGGAAATTGACGTTTCCGACAAACTTTCCGACGGACAAAAAGTCGTCGCAAAATCGCTCGTCACAAATTTTTTTTCCGACGGATTTTTTCGTCGCAAATGTATCCGTCGCAAAGTCGTCGGAAACCTGTCACAAATATCCGTGGCAAAGTCATCGCAAACTCTGACACATTTTCGTCGCAAATTCGTCAGAAATCCGTCGGAAATTTTTAAAAAAAATAAAAAAAAATTTAAATTATATATCCATTTCCAATTATATACTGTACTTGATGCACCATTTCCAATTACATACTTCTCACTCAAATTTTCAGTCATCCTCATGATATCCTCATACACATGAAGTGCCATGTTCATATGAAGAATCACTAGTTTCGGAGGCGAGTAATTAACTGTCAATTTCCAAGTTCATGCAGTCAATAGCTTATCCAATCAAAATGTATTTTACATTACAAAATCCTATCCATACCATAACACAATCCTATGTCACATCTACTGGAGATATTTCTATAAAATATACCAAAAACCAACTAGCTCTTAAACTTTGCCAATACAAAGACACTAATTAGTAAGTTTTAGGAGCTGAAGACTACAATTTGTTCCTTACTAGAACTGCTACGTGGCTAAAATCCGGAAAGCAAAGCATTAGAACATAACAGAACAGAACACAACACACTTCTTTATTTCTGAATGGCAAAAGCACAATGGCAAAATGCATTGCAAATTCAACTCAGTATGCAACTTATGTCCTTTTTCATATTGATATTCTAGTAAAACATTGTGTATAAAAAATTGCATGCAATGTGAAAGGATTAGAGGGAACTATAAATTACAACCATTGGCCAAAAATTGTATCCTGATTGCAGGAAAAATTTACTTCTCATAGATTAGCAAATACAGAATCGTACTTTACTCTAATAGAAATAGTTTCCTTCACCTTTTCCTTCTCATAGATTAGCAAACAGACTTTATCTTAACAACAACAGAACAACAACAATAATAATTTATCTAAACAAGTTTTATATAAAACCTAAATTCTGCAAAACAAACAGAATAGAAACAAAACAGACTTTATATAAACCCTAAATGTGAACCGTTGAAATTTTTTGAGAAAGGGAAATCAAAAGATGAGAACAATCAAGAGTTGAGAAAAAAGATAAACAAGAAATGGGAATTTTTCGGTGCTGACCAGAACCAAGAGAACATAGTTTGAAATTTTTTTATGAAAAATTCAAGAATCTGTAAAGAAAAATGAAATTAGGGTTTCTTCCTCATGGCATCAAATTAGGGTGAAAAGATTTGGGAACTTTGAGAAGAAGAATCAGATAACGAAATTACAATTGAGAAGTAAAGAGAAATAGAAATTACGCTGAGAACAGGCGCTGGTTACGGTTGATGAGAGAAGGAGGGATTTGGGGGTTTGAGGTGTGAGGCTTGAGGCGTTGAAAGAAGGAGAAGGAGACGGAGGGAGAGAGTGAGTACTGCGTGAGGAGGGCGGTGGAGGGCGGAGGAGGGCGGAGGAGGGCGATGGAGAGTGAGGGAAGCATTTCGGTGAGTGAGAGGGTTCGAGGGAGAGAACAGGCACTGGTTATGAGAATTGAGAGGGTTCGAGGGAAGAGACTTGCATTTTAATTGGGTTTTTATCTTTGCGACGGACTTTTAGCATTTTCCGACGAAAATAGCCGTCGGAAATTTGCGACGAACAACGATGTCGTCGGAAACGTAAGAGGGAATTTTAGCGCCTCTTTTGCTGAACATTTGCGACGGCTTTTTCGTCGGAAATCCGTCGGAAATTGCGACGAACAAGAGTTCGTCGGAAAGTTTCGCAGGAAACGGAGCTTATTCTTGTAGTGAAAGCATGACTTGGGAGTTGAAGAGTAAGATGCGGAAAGCATATCCAGAGTTGTTTGATTCAGGTAATTTCGAGGACGAAATATTCTAAGTGGGGGAGAGTTGTAACGCCCCAAAATAATTTAATTATTCACTTAATTAAGTTATTTAAGGCTTACGACATTTATTAAGTAAATTAATTAATTTGGAGTTTTATTTTATTCAGGAGATGTTTAAGTAAGTAGGGAGGTGTAAATAAAGGCCCATGACCCATCAAGTGGCCCAAGTTCAACTAATAAACCTATGGGCCTCTGCGCTAGTTTTTGCTGTCTGTGTTGTTGTCTGTGTTGCCCAGATGTGGCGCAGGTTGCCTCTGTGCCAGTTTTTGCTGTCTGTGTTGCTGTCTGTGTTGCCCATATGTGGCGCAGGTTGCCTCTGCGCCAGTTCTTGCTGTCTGTGTTGCTGTCTGTGTTGCCCAGATGTGGCGCAGATTGCCTCTGCGCCAGTTTTTGCTGCTGTGTTGCCTAGTTGTGTTGCTGTCTTGGCGCAATGCTGCCAGTTTGCTAGCGCAGTGCTGCCCGATGTTGCCCGAGGTGTTTAAGTGCAGTTTTGCTTATTGTTGCCTGTCCCGTGTCAATGACTTAAAATAGTCTATTTAATTGGTGTTGGTGTAATTGGAGGATTAATTGCTAGCCTTAGAGCTATAATTGGAGGTGTGTTTATTGGTGTTGTATCTAATGGTGAAATCAATTATTGGTGATGGGTCTAAGACCTCTTTTGGTGATGGTGAATTAATTAATAGCAATGGTGAGTCTATTAATTATTGGTGATTATGCTTATTGCTCATTATGGTGAATACGGTGTGTTGTGGAGCATTGTTCATGGCAACACATAAACCATGTGCATTTATTGGTGAGTAGGATTCGGCCTTGTTATAAATTATTGGTGAGTGCCCTCAAGGCTTACTTTGGTGATGGATCCACATGCATATGCCCGTGGAGTTGGGTTGCATTTCATGCACTAATCATGCATTCGGTGATGTTTCTTGGTAATTGTAAATTTAATGGTGTGTGTTGATATCGTTGTGAATTGGTGCTTCTAGTTGCTTTCCCTAGTATAATGCTTATCATATATGCTATTATTTATGTAAAGAGACTCACCCTACTGCTTTTATGTTGCTTCTCATGTCGGCAACGTGCAGGTGATAGCGAGTGAAGGTTATCCTCATACCTTCTTCTAGTCGGTTGTGTCTGGCTCTGATACGTAGCACCGGGGAGGGGCGTCTTAGTTTAATTGTTATTTTTATTTTGATGTTATTAAACTGATATTTGGTGATGTATTGAGTATGTTCAAGACTTGATGTTATTCCGCTGTGATGGTGATTATGTTCATGCTGATGTAAATTAAACGGGTGATTGTGGGCTCGTCCCTTGACTGTGGTGTTATGTATCGTACTATTGGTTGTTGGATTTTGCCATTGATGTTGTTTGGTTTAATTGGAGTAAATGTAGCACTCTCTCATGGTTGTTTTTTTTATCTTTTCAAAAACTCTGATTTTATCAATTAAATAGTAGTAAATTAGAAGGGGGTGTTACAGAGTCCCAATCTCACCCTCTACCAAATTCTCCCTCTTCGTTTTCTGAATACAAACAAAATCGAACGACCTGGAGTTAATTAAAGAAGCCAACTGACGACGTTTACCTCGATCGCCCCAACCACACATATTTAAAGATAGCAGATTCATGAGGTCCTGTTATTGTTCGCCCTCTTGCTACACTCTGCTTCATCTCTTCTTTCGCCAGCTTCAATCAAATCAATATACTTGTCGTCATGCAACCTCCCTTCCACCCCTAGACTCTTAGCGTTCTCCCGGACTTTCCTAGCCACAGACTTGCTTTGAAGGGCCCAAAAACTATTATTGCATTGATCGATGTCACCGCTAGAAATTGACCCTCCACATAAAACCGTACCTGCAGAAAACAAAGAAGAAGGGTGTATACTGTTGTCCATGGATGGTTGCACCACATGGTTCTCCGGGGTTGAGCGCAAAGAAACTTCTTTTAGCTCACGAGTGGCTTTCTGCAATTTCCCTGACTTTGGTTTCCTTTTCTCTCCAACTAATAAAAATTTTATTTGTTTCTTGGGCTTAACAAGAGCCTCTTTGAAATTTGGCTTGTTTGGAATTGAAGGGAGGTCTTGCGCCAAGCTAGCTATGGCTGGGATTTCTTTGGCTACTTGGTGGGCCAGTCCAAATTTGGTGGGAGGTGTAGGCCCTAACTTGTTTTGTGCAGGGTAAGGAGTTTCCTCCACAAAGCTGGAAGCTGAGGATATGGGTGAATCACCAGTTGAATAACTTTGACCACCTTGTACCATCAAAACCCCATCATTAATATTATTAATGACATGTTTTGAATCCTTCGAACAATTATCCACAACCATTGAATTTTCCTGACTTGACTTACGCAATGCATTAAGGAGTGCATTTAATTTTTCTTCCCCAACCTCATCTTCACCATGATCCCTACCGGCACCAGAGTGCAGCTGATCGGGGAAATCATCTTCGGAGCTTGAAGAGTATTCCTTCATCAATGTGCCACTGCTGTCCTTATTTCTCCATTGCAACAGACCACTCCAATCCTCCGGAATTTTAATCGAGAATGGTACATTATTAATACGCACGTTAATCACCCTGTTAATCAACGCCGCAGATTGAGTATGAACCATTAACCGAGCGACATCAAAAGATCTCCTTTTCTTTGTATTCTCATCAGCACACACAAACTCACCTACACAGGCAGAAAGTTTGGAGAAGAATAGGGAATTCCACGCGTGGACCGGAATGCCGTAACACCTGAGCCAAGAGACCCTCTCGGGGTCAACATCCGTTGGTTTCCATGGACGGGTCCATTTGAACCACTGATAAAGCCAATCTCGAGCCTCTTCTATGAAGTCGTTAAAGTTACCCTCATCCGAGTCGCCTTCCAGTAGAACCAAGTTAGAACCCATCGGAGTAGCCTTTTTCACAAATACTCTCTGTTGAGCAAGTTCATCCTGTATATAGTAAGATTTTCCTGGAGTCATAACTTCCCCCACCATGGCTAATGATAATCGGGGCTCAACAACGATATCACAATTCCAATCACCTTCCTTTACTATACTCCCCTTAGCTGATGGGTTGATAGTGTTCTTCTTCACCCAGACTTACCTGACATGGTTTTGTTACAAGACTCCTATGTCTAGATTCTAAATAAGTCCACCCCCGTATAATGAAGAATCCACAGTTCCACCTTATGAACTATTGCTTCCCTATGTCTAGGGTTGAGCACAAATTGTCTAAATGTCTTTAACCAATCTTTCATTCATATCAATCCTTGAGTTCGAATCATGGACCATGTCTGTACCCACGAATCTACTAGTTTCAGTTGGCCAATCCCAAAACAAGTTTGAAAGTATTAAAATACAAGAATTGAAATGCAAACATCATAGTATTATATTAACTCTACTCAAGGTTCATTACAAACTTAGAAACAATCCAACTACTAAGTGTTTAGCTCATAACAAGCATCATCAACACAATACAAGACAAAAAACTTATATTACCGTAAATGAACAAGAAATGAATGGTTACAAAATATGCACTCTGTGGACTCCAAGTCATACACAGTTGGATGATACTATGGCGTGGCTTCACCGTAGAATAAGTAAGAAAATAATTTCAAGGTAAAAAGCTTCAACGTAGAGGATTAATGGAGGTATAGTCTCCCTCTCAAGTGTATATTCTTTTTCTCTCAAAAACTAAACTCTCCTCTTCTCCCTTCGAATGCCTTGGTTGTAGAGGATAGAGTTAGATATTATCCTAATCTCATAAAGTAGCTTTTCAAAAAGGTGACAATGGCACTTCTCATCATTTAAAAACAATCTATCACTAGAGATGCGCCACGTGTCCAACCTTTCCACTTGGAAGTGTCTGTGTCAGGCTTTCAGCAGAGTATTAGCACGATGACTCATCAAACAGTAGTATGCTCCAATATTGCCCAGCTGTCCCACCGCCATATAGCGCTATAGCGCTTACCGCTGCAGCACTTATCAGAAACATTAGAATATTCACAAGGGCACCCTTTGTACCAAATGTTAACAAATTCGCTCCTAGCCCTGACTTACACTCTTAAACATATATTTACATATTTAATTACAAAATTACTTAAGAACTTACATTAACTTAAGCTTTAAGGATATAAATAACCCATATAAATATGAGTTATCACTAATCAGCAACTGGACGAGCTGTTGAACAGCATCGACCGGAACCTGGACAGTCTGGGGAGGAGGTGGAAGTTGATTCCAGGTCGAATTCCTGGGAATAATAGCTCTGGACGAGTTTCGACCGTGTGCCGAGCTAGGGGGCAGAGTTACTGCTACGCCTTCGGGGTTTCCTGCTGCGGATCCGGTCTCACTATTGCACTTAAGACGTTTCTTTGACGTAACACTGGAGCCATCGTTGACTTAGGAGATGGGGGAGGGACTAGAGCACAAGATTCTCCCACTGTGGTCGCCAATGATCTGTACATTATCTCATTCCTTGTATCCTACCTTGGATACCAGGTCTGGTCCGAGATAGTTGGTAGCGGTGTTCTTGGTCAATCCGAGTTTGGGCTCCGATCCGAGGTGGGGTGGTACCTGCAATGGCACTCTGACGCTCAAGTCAGCAAGTGAGCCAGTTGCAAGTAAAAGAATTGGAAAGTGTGTACCATTAATGCTGGCATTGAATGCTTATTTATAGGTTTTGGGGATCAATATTAACCATTGGATTTAGATCTTTGATCTCCACCATTGGTTAATGGATTTGGCCTTTGGTATTGGGCCTTAGTGAAATCTACCGATGGCCCAATCCGTAACAATACCCTATTTTAACTTTCATAAAAAAAATATATCCTATTTTATTTTATAGGATATGCCATAGGTATTTAAAGTATTTTTACCGTTGTAAATATGGACCAAAAAAACTTATAACACACTATTATATAAGAAGAGAGAAGAGTGACGCAGAGGCAGAAGCAGCAGAAGAGAGAAGATTGTGAAGCTTTTTACTTTGTGGGTTAGTAAGAGAAGAACTTCTCTTAACAAAGAAACTTTTTTCAATAAGCAAGCCCTTCTCCCTGTCTCGCAAATCACTCATTCTCACACTCCTTTATCTCTCACCTTGCTAAAAAAGCTTCAACTTTTATGGTACTGTGTTTGCATTGAAGGGTTTGTTCTTTGAGTTTTGAAGATATGTTTAGCGACAAAAACACACGACCACACCGCCTTCCCACGTTTCATGCAAGGTATGTGAACCGTACTTCTCTGTCCCGGGAGATGGGTTGATCTGGTATCTAGTCATGCTAGATTGTGTGCAAGTCGGGAGCAGAGCTCGGCCCGAGTTGTACCTACAATGACACTCCGACGCCCAAGTCAGTGGGATAATAGTCAAGGCAGGAGAAATTAATGGGTGAATAGTATATCTGTCAATGGGGTTTGACCCCTATTTATAGTGTCTAACAACACATTTCTAGCCGTTGGATGGTGCGGCTTGATCTCAGCCGTTGATCTTGCTTGTCGTGATTATGGATCATGATTCGCTGATGGATTGGGCCGGTTCGCGGCACACCAATTGGATTGGGAGCTCGGCCCAGTCTGTATGGTGTTTTTTGGTTATGCTGCTGAACAGTGGCGGACCTATATAAATAGCCTAAATCTCCTGAAATTTTAATTTTGACCCCCTTGAAAATTTAAAATTGTACTAGTAGACCAAATTTTGCACCCATTTGACACCAGTCTTAAAAAATTTGACACCCCTGACCCCGGGGTCCTGGGTCCGCCACTGCTGCTGAATACTTTTCTTTTCTCCTTAAGCAATAAGCATGCACTAACATAACTATATAAATTCATTAATTTCAGCGCCCTTGGGCCATGGTATGCACTATGCAGTCCTTTCATATGATGCTTGTGTGCATCTTTGCCTTCGTGCTTGGGCGGCGACGCAGTGCAAGGAAGCTACCATGTTTTTGGAAAACGAATGTTCTTTACTAAGGGATGCATTTGACTGAGTTGAAATTTAAATTTGAGATTCTTCCTTCACTACTCCTTCTTCCCTCTCCTCCCTTAATTTAGTGTTGTTGATGTAATTAATCTTGCTTTACCTTGTTATTTAATTCATTCACGAATATATACAAGTGTTAATTTTGATTTTTTGAATTAATATAAGAATAGGATGCGGAAAAAGCTGCGGCACTGCTAGGGTTTCACGCCCTAGTCTACCCGCCTGGCCACATATGGCACGCTATCAGTCTGATCTTCTACAATTTCTGCCAGTGGCAGACTGCTCCCTGTCTGCGCACACTGTTTCGTTGGGACTCGCGCTCCATTCAGCATGTTTCCACAAAGCTGCAGGTTCTACCTTTGATCCACTCGCGACAGCTCTCGCAATCACTGCCAGTCCTGAAAACGCGTGTTAGCGGCGCCTTCACGGTTCACTATGTGCAACAAACCTATTCCCTGAGTTGGAATCTGGACCGGTTAAATCATCCGAAAAAAGCCACTCTGCCTGCGTCAATTCTGTCCCTTTCAAGAAAATTCTCCTCAAGACCCAAATGTGCATTCAAAGGTACCGAATTTTGCAGCAACAAAAAATAAAACTTTTGCACAAGTTTTATCAGGATCATCAATTAAGATGTGCGATATCCCTCCTAGTCAACTTCCTCGCCCGTGTATTAAAGGAGATGACTTAGCTATTTCAATTCCGGAAGAAAAGTATATGGCAGGTCTGGAAGGATGCAAATCTCACCTTCATGGGAGAATTTTTCTCTCAAAGGGAAACTCTCCTTTCAAGATAGATGTTTTGAAATCCAAACTTCAAGCTCTTTGGCAACCAACAGGTAAGTGGGGTCTGATCTCTTTAGGAAAAGGTTTTTATGAATTTTCTTTTTCCTCTGCTGATGACTTACGGAGAATTCAGTCACAACCCTGGCAATGCAAGTCAGGGTTGCTTAGATTGTTCAACTAGCAGCCTGGTTTTAATCCTTCAAATTTAAAACATACAAATGTGCAATGCTGGATTAGGCTTACAGGTCTGGCTCAAGAATATTGGCGTCCCAAAATTCTTTTTGCAATTGCTAGCAGTGTTGGCACACCAATTACTCTAGATGACACAACTAGTAAAAGCTCATTTGATACATCTTTTGGTTATTTTGCCCGCATTCTAGTTGATATTGATTTGAAATCAAAGCTTAGGAATCAAATTCTCGTTGAGAGGCCTGGTTGTGCTTTCTTTATGGGCATTGAGTATGAAAATTTGCCTCTTTTTTGTATGAATTGCATGACTATTGGTCATACCACTGGCAATTGTAAAAAATGTTTGCACTCTGGTGTGGAGCATAATAAGGAGCTAAAGATCCCAGAGCCAAAACAGGTTTCTAAGTATGTCTATAAGCAGAAAGCTCGGGCTACAAGTGTTGCCATCATTGATCCGTCTAGTTCCCATCAAGTCTTAACTATGAAGGTGCAACAACAGCGAGAGGAATCTTCGTGCAATGAGATTAGAGATGAGGCTATGCAACCTAATGAAGTATCAAAAACTGTTCAGCTCTCTACCTCTGATTCTATTCATGGTTGTAATATTGAAACTCCTACTTCTCACTTTGATTTGAATATTGACTCGGAGCGTTTTCCTGAGTTGAATATTACTAGTCGGTGTGACTCATCATTCACACAATCTCCCACTATCAGGCTGGATTCGCCAAAAGTCTCAAAATCTGATGCCTCTTTCGTGGTCGCATCTGAAATGAGAACATTAGGAAACCTTTGGGGTGATGTGTCAGATGGTGAGACTGATCCTTTGGTTCCTGGTATCCAAGACCCAAAAAAGAATCAAGTTCGGCAAAAAAAGAAATCGGTTCAGAATAGTGTTTGCTATAACCTCCAAGACAAATTCAGTCTCTGTCTCTTTTTGATCTGGCTGATTTATATTAGTTCCATTCTTTGACTTTTAGTTTCTCAATAGGACATTTTAGTTCCTTAGTTGGACTTTTAATTTGTCTCTAGTTTGTTTTAGGGGTCCTTCATGCTAGGGGACTCTTAAAATTGTTTTGATCTTTTCCTGTTTATTGCCAAGGGTTTTGGCCTAGTCCCCCATTGGGATATCTTCTGTACTTTTTTTTGTTTTTTTAATAAATTCAGGGATTTGTTCAAAAAAAAAAGTAGTTAATATTTAATAGTTGACAATGGTAACCTACAATCTATAGATGGAGTGGGGTTAAAGGCCTCTAAGAGTACTAGCCAAGTATCATGCTAGGATTATTTGATTACACTTTTATCCGAGGCTTAAATATGTTTTAGGCCCCTACAAATATAGGGTGTTTTGGTTTAAGCCCCTGCAAAAAAAAAATTTGTTAAAAGCCCTTGCAAAATGACATATTTTGTTATAAGCCCTTCTATGACTAAAATGTTAGCCTTAACATGGAATGCTATGATTGCTCGATATGTTGAGAAGGGCTTATAACAAAATATTTCATTTTGCAAGGGCTTTTAACAAAAAAAAAAATTTGCAGGGGCTTAAACCAAACACCCTATATTTGCAGGGGCCATAAACATATTTAAGCCTTTATCCAATTATAATTTACAGTTCCTTCCTTATTTGATTTTTTTATTTTATTTTTTGTAAAAAATATGTAGATTGCGAAAGACACTTCTACAACCAGAAGAGGAAGGACCTAATGGCGAGCTGCAATGCAAACCCTTTTGCCATAAGAGAACTCATAATTTTTTTTGGTTACAGGAGACTTGATTGTTTTTGATATTGTTTTATTCAACACAAAGTATGCACTGGCAGCAAAATGGGAGAACATCCGAAGCCAAATTTGCAGGAGGAATATAATCATCTCCGAGCTTGCTCATCGCGAATCGCACTGCATTCCATAATTTGTTACACCATTGGTTACGTGAAAGAGAAGAACGTGGAAACAAATTCTGATTTAGTTTTGTAACTGTCCCTAAAAAATATCGTCTGATTTAATGGTTAATTTGATTTAATTAAAACAAATAATAACTGTGATTACAACAATGCCCTTATTCAATACTAACCATTAGATTAAATTTCATTAAAAGTTTGAGAATGCTTAGTAACATAAGCCAAAGCCAACTTCCACAATGTTGTGCAAAATAATTGAAAGTATTGAATAAGGTTAGTATTGAAAATAAGATCCATGTTTAGTAATAGTTACTAAGGAAAATGCTTAGTAACATAAGCCAAAGCCAACTTCCACAATGTTGTGCAAAATAATTGAAAGTAAGATTTTTACTTACAAGTTAATAAAGTTGGCCATTTCAACAACCAATTGTCTAGGTCAATATGTTTTTTTGTTTTTTGACGGAAGGTCAAAATGTTTTAGAACATGGATATTGGGTGTTTTGGTATTTCTGGCGGTTTTTTAAAATTTTTGGCGGATTTTTGGCATTTCCGGCGGTTTTTTTAAAAAAAAATTGGCTTTTGCGGCGGATTTTTGGCATTTGCGGCGGATTTTTTTTTAAAAAAAAACTTTTTTTTTAAAAATCCGCCGCAAATGCCAAAAAATCCGCCGGAAATACCCCAAAATCCGCCGGAACAGTTTGCGGCAGATAAAATCTGCTGGTAAGTCCTAAAATCCACCAGAAACTTTCCGGCGGATAAAAATCCGCCGGAAAGTCCTCAAATCCGCCGGAAAATCCCATTATTCTTGTAGTGTCCTCAATTCTTGAACCCGTCTTCTTCTCCTTCCCAAAAACCCAAACCTTCGAATTACGATCCCCAGTCAAATGTCCCTGCAAATCACCAAACAGCACCGCAACGTGATTCAAAGGCTAGTGATTAGGGATTTATAGATTTCAATTAACAAAAAACAAACACCATCCTCAGTGAAGAAGAGTTTCAATTGCTTCAATTGTTTTTGTAAGTTTAGAGCTTCTCAACTCATTTTCTTCACTTGTGCTTACAGATCTCTTGCTTAAGAAACCCAGATTCATACCACTTATGCTCTAGTTTAGGATCTGATGAAGTAGAAGAAAATAACCCAGCTTTTGAACTCACCAACCCCTCATTCAACAACCCATAAGTTTATTGTTGTTGTGGTTTTGATTTTTGCCCCGTTGATGGTGGGTGTGGTGGTTTTGGTGATGAAAATGGTGTAACGAGGATTTGGTGATGAAACGCAGCAGGTGTGACGAGGATTTGGTGATGAAAGGCAGCAATCTCCATCGTTCCTTCTCCATGGAAGTGGTGTGACGATGGATTATGTGTTAGTGGGTTGGGTTAGGTGAAGATGGGGGTGGTGAAGATGAAGAGAAGAGGGAATCTGAAAATGGGGAAGAAGGGGAAGATGAAAAAACCCTAATGTGATTTGAGATCCAAGTCATCAACTTAAAACTTAATTACAAATAAAAATTAATGACATGGCTAAGCCAAATCAGCTTTAAAAAAATTAGAAATGAAAACAAATTATACATCAGAATTTTGTTAGTCAACTCAGATTTTTTGTAACATTTGACTAATAGAAGGGACTTATTTGAAAAAGTTTGATTTTGCAGAGATCATTTAAAAAAAATATTTAGAGGGATTAAAACCAAAACAGTCCATATTTACGGGGACCAAAAACATATTTAAGCATTTTTGTAATATTGCATTGATTTAGCAATAGGACCTTAGTAGGTTTGTGTTGTGTGCCATGCACGTCAAAGCGTAGACCAGGAGCAGAAGCCCATGCTTTGCATGAAAGCCATTTTCCAGTCCTCCCATGTGGGCTTTTGTATAAGTGGGCTTTTTGGCCGATGGGATTTTAGGCCCCAAGCCCATGTGGGCCAAGGGTGGACTGGCCCACCAAATTGCCAGCTCTATTGTTTCGCTATTTGGTCATTTGCTCTTGTTCTAAAGAAAACCCTAGTAACAGCCACCGAGTGATTAGAATGAATAAGAACAATTTCACTCCAATTTACTACTCCATTTCACATGAAAAAGTGAGACATTAAAGAAACGTGATGGTGATCGAATACATGATGGTCTAACATTTTTGGTCCTTAGCATAAATGATCAAAGGTGAGGATGGAGCAGAGTATGGAGCATGGTGCGTTCGAGCTGTCTATATTTGACTCCATTCCATCTTGTTTATAAACAATCCAAACAATAAACTTAATTAGAATTAGAATAATATACCAAAGCTCATTAAGTAGGGTGTAAAAAGTTAACAAATGCTGCGCATCGCTCGCACGACTAAAAATCAATGCCTATACCTAGATTCTACACCCTCTACATGTGTACATCGTCCTTCCCTGATTAACGAACAGCTGTTAAGCACAGATGAGCTTATTTAACACAGTAATTAATTAGGCAAAACGAGATATAGATATATTGAACCACAGTTTTTTAAAAAATATTGAGAAAACGCAACTTAACTAGATAGCAGGTTACTTCTGATAGGGATATAGGGGAAGGAAAAGGTTATGTTTCACTTTCAGCCTAGAAAGTAGTAGTGAATAAGAATTTGAATTGCACTCGAAACATTTGAATAGAGATATTTACAAGATGGAACTACGTTAGGATCAATTGATCTTTGGGCCAAACAAATTGAAACTGTACATCAAACAGAGAGCGTAACACCAAATTGAATTGCAGCAGCACAAGCAAAAGAACAACAGCTAAATTAATATATCACAATGTTTCTCCTCCAAGCTGCATTGGCAAATCAGATTAACTTTGATATAACTTGACAAGAAGTCCAGAATGCTTTAGTTGCAGCCCTTAGAATAACAGGGTTTTGATATATCCTGTCAAGAATGAAAAATGAAATGAATAAATAAATAAAATTAGAAGGGGAAAACCAATTCTAATAACTTCTCTGTTGTTAAATGTAAAAACAAATGTAAAATAAGAGTCAGTGAATCGTCCAAACAGAACTGAAATCAGGATTCAGCATCCATCCCAAGACATTATTAAATGTAAAGTAACATGCAATGGCAGCAAACTGAGTAGGCAAGCTTGCAATATAATATTCCGGTTTATATTATAAGCAAAAATTGGTCAACAAAAGTTGATATATTTGATTCAATTTGGACGAAATACATCAACTTCCGTGACCAATTTTTGCTTCGGAAGGAGTAGTTAATCCAGGTTACAAGGTCTTGCATTGGCTGGATTATACATAAACAAATTCCTTAATATTTAAAAAGAAGATGAGAGTTTGATATAGCCACTTACCCAATGGCTGTAGCCCCCCATGATGCGACATTATAAATAACTTTGCTCCCATCCCATGCCTTTCGAAGCTTTCCTTTTTTCTTTTTTAAGGAAAATGTCTTGCTGAGGGCTAAATAACAAGTTGAAAACACAACAAAAAAGTTATAAATACATCCCCATTATTTTATCCAACTAGTCATAATTGTATTTATTGTACAAAATCCATCTGGAGAGAAAGGTAGCTTAGAATTGTTTCTTCCAGACTTTTGATGTTAAAAAACTCAAACCAGTCATTGACTTGGTTGCACTAGGTTAATGGATCTCTACTCGATCAGTGAGTCACATGTTAGCATTTTACCAATAAAAATTAAGACACGTGTATACAAAAGGAAGCATTTTCTGGTTGTAGAGTTCTCTGTAAAAAGATTGCACATACACATCACACATTAAAGAATGCATCTGGCACAGTGGTGTCTGTAATTTTCTTTTTCGGGTCTAAGGTTCGATAATCACATGAAACATTTCTGCAGGATTCTCTCTCCACAGATACAATTTGACTGCCAAAAGCCGAGTTGTACCGGTTCATTCCGGTTTGCAACCAGTTTGATGACAATATACTACAGGTTCATTACTAAACTCGACTCAATGAATTGAAAGGACTAGCCACGAGTTTGGTTAATGGATCAGTTAGATTTTTATACACTGTTTTTAACTCACGGATAACAAAAATATGATATCATACTAGGATGGAGGCAATCAGACTCACCATCCTGGAGCTGATTTGGAGTCAAATCCTGCAAAAAGCAAAGCAAATTACTAGAGAGGGAGCAAGAGTAGAAACCTTAGGTATAACAGATACATCAAATATAATATGTTTACTGTTTTTTATCATAGTCAGACATTCTCATAAAAACTTTTTCACAGGCAGATAAGAGAGAAACATACTATTCAATAGGAATGTTAGTTAGGCTACACATGCTTTTCTAAGTTTAAAGGCAGAGAGGGATCATAATTCTGAGCATATTCCAGAAAAGGGGTTGCAAGAAGAATCGATATCTATATTTCCAAAAAAATGGGTAGAAACTGTAACATGGAAGGCAGAGAGGAAGGGAAAACAAGATATGCTCGCTCTTTTGTTATCTGGAGGTTGTTGTTAATACAAGACTCATTTTGCAATGTTTTTCCTGATATTCAAACATACAATCCTCCAAGTGGGCATGTCTGTGAAGAAAATAAGTATTGTGAACTTAAACCATCATTAAGTGCACAAGTTTCCAATTGAATTTGGTAAACAAGAAAAAAGTGCATTATGCAACTATTTTAGTAATCTCAGATAAAACAGCTGTGATTGAGCTCATTTTTATGCATGCCAGTACCAGTATAAAACCTAAAGAATTGATTGCCACTAACATACAAAAACAACTATAAAACCAATAAATCATAGTCAAGAAAACATCAAAAGAAGTAAAAAGGAAAAAAAAATCAAATGGTTGAGAACATCAACCACAATTCAAAAATATATGATTGACAATATTCTTTACATAGATTATAAAGTTTGTAGCAGTTTTAAACAATTTTAACCAAACAAAAGAACCAATGAAAGAATAACATCTAAAACACCAAACAATCCTGATTGATTAAATAGCATGCCATTATACAAATAAGACAGCTTCAAAAGTGGTTGGGGAAGAACAATTCCCCCCACAAACTTTCAGAAAACATATAAGATACAACCCAACTGAAAAGCATAAATTTAGATTTCATGTTTTTCAAATTATTGAGATCAGAAGCAGATAACAAAACATACCTTGGTTTGCTCAAGGGACAACAAATATGCAGCCATGAAGCAAGCGATTCCCTCCACAATATCTTCTTGTCTAACAAGGACATAATCTTCTTGGTCAGAGTCAACACCTTCCCAAAGATCATTTTCACTGACCAAATCCCAAGAATTACCTTCTTCTGCCACAACCCAATCAATTTTCATTTCAATAGCATTCCAAAAATCAAACAACACAGAGAAACATTTGAACGCAAAGCACCAAACCAAATAAAAAAAATACATTCGAACTGTTGCATACCGACTGTGTTCTGCAGAACCGATGCATGTGCACACTCTAACTTCTGAAGGAAGTCGGGACACTCAAGTCTAGATTTAAGGAGGTCACACAACTGCATCAGAGCACATAAAAATGTAAATTGTCTCATTATGAAGGGTAATCTTCAACAATGAAGCAAAACTTTCCAATCAAATCACCAAGCACTCTCAACATAAGTCCCCGCTAAGGTATCATCAGCATCAACTATTTATATCACAGCACTATTAAATTACTTGCATGTTGTATCAGCATCAACTATTTGAATCAGCTTGATTATTGAGTTCAATTTTTTTTTTCAAAATAACCATTATTCATTAAAGTTCTGTTTGGGTCGGGGATTTTGGAGGATTGAGCTTATATGTTGTTATATATTTGGAATTTTAGAAAAATTGAAGGAAAACATGATAAATGATGGTATAACATTTCAATCAGTGAGTTCAAAAAATTCGTATTAGAAAGATTTTAGAATTTCTTTAATTTAGAAAATAAAAATAAGTCCTCCCCTATGCTACCCTCCAAAACCCTACATCCTAACATTCCCTAAATAAACCACAACTTAGCAAAATCACTTGCTGGTTTCAAATTAACGCATCTAGAAGTCAAAAGTTGAAACTCTCATGAAACTGCAACCTATCTAATTAATCTCATTGTCTTTCACTAAATTCACAATTCGAATCAATTGGTAGCACGAAATATCCAAAAAGCTTAATCTAATTGAAGAAAAATAATCGAGAAATTCAATTTTTATTTCTATGGCATGAATGAAAAAGAGAGTTTACCTGATCGGCCTCTGGATCGGGTCTCGTAGAAGGTCGCGCTTCCTCATTAGAATCAGAAACGTCGTCGTCTTCATCAGAAGCGTTGATGAGTTCAAGGGCTTGTTGGCACTGTTCAAGAACGGCTTGAAGGGTCTTTCTCTTCACCCGAACCGGGTTTGGATCGGAGACAATGACTTCCATTCCGGTTCGGAGAGAAGCAAATCAACGCTTCGTGTTTCCGATTTAGGAACCCTAGAAATTAAAAAGAAAAATTGATTGTATTTCTTTTTAATTTTTTGGTTTGTGTTTTGTGTTGGTGCAGGGGAAAGAGAATTATTGGTGTCGGCGTGAGGAGAATTGAGATTTGAGAAGAAGAGAAGGAAGGCACGTGCCTTTAATTGTTTTGTTTAATTGTGAATAGAATGTTGTCGTGATGAGGGTGTTTTGCTTTGGGATTGTCTTGTGGTGGTGGTGGTGGGGAAGGAAGAAAGAGAATAAATGGAATATTATGGGAAGAAAGAGAGAAGGTGGCAGTGCTGCTGACAGCCACAGTCGTCAGGATTTAGGGCTTGTGGATTGTGGAATGGACCCATGTTATGCAAATTGCAAAAGTTTCCAAAGTAAAGGTATTGCTTTTGTTTCCACGCATTATCTTTTATTAATTTTTTTACCTAAGGTCTCTTTTTTGTTGACAAAATACCTAATTTGTAAAACCAAAATAACTAAGGTCTTTTTTTTGTCTACCGGTGCGTGAGCTACCGAGAAGCAGATAGGTTATTCGTTCGGAGAAGGGGGCATGTGCGCTTTTTGTAACAATCACAGTGAGGATCTTCATCATCTCTTCCTTGATTGTGATCTTTCGAGAAAGGTTTGGAGAGAGATAGAGCGATGGCTTGATGTCTAGCTGCCTATATCTCTTACCTTATATCAACACTATTCATTTTGGCGAGTTATGTTTGGGGAAGAAATCCAAGAAGGTTAAATACTTACTCTGGTTGACAATTTGTTGGTGTCTCTGGCTTGCCCGGAATGGAGTTTGCTTTAGAAGGGAAGAGGCCAAGATTGATTCGATTATCACTCGTATTAAGTTTTTGTCATGGTGTTGGTTTATTTCCGGTGTGGGTAGAGATTCTAGCTTGTTTTCGCCTCTTTGGTGGAACAATGTTTTGACTTGTATTAACAATTTCTAAGTTCTTCTTGTATTTGTGGTTTTGAGCATCACTAATGCTCTAATGAATGAATTATTGCTTATCCGAAAAAGAAAAAAAAAAACAATCCAAGTTTGAGAAAGACCACTAGTGATTTCCTCAAGCCAAATCAAAATAAGGATTTACAATCTATATCTAAATAGTTGAAATAGAACCATATCGTAAATTTTAAATAAGTACGTTTGGACATCCGGTTTTAGTCCTTTTTTTTGTTTTTAATTTAACCTTAATTGTATTTTTGATCCTAATATCTCATCAATCCGCAAATTTAGTCTCCCTATTTTTTTCACAATGTTTGTCCTCCATTTTATTAATTTCTGAAATACTAACCAAATTTAAAAATGGTCTTCTCAAAAGCTAACGTGTAGGCCTTTTGATTGACGTGACATTGCAACTTACTACTCAGAAGCCAACTTAGCACACTATGTCATTATTGCCATTGAAACAAAATTAAACTGTTAAGATTAAATAACTAAATATAATTTAATAGCAAAAGCATAAATTGAGTCTCTCTTAATAACAAAATGTAACCAAACTTCATCTCTTACACAAAATGAGCAAAAGAACGCATGAACCCTAACTCCTCCCCCACGAACCCAGAAAATCATCGCTCAGATCCACGATTCCCAACCCACAAACCCTAACCCACGATTCGTAATCTACGAACCCTAACACAGTACATGTTAATGGCGACAATGGGGAACACCAGGGAGGCCGAAGGTGAACGAATGTACGCCTCTTCATGGACGAAGGAGGACGCCAAGTACGTAGAAATGTACGTATGATTGTCTTTGCCCCTTTTCTGCTGCATTTGCTTGATTTGAGTAATAGGGAAATATAGTATTGTCTAGGATTGAGGTCATAGTCAATGTTGTGAAATAGTGTTTAATGATGCTCTTAATGTGCTGAGTGGTACCACATATTGCTGTTTTAAATCCCCACATCATTTTCAGCTTCTTGTTCATTCTTTTCTCATTCTTCTTTGCTTCATTCAATCGGGCTACAATGTTCTTCAAATTAGTGACCTTCCTCACGAAGGACAATATGACCTCCTTGGCACGGGGAGTCATTTCATCATCAACCCAATCAAAGAAGCTGCACTCCTTTGTTCCCCATACCTGAAAAATGGAGAACGATAATGTGAACAAGTCGAGAATTACTGAAAATGATATAACGTAGAACCAACAAATGATAATGCCACCTCATATAATGTGAAGCCAAAGAATTACCTCACATAATGCGTAGCCAAAGAACCTACACCTAGGATTCTCATCTATCCAAGAAGTCTTCAATGGAGTTACTAAACCACGATCGCAATAAATGGGTCTTTTTCTTAAGCTGGAACCGTGAGATGTCACTGAAAACTGAAACATTGTGTTGCAAATGGGATGTATGTTGTGAGAAACACACTAATTCGCGATAAACAAGACGAACACAAAGGTATTTCCACCCCCATGTCTATTAACACCAAGCTCCCCAAGCATGGCCCAGTCTTTTTTGAGGATCTTGTCTTATATAGGAGTATTGTTGGTGCCCTGCAATATGTCACTGCGACAAGACCTGAGTTAGAGTATGATGTGAATAAGGTGTGCAGTTCATGTCCCAGCCACTAGCCTCTCATATTGGACTACAGTCAAAAGAATTATGAGATATCTCAAGGGTTCTATTAACCTTGGGTTCACCCTCAGAGTTGCCACTTTTACATCACGTCTGTGCATCAAGGAATTTTGTGACGTTGACTACGCCTCATATGGTGATGATAGAAGGTCCACACCTGGTGCTTGCATCTATCTTGGCCCAAATTTGATCTCTTGGTGGTCCAAAAAGCAAACTCTAGTTGCAAAGGCAAGTGCGGAAGCGGGATACATGAGTCAAACTTTGGTAGTTGTGGAAGTCTTGTGGATTCAGTCTCTTCTTTTAAGAGCTGACAGTTCCTACCCCAGTTCCAGTCATATACTCTGACAACCAAAGTACTGTGGCTCTTAGTCACAATCCGGTGTTGCATTCTAGAACGAAGCCTATGGAACTTGACATATTTTTTGTTAGAGAAAAAGTTATGAGCAAATCCCTCATTGTTGAATACGTGTCATCACAAGCTTAGGTTGCAGATATCCATATAAAGTAACTGGCTAAACTACAATTTTGTCTCTACGTGACAAGCTCATGGTGCTTCCCAACCAATGAGCTTGTGGGGGGACTAAAGAACACAATATTATCAAGTACTAATTAATAACTCTGGTCGGCAACTCATACTATTCTGCATCAATGTTTACTCACTAAGTATAGTAGTAGTATCTTGACTTGTGTAGCGACCGAAAAATCCGGGCGAGGATTCCTCGAAGGTTCAAAAATGAAGCCGCCACCAAAGTTTATTTTAAGGGAAAACATTGGAAAATCCCTTTTGGAATGGATAAGGGTCCTTGAGACCAGATAAGGGTTCGGGAGTCGGTTATGCGTGGGAAAGGTATTAGCACCCACGACATACTTCCTAAGGAAGGTTACCTGCTAACTAGTTGTAGGAAAGAATATTAATTTTTAAAATGTTTATTTTACCCTTTTATTGTGAATTGAAAAGAAAGAAGACTTAATAAAAATTTTAGTTTTTTGTGTTTGACAGGAGTGGGCCCATGCTCCTACGTATCTCCTAGTGCGATGGAGAAATCAAAGCTACGTAGTTCTTGGGTAGAAAAAGTTTGTTGGTTGGTATTTTTTAAATATAGGGCTTTTAGGATTATTGAGCTGTACAGCTCATCCGTCCTAGAACGATGACTAACCCGTCCGTACGGTCGACTTAGTCCCCTATTTTTGAAAATAAGATTTTTGATTTTTTGGAAGAAAGCGATTTGTGTAGGGAGTGATTTTATTTGAATAGGTATTTTAGGACTCTTGAGCCGTACGGCCCATTTGTCCTAAAACGATGACTAACCCGGCCGTATGACCGACTTAATCCCCTATTTTGAAAATAAGATTTTTATTTTTGGAGGAAAATGATTATTTTGTTTTTCTGTTTTGAATATGAACGAAAAGTTAACAAAGAAGAAAAAATGAAAAGTGCAACTAGTGAAAAATAATTATCAATAATATTTAAGAATAAACTAATTAAAAGAAAAATAAAATAAAAAAGGGAGGGGGAGAGAGAGAGCGAGAACTTCGCTGGGAGAGAGAGAGAATGTGTTCAGTGTTCTTGTTGAATCACTGTGGTGTGTTTTTCACCGTGGACAGGGCCTCCTTTTATTGGTGAAGGGTAACGTAAAGAGTGGACAAGTTGACTTGCTGGGCAAGCAGCTTGTTGGGCTGAAGGTTGATGCTATTGACACCCCCCCCCCTTTTATTATTTTCGTTTTTTCTATTAATTTTGATTTTTTGCAACTTTATTTTATATTTTGGTGATTATAAATGAAAGCAAAAATGATTTTTTTCTAAAATAGTTAAAAACTTATTATTTTTTTAAATATGAAAGGTTATTTTTGACTAAAAGACAAATCTAAAAAAGAACAAGTTGGGCCAAAGCGCGATCGGAAAAATCTAACATAGGCCCAATAAATTTAATTACTACGCACATGCCCAATAAAACGAGATAGCATCCGAACAAGCTCAAAAGCTAACTCACGGTAATAGGACCTGCAAACTGGTAAAAGTAACGACGATTGTAGTAAAAAGAGCGGACAAAATTGGGGTATAACAGCTGCCCCTCTTTATTTATATTTTACTAGAAAAGGTGAATGGTTTTCAGATTTTCGTAGTAGAAATAAAAATAAAGATAGAATAGACGCTAATTTTGTCCGTTTAGGGGGAAGATGAGTTAGGGAAATGAGGGATGATTAACACTTGGCGTGTTAACCGAGAACAATAAAGAAATGATCACTGGGGATCTGGAGGAGCACTGGGCCCCTGGAAGAGCATTTGGGCTCCAAGGGAGCACTGGGGCTCCATGGGGTTGCCTAAACCCTGAAGGGCCACTTGGGGTCCGAAGGTGCACTGGGGCTTTGAAGGACCACTGGGGTCCAGAAGAGCGCAAACTAGCAACGGTACTAGTAAAACGGTCTGCTTGGGGTGGCCTTTTTCGAGCGGCCATGGGGATCAAGATCATGTCGTTGACCTAATTTGCTCACCTCGAAGGACGTCCACCATGTCTTAGGCTGACACAACTAGTCTGAAGGACCTGGGGTCGGATGATCCGTTGCGCTCAGTGGCGACATAGTGATCTTGAAGGTAGAGTTCGAGGTCGTTGCTTTGACATGCTGGGTCGTACTGAACTGATGGCCCTGGGGTCGGATGATCCGTCGGTTGCTCGATAACGCGACGTGCGATCTAGAATGAATGACCATTGAATGTCTGAAGGAGCGCTTGGGGCTCCGAAGGACCGCTGGGGGTCCGAGGCTCTGAATTGTGATATGAGACCAGTGCTTGGAGCACTGACTTTGAGGGAACAAGCTATTAGGATCGACACATGGCGTACTTGCCTAGAACATACCTAATGAATGCATTCACCTGAGAAGGGAAAGGCTATCTATATTTGGCATGTCTAAAAATGCGATGAATGATGCATACGTGTAATATAGGTATGTGAAATGGTAGGTGTCCGATGGGATGAATGAAACGTGGTAGATGATGTGAGTTGAAGTTGGTGGAACATGGAGGTTGACAAAAAACGCATGTGAATGCAGATAAGATATGAATGTGATTGTGCTGATTAATGATGAATGTAATGGAATGAGCGATTATTCCTCTTTTTGCTTTTTTGCCTTTCCCTTTTTTCTTAGTATGTAATGAGTGTATGAAATGCAATGTGCGCAATGTGACGCAAATGTAATGCTTTGATGCGAATGCCATGCATGGTATAATGATATGATTTAGTGATGTAAAAAAAAATTTGGCAAACGATGAGACCGGCACTTGACACATCCATCAAAGCAAACAATGGTATACATGTGACGAACGTGCAATGATTGGTATCTGGTGGGGTGATGAATGAAATGGGTATACCATGGGTGTTGAACCTGATGGGATGAGAAAGTTGACAAACGGTTGTATGCGAATGTAGATAAGATTTGAATGCAATTGTACTGCTTATATACAAGTGCTACGATGAAATGCATGGTTGCATGATGGAATGATTTATGCTATGATTTATTGATGATGCAAAGAGATTTTTTTATAATGATGAGAAATGAGACTTTTGATGCGAGAGGCAGAGAAGTAATCATTCCTTGGAAAAAGGTTTGAACTCAGACGTGGCAACCTCAAGGTTGTCATTCACATGCACTGATGCACAAAAGTATTTGATTGCATTTGCAAGCTCGTTCACATTGTTCTTCCATTTGATTATGATGTCCAATGACGATTGAATTTTAGGTCCACAAAGTTAACTGAGTGAGTTTCCAACTTCATATTAGTAACTTGTGTTCTCTCTTTGAAGCATTGCTTTAGTGAACATGTAGAGTAGTGCAAATACAGATGAATGAGTCAGTTGACTCGGGGTGTGGACAGATATGACACAGGGGATGAATGGTAGGTTTTTGCCAAAGTCATGAAAGGTAGGTTCTCCCAAACTCTAGAAATGTGGGACTGCCCTAATTCATAGTTGATGACGGTGAATGCATAACTTTCCCCTGTCTAGTGGTGACAACAACTAGGGGTGTAGAGGAAATTATGAATTGGTAATACCGTGACTTTGGAATGAGAGGTGGAAGGCAAAAGATTTTGTCTCAACCCATGGTGTTTGGTGTTGCCCGAACTATGACAAGGACGAGGTTGCCCTGACTAGAGTTTGCGAAGAGCTGTATTTAGGATGGTGGGTTGAGAAATTGCCCCGGTATGGTTTTATGAATGTGGATAAGGGAATGAAATGAGTGTAGGGCGAATTTCCCCAATTTTGAGCGGAGTGAGGGGTTAATGGTGACAGGATTGCCCCACTTTGGAATGATATTTCTAGTTCGAGTAAGGTAGGTGAAAGGTGACAGAGTTAGGGTAATGGGTTTGTGAGTTGGTCGTATGGCTATATGGATTGGATGTGGTATATGAATGGGATGGACGCTGGAAAATTTCCTCAAGTTCGAGAAGCATGAAAGGTGAAGGGACTGCCCCACTTTGGGATCTAGGTGATGGTCCTAGTATAAACGTTTGGTTCTTTTAAGATGACTCCCATAGACTATGATAGTCCTGATTTTTGGATAGGATGAAAATTTCACTTGGTGATCACTAAACCTTGTCTTGGTATCAGTGCAACTTGAATAATCTTGGAGCGTAAGCCTTTTTTCTTTTTCTTTTCTTTTTCTTTTTTTTTAGCTTTATTTTTTTTGTCATATTTTTTTTGAGCGAACATATTGTAAATAAATAAACTCAATTGTCCTAATATTAAAACTTTAAGAAAACGAAAGCAATCGGTCTTCGATCAGAATGGACTTGTTTAGGGTTGTAACGTGGCCAACGGTTAGAGATTCATGAAAGAAAAGGTTTGTAATTGGGCCAATGGTTGGGGGTAATGTACCAATGGTTAGGGATTTATGATAGAAATGATAATTGGGCCCAAAGAAGTGTTCGAGGGTTTATTGAGAATATGACCTTTTATTAAAGAAAAGATAAGTAGGCCCAAAGGAGTGTTTGAGGCCAATGGTTTTAAGGTTTGATGAAAGAAAATTATAATTAGGCCCAAAAAGTGTTTGAGGGTTTTCTTTTGACAAGGATCTCTTATATGCTTCATAATATGATGTATTGATAACTCATATTTAGATGTGTTATTTATGCTCTTATCACTTAAATCAACACAAGTTCTCAAGTAATATTCGTACTTTATTAGGTAAATATTAGTTATTTAGAGGAAAGAAGGATTAGGAGCTTGTTTGTTATCATTTGACACATTTGGTGCCTTTGTGAATATATTGATGTTTTGCTTGAGTGCTGCAGCGGTAAGCGCTACAGCGCTATATGACGGTTGGCCACTTTGATATTTATGAAGCCACTTGCTGATTGATGAGTCATCACTCTTATCCTCTTCTGCTCAGCCTGACATGGGAGCCTCCAAGTGGGATGAAAAGGACACTTGGCGCCTCCTAATTGAAGCTTAAGTGATAGTTGGTGATGTGTTTCATCATTGCCCTTTTTGTAAAGCCACTTTATGAGATGTGGATAATATCTATCTCACTTCTTCTTCCTCACACCATGGATTTCAAAATAAGGAGAGTTACTTGGAGAAAAACTACTTGACACCTAGTATTCCTCCATTAATCCTCCATTCTTGAAGCTTTTATTTTTAGTTTAGTTTTATTATCACATCTACAGTTTGCTCACGCCATAGCATCATTCAACGTGTATGACTTGGGATTGTTGGAGTGCATCTTTTGTAAACATCCTTCTCTTGCTCACATACGGTAACATAATCTTTTTAGTTTATGTTGTTTTGATGAAGCTTGTCATGAGCTAAACTTTTGTGGTTGGATTGTTCTTATGTTTGTAATGAACCTTGAGTAAAGTTTATGTAATGTTATGATGTTTGCGTTTTATTTCTTGTGTCATAATGCTTTCAAACTTGTTTTGGGACTGATCAACTAAAATAAGTAGATTCATAGGTACAGACATGGTCTATGAATAAGAACTCAAGGAATAATATGAATGAAAGATTGTTTGAAGACATTTAGATAACTTGTACTTAACCCTAGACATAGGGGAGTAATAGTTCATAAGGTAAATGCTGTAAGATCTTTACTATACAGGGGTAAAACTTATTTAGAGCATAGACATAGGAGTCTTGTAACATAACCCTGGCGACAGTGACTGAAAGGCACGCCGCAATACCGCTACAGCGCTTAACGCTATAGCGCTTTACTCTTGGGAATTTATATAACATATGAACTATCCAACTCACTTTATCTTACTCCTGAACTTTCTTTACTTGTTTATTTACATTTATGTTAATCACAATGACAATATTTGTTGACAACTTGTATTTGTTCCTTGTTTTTCTCACTAGCTAAATTACTAAGTTAAATATAGAAGTAAACTCAACAATCTCTGTGGGAACGATCTTTACTTATCATTGTATTACTTGTTGTGATTGTGTATACTTGCACATCTACTTTTCGCACAACAAGTTTTTGGCGCCGTTGCCGGGGATTGTGAAAGTTAATTTCTATTGTTTAGTTAGTATGTTTAGTTAGTTTAGATTCTTTTGTTTAGTGTTTTCTGTTTTTCCAGCAATTTTTTATTTTGTATTGTGTTTTGTGTTTGTAGTGTGTTTCTGTTTGTTGTTATTTGTGTTTAGTGTTTGAAAATTAAAAAAAATCCACTTTATGCCATGGACCATTGGAGTTTTTGCTATATGCAAGAATTGAATGAACTGAATTCTCAACAACATTGTTTTAACTATGATTTCCATGGGAGTGAACATGAAGGGGGCTGTTATGAGACAAATTTCATGCCCATGACAACCCAAAATATGGATTACGGCATGGGAAATGTTGTGTGTGAGCAAGATTCATATTCTCAAGCTCAAACCGAAGGATTACATGAGGACAACTCTGATTTAAAAGAACTCTTAGTTCAATTCCTTCAAGATATCAAAGTGGATAGAGGCAACTCTCAAGTGTCATGCAAGAATGTAGAAGTGAGTTGTACTGAAGAGGTGGTTGAGCAAAAGGAAGATAATTTGAAAGAACTCTTAGCTCAATTCCTTGAGGATATCAAAGTGGAGCGTGACAACTTTGAAGCTTCATGTAAGAATATAGAGGCTCACTTTAACACTATAATGGAGCATCTAAAAGAAGAGAGTTGTATTGAAGAGATAGTTGAGCAAAAGAAAGAAAAAAGTGTAGAGTTTGAAGATGAATTTTATCATTTGGGCAACTCTGATTTTAAAGAAATTTTTGCTCACTCCATTGAATCTACTGAGTTGGTTGAGCAAGAGGAAGAAAAAGAGAGTGTAGAGTATGAACTTGAATGTGGTCAATTGGAAATGGTGGAAGAACAAAAAAATTGTGTAGTTGTAGAAAAAGAAAAATTCAAAAATAGTGACAAAGAAGAAGAACCAAGGTTGATGTATGAAAAGAGTCATGTGACAATTGAGACTCAACCCTTGGTAATTAAAGAAAATAGTCCTCCGCAAAATGAGCTTCAATTTTTTCAAGAGAGGGGGAATTCCTATCCCAAAAGCTTATTGGTTGGGGCATGGGAACACTTGTTGCCCTATACCAAATACATGGGATTTCTGACCAAAAAGAGAAAGCGGAAGGATGATATTTTCTTCTTGTCCTATTATCCACCCTAACAAGGGTTCTGAATGTCAAGTCTAGCTAATGACTCTTAAACTAAGCGCTATTGGGAGGCAACCCAAGGTTCTTAAACTAACAATTTTGTGTTTTTAATTTATCTTTTGTGCAGGAGTGAATTTTGTGAAGTGAGAAAAGAAGCCACCAAAGGAGAAACCCTGGGACCAAGTTGGCAGATGACCCTCCACAAGAAGAAGTGCCAGTTAGCGCTGTAGCGGCTGATGCTACAGCGCCTAAAGCCCAGTCCCCGCACAAACCTGCATCTGAGGAGAATACTCTTGATCTTTCTGCAGAAAGGGAAGCAGCAGAAAAGCTGGCTGAGATGAAAGCTTACAAGGAAGCATAGGATCCCCAGAATAAGGCTACAGCGCCTAGCGCTGTAGTGGCAGGAAAGAAAAAAATCCAGTAGCAGAGCCACCATAGTGCCCACCAGAGCAAGCAATAGGCTCAAATCTGGGTTAGCAAACAAACAAGTACTCTAACCCTTCTTTTAAAAAAATATGTTGTTTGCCTGTTTTCAATAAACCTGTTAGGTGCTATAGCGTTTGTTCTTGAATCTAACAGTATGTTTAGAGTTTTATTTCTGTTGTTTTTAATTCGGTTGAGTTTTAGTCATAGGACTCTCCCTTTAGGAATTGCATGAGCAGTGGGGACACTGCTAAGTCTTAAGTTGGGGGAGGACCTTATAAATGTCAATGTTATGTTTAATTTGTTTGAGTAAAAAGGCATGATTAGTTGCAATTTTTAAATTTTTCAGTAATAGAAGTTGTACTTGTTGGGCTAAATTTATTGATGATTATGTGTTTTGAGTAGAGCAGTCTTGTTTGAACAATGGCTGGTTTTATTGCTGCTTCTACACTCAAACTCTAGGCTTAGCAAGGAACCTAGTTAGCTAGGAATGATAAGGTTTGGTCAAGTTTTTACTAAAAATTGAGAGTAGCATTTGAAGCTAAGTTTGGGGGTGCATCGGTTATATTAAGGCTAGGGATGAAGATTATAAGATGGTCAGTGCAATAGGACCCAAAGTGTACAAATGGTCATGTAAAAAGCTGTAATTGCCTGAAACAAATGCTGAACTGTTCCAAAAATGCATCTAAAAAAAGAAGAAAAAGAAAAGAAAAGAAAAAAAATAAAAAAGCTAGAAATGCAAATAAGGAGTTCAGTAATGAGGGCATTGCAGCTGAATCTATTCATCAAGTAACCAGTGCTATAGCATCTAACGCTATAGCGCTGAGAAATCACCAAATCAATAGTTAGTGCACTGGCCAAAGATCTGAAATGCCTAATCAAGCCCTTTGTTGTGCTTTGAAGCCCCTCAAGTCTTATGTGAAGTTGTTAGCCCACTCTCCTTTTTGAAAAAATTCTTTGGCTAAACCAAAAGAAGGCCACTCTTTCCAAGGCTAGGAGAAATGTTGAAACTAGCTAGGATCTAAACTAAGCCTAGTAGTCACACACTCACAATTGAGCAGTAATAATTCTATATGTTGTGAAAAGCAATGGCGTGTGTGTGTTGGATGTGAATCTGAAAGTTTGGCCTAATGAGAGCAATTTTTGAAAATCTGTTTGATTTAAAGGTGCAACTAGTTTGGTCTTGATATTCAGTTGCTATTCTGTTTTTATTAAGTTGTTATCTTTATCAAGCGTCATTACTTGAGGACAAACAATGGTTTAAGTTTGGGGGTGTGATAACTCATATTTAGATGTGTTATTTATGTTCTTATCACTTAAATCAACACAAGTTCTCAAGTAATATTCGTGCTTTATTAGGTAAATATTAGTTATTTAGAGGAAAGAAGGGTTAGGAGCTTGTTTGTTATCATTTGACACATTTGGTGCCTTTGTGAATATATTGATGTTTTGCTTGAGTGCTGCAGCGGTAGACGCTATGCAGCGGTAAGCGCTACAGCGCTATATGACGGTTGGCCACTTTGATATTTATGAAGCCACTTGCTGATTGATGAGTCATCACTCTTATCCTCTTCTGCTCAGCCTGACATGGGAGCCTCAAAGTGGGATGAAAAGGACACTTGGCGCCTCCTAATTGAAGCTTAAGTGATAGTTGGTGATGTGTTTCATCATTGCCCTTTTTGTAAAGCCACTTTATGAGATGTGGATAATATCTATCTCACTTCTTCTTCCTCACACAATGGATTTCGAAATAAGGAGAGTTACTTGGAGAAAAACTACTTGACACCTAGTATTCCTCCATTAATCCTCCATTCTTGAAGCTTTTATTTTTAGTTTAGTTTTATTATCACATCTACAGTTTGCTCACGCCATAGCATCATTCAACGTGTATGACTTGGGATTGTTGGAGTGCATCTTTTGTAAACATCCTTCTCTTGCTCACATACGGTAACTGTAACGCCCAAATATTTAATTAAAATTATTTAATTAAATATTTAGGTATTCAATTAATTATTTATTTATTTATTTAATTGGTATAATTAAAATTAGAAGTTATATTAAGGTGTGGTATTCTTTTAGGAAGTGGTGGCACTAATTAAATTGGGCTTAAGCTGAAGGAAGCCCGCGATCCAGGTCCACTAGCCTAGGCGCATATTTAAACCTAAAAATTGGGGTTTTGGCTCATTTGTGCAAAAGAATAGAAAAGTTGCGAATTGAGGGAGAGTGAGAAGAAGAGGCGCGCGACACAACCAAGGAGGAAGGAGAAGAGGATCTCGCTTGTTGCTGTGTTCTGTTGGTGACTTCTCTCCAAGGTCTTCTAATCCTAATAATTAAGGTAAGGGTGAGACCTCTCTTTCACTATAATGGTGGGTATGATGGGTATTAGGGTGGGGGCTTACACCTATGTTGCCATGATCTTGCTTGATTTGTTTGAATTGGTTGTTGAATTGCATATGTGTTATTTGATGAGTTGGTGTGTACTGATTTTGGAGCCCTGGTGCTGGGCGGCATTTGCTGGGCGTGGTTGTGGTGCTGTTTTTGGCGCTCTGTGCATGGGCGCCGTGGCCAATTGTGTTGCGTTTTGGTGTTTTGTGCGTGTTCTGTTTTAGGCGCCCTGTGCATGGGCACCGTGCCTAAGCGTGTTGCGTTGTGTGTTGCGTGGTGGTTCTGTTTTAGGCGCCCTGTTGCTGGGCGCCGTGTGCCAAGTTGTTACGTTGCTGTTTTTGGCGCCTTGGGTGTGGGCGCCGGGTGCCAGTGTGTGTGGGTGTGTGGCTGTGCGTGGGTGTGTGTGTTGCTGTGTCTTGGCGCAGGGGCGGCTTGGCGCCCTGTGCCTGGGTGCCACAATCCTGTTGTGTTGCCTGCTGGGCGCCTCCCTGGGCGCCAGTTTCTGCATTGTGTTGCCTGTGGGCGCCATGGGCGCCAAATCCTGTGTCTGGTTGCGTTTTGTGCTGCCTGGGCGCCAAGGGCGCCAGTTCCTGTTGCTAGCCAGTTTCCAGCGTGTTCCCTGCTAGGCGCCCAGTGCCTGGGCGCCATTTTCAGGATGTTGCTCAAATGTTCCCCAGTTTTGTTTTTGACATATCTTTTGACTCGGGTGTCCGTTTTAAGTGTTTTGAAGTGCGTTGCGAAGCTTATTCAGTTTCCTGCCGGTTTATTATATTTTAAGGTAAAAATTATTATTTTTCTGATAGTTTCTGGGCGCCTCAAGTGGCTTTCCCCGGTAGTCGTTGTTGTTGGCGTTGTAAAACTATTTCGGTGTTTAAAACCCCTTTTTGGTGCCCTTTTTGGTGTCCTTTTTGGTGTTGTAAACTGGAGTAAAACCTTTTGGTGTAATCGGTAATCTTAGTGTCTCAGTGGCAATAATGATGTGTTGATGGTTTTGACGATAATGCCCCTAGTGGCTATTATTTTGATTGACGATGGTATTGAGGATGAATGAAAGTTGCGGTCTTATAAGTGACGATGAATGCCATAAAGGCTATTAGCGATGATGATAGTAATGACGGTGAATGTTAGTGGCAATGATATGTGTGACGATAACCTGACAGGTGATGTGCCTTTATTGGCAAATCGGTAAGTGATGGGTCACTAAGTTGATTGTGATTGTATGTGACTGTCTCCGGTGCATATCATGGTGCTTCATACATCTCATGTGCATAAACAAGTGACGATGACGCCATAAAGGCTATTTAGTGACGATGATGCCATAAAGCCTATTTAGTGACGATGATGACAGGTACCACATGCATACGCCCGTTGTGGTGGGTTGCACTTCATACATGTTCACGACATTGTGATGACTTGCAGTGATGTCTGATTTGATGTTGCGATGTGGTTTATATAGCGTTGTAGCTCTAGCATAATACTTATCATATGCACTATTATATTGTTAGATGAACTCACCCTTTCTGTTTGAATGTTACCCCTATGCGGTAACGTACAGGTGATCTCGAGTGAAGGCTTAGGTACCTTCGTTAGCTGAGTCGGGTCGTCTGCTCTGATACGTAGCACTCAGTGGGGAGGGAATGAACCTTAGTTCTTTTGATTATTTGACTGTTGTAGTTGATGTTTTTATGACTTTCCGCTGCGTAGATGCTAAGTTTTTACTATGTTGATTGAATTAAGCGTTTGAGCTCACCCCAGTGGTGATGTGCTATGTATCGCGTTATTATTGACGATGAACTATTTTATATTGATGCATGATGTGGTGTGGATTTATGTGTGACATCCCGTGTTGTGAAAAATGATTTATTTTGAAAAAAAAAAGAGAAACTCTGATTTTTAGTAAATAAATTACCGGGTAGAAAAGGGGTGTTACATTAGTGGTATCAGAGCAAAAGTTCGGTCTGTCCGGCCAAGTTGTCCAGTCATTGACAATCTAGTATTGTCGACTTATTCTAACTGTTGTTTTTGGTTGCAGCTTGAGTTGATATGGCTGGGAGGAACGACGCTGCGATTGCTGTTGCTTTAGCTGCCATGGCTCAGGCCGTGTAGAATCAGCAAAATGCTGGAGAGAACGCTGGGTTTCAGAGTCTAACTACATTCTAGAGAGAGAATCTTCCCACTTTCAAGGGCAAGTATGATCCAGACGGTGCCATGGCCTGGTTAAAGGAGATCGAGAGAATTTTTAGAGTGATGGACTGCACTGTGGAGCAGAAGGTCCATTTTGGTACACACATGTTGGCAGAGGAGGCCGATGATTGGTGGTTGGCTACTAGGCAGAGGTTAGAGTCTGTTCAGGAGGAGGTTACTTGGGAGGTGTTCAGCAGAGAGTTTCTGAGGAAATATTTTCCGGAAGATGTCCGAGGGAAGAAGGAGATAGAGTTTTTGGAGCTGAAGCAAGGTGGCATGTCTGTGACTGAGTATGCGGCGAAGTTCGTGGAGTTGGCGAAGTTCTATCCGCACTATAGTGAGGCTACAGCTGAGTTCTCAAAATGTATTAAGTTCGAGAATGGTTTGAGGCCTGAAATTAAAAAGGCAATTGGCTACCAGAAGATCCGTGTGTTCGCTGACCTGATAGATAGCTGCAGAATTTTTGAGGAGGACAGTACTGCGCACTACAAAGCTGTGACTGAGAAAAAGGGCAAATTTCCGAGTCGAAGCAAGCCGTATGAGGTTCCTGCGGGTAAGAGTCATCATAGAGCTGCTGGAGGCAAGAGGGCTAGTGGGGGAGATGCTCCTGCTGGCATTGTATGTTTCAAGTGTGGCAAGGCTGGCCACAAGAGTTTCATGTGCAAATCCGATGGGAGGGATTGTTACCGTTGTGGTAAGGAGGGTCATGTAGCGGCTGAGTGTGGGCGCAAGGACATGGTGTGTTTCAGCTGTGGTGAGTCTGGGCATATCAGCGCGAAGTGTTCAAAGCCGAAGAAAGAAAGGTCCAGTGGAAAAGTGTTCGCATTGGCAGGAGAGGAGCCTGCTGAGAATGATGGTCTCATTAGAGGTACGTGCTACATTCATGGTACTCCTCTGAAATCCCTTATTGATACTGGTGCTACCCATTGCTTTATCTCTGATGATTGTTGTAAAAGATTGGGCCTTGTTTTATCTGCTATGTGTGGGGACATGGTTGTCGACACTCCTACTAAGGGGTCGGTGACCACTTCTTTGGTGTGTTCTCTATGTCCCTTGTCGATCTTCGGCAGGGACTTTGTCGTGGATTTTGTTTGCTTGCCATTGAGAGGATTGGGCGTAATCTTGGGCATGGACTGGTTAGAGCATAACTATGTCCATATCAACTGTCGTAGCAAATCGGTTAGTTTCGGAGAGGAAGATTCTGTTTTGTTATCCGCTAATCAGTTGAAGAAGTTGATGAAGGAAGGAGTTCAGCTATTTTCGTTGATGGCTTCGTTGTCTGCTGAGAGTCGGGCTGTCATTGAAGAGTTGCAGGTGGTGCCCAAATTTCCAGATTTTTTTCCTGATGAGATCCCTAGTGTTCCACCTGAGAGGGAAGTGGAGTTTTCTATTGATCTTGTACCTGGTACGAGGCCTGTGTCTATGGCACCGTACAGGATGTCGGTGTCAGAATTGTCTGAGTTGAAGAAGCAACTTGAAGATCTGCTTGAGAAGAAGTTTGTTAGGCCGAGTGTATCGTTGTGGGGAGCTCCTGTGTTGCTGGTGAAGAAGAAGGATGGGAGCATGAGGTTGTGTGTTGATTATAGGCAGCTGAAAAAGGTGACCATTAAGAACAAGTATCCACTGCCGAGGATAGACGATTTGATGGATCAGTTAGTGGGTGCTCGAGTGTTCAGCAAGATTGATTTGAGATCAGGTTATCATCAGATCAAGGTGAAGGATGAAGATGTTCAGAAGACTGCTTTCAGGACGAGGTATGGGCATTATGAGTATTCGGTGATGCCGTTCGGTGTCACTAACGCGCCGGGTGTATTTATGGAGTACATGAATCGTATATTCCATACTTACTTGGATCGGTTCGTGGTTGTGTTCATTGACGACATCCTGATTTATTCAAAGTAGGAAGAAGAGCATGCGGAGCATTTGAGATTAGTATTGGAGGTCCTGAAAGAGAAGAGGCTGTATGCTAAGTTGTCTAAGTGTGAATTCTGGTTGTCAGAAGTAAGTTTTCTGGGTCACATCATTTCTGGTAGTGGTATTGCTGTGGATCCTTCTAAGGTTGATGCTGTGATGCAGTGGGAGAGTCTGAAGTCGGTTGCGGAGATTAGAAGCTTCTTAGGGTTGGCTCGTTACTACAGGAGGTTCATCGAAGGTTTTTCCAAGTTGGCCCTTCCGTTGACGCAGTTGACTTGTAAGGGTAAGGCTTTTGTGTGGGATGCTCGTTGTGAGGAAAGTTTCCTTGAGTTGAAGAAGAGATTGACGACGTCTCCTGTTTTGACGTTGCCAAATCCGGGCGAGCCGTTCGTGGTGTATTGTGATGCTTCGAAGATGGGTCTAGGTGTCGTGCTTATGCAAGATGGGAAGGTGATTGCTTATGCGTCGAGGCAATTAAGGGTTCATGAGAAGAATTATCCAACACATGATTTGGAGTTGGCTGCAGTAGTCTTTGTGTTGAAGATTTGGAGGCACTATTTGTATGGTTCCAGATTTGAGGTGTTCAGTGATCATAAGAGCCTGAAATATTTATTTGACCAGAAGGAGCTAAATATGAGGCAGCGAAGGTGGTTGGAATTGTTGAAAGACTATGATTTCGGTTTGAACTATCATCCGGGCAAAGCTAATGTCGTGGCTGATGCTTTAAGCCGGAAGTCTTTGCATATGTCGGCGATGATGGTCAAAGAGTTAGAGTTGATTGAGGAATTCAGAGATCTAAGTCTGGTTTGTAGGACGACACCTCATAGTGTCAAGCTGGGGATGATAAGGATCGATAATGATTTTCTGGGCAGCATCAGAGAGGCTCAGAAATCAGATGTTAAGTTGGTGGATTTAATGAATGGGATTGGTCAATCTGAGAATGAAGATTTCAAGTTGGATTCCCAAGGTGTGTTGAGGTTCCGTGGTAGGATCTGCATTCCGGATGCTGTAGAAATGAGGAAAACAATTTTGGAAGAGGGTCACTGAAGTAAGTTGAGTATTCATCCTGGAGCGACAAAGATGTATCAAGACCTGAAGAAGATGTTTTGGTGGCATGGTATGAAGAGGGATGTAGCACAATTTGTGTATGCCTGTTTGACTTGTCAGAAGTCGAAGGTGGAGCATCAGAAGCCTGCTGGATTGATGCAACCGTTGGAAATTCCAGAGTGGAAGTGGGATAGCATTTCGATGGATTTTGTGACGGGATTGCCAAATACAGTTAGAGGTCACGATGCTATTTGGGTGATCGTTGATAGGTTAACGAAGTCTGCTCACTTTGTTCCCATTAATATCACTTATCCGGTGTCGAGGTTAGCAGAAGTTTATGTCAAAGAGATTGTGAAGCTTCATGGGGTTCCCAAGAGTATTGTTTCGGATCGAGATCCGAGGTTCACTTCAGATTTCTGGAAGAGTTTGCAAGAAAAGTTGGAGTCTAAGCTGAGGTTGAGTTCGGCGTATCATCCTCAGACAGATGGTCAGTCAGAGAGGACAATTCAGTCATTAGAAGATCTGTTGAGGGCTTGTGTTTTGGAACAAGGAGGTTCGTGGGATTCCTACCTTTCGCTGATTGAGTTCACGTACAACAATAGTTACCATTCTAGTATCGGGATGGCACCTTTTGAGGCATTGTATGGTCGGAAGTGTAGAACCCCGTTGTGTTGGTATAAGTCTGGAGAGAGTGTGGTGCTTGGACCAGAAATTGTTTGGGAGACAACCGAGAAGATAAAGTTGATCCGTGAGAAGATGAGGGCTTCGCAGAGTCGTCGGAAAAGTTATCACGACAAGAGGAGAAAAGATTTAAAGTTTCAGGAGGGTGAGCATGTATTTTTGAGAGTCACTCCAGTGACTGGTGTTGGCCGTGCCTTGAAGTCGAAGAAGCTCACTCCTCGATTCATCGGTCCTTATCAGATTTCTGGGAGAGTTGGGAATGTGGCGTATAGAGTGGCTTTACCGCCAAACCTTTCGAATTTGCACGACGTGTTTCACGTGTCGCAACTTCGGAAGTATGTTTCGGATCCATCTCATGTGATCCACATGGATGATGTGGAGGTGCGGGATAATCTCACGGTGGAGACGATGCCTGTGCAGATTGAAGACCATGAGGTGAAGGTGTTAAGAGGCAAGGAAATTGCATTGGTGAAGGTGGTCTGGCTGGGAGCTGCCGGTGAGAGCATGACTTGGGAGTTGGAGAGTAAGATGCGGAAGTCCTATCGAGAGCTGTTTGATTCAGGTGAGTTTTCGAGGACGAAAACATTCTAAGTGGGGGAGAGTTGTAACGCCCAAATATTTAATTAAATATTTAGGTATTCAATTAATTATTTATATATTTATTTAATTGGTATAATTAAAATTAGAAGTTATATTAAGGTGTGGTATTCTTTTAGGAAGTGGTGGCACTAATTAAATTGGGCTTAAGCTGAAGGAAGCCCGCGATCCAGGTCCACTAGCCTAGGCGCATATTTAAACCTAAAAATTGGGGTTTTGGCTCATTTGTGCAAAAGAAAAGAAAAGTTGCGAATTGTGGGAGAGTGAGAAGAAGAGGGGCGCGACACAACCAAGGATGAAGGAGAAGAGGATCTCGCTTGTTGCTGTGTTCTGTTGGTGACTTCTCTCCAAGGTCTTCTAATCCAAATAATTAAGGTAAGGGTGAGACCTCTCTTTCACTATAATGGTGGGTATGATGGGTATTAGGGTGGGGGCTTAGACCTATGTTGCCATGATCTTGCTTGATTTGTTTGAATTGGTTGTTGAATTACATATGTGTTATTTGATGATTTGGTGTGTACTGATTTTGGAGCCCTAGCGCTGGGCGGCATTTGCTGGGCGTGGTTGTGGTGCTGTTTTTGGCCCCCTGTGCATGGGCGCCGTGGCCAATTGTGTTGCGTTTTGGTGTTTTGTGCGTGTTCTGTTTTAGGCGCCCTGTGCATGAGCGCCGTGCCTAAGCGTGTTGCGTTGTGTGTTGCGTGGTGGTTCTGTTTTAGGCGCCCTGTTGCTGGGCGTCGTGTGCCAAGTTGTTGCGCAGCTGTTTTTGGCGCCCTGGGTGTGGGCGTCGTGTGCCAGTGTGTGTGGGTGTGTGTGTTGCTGTGTCTTGGCGCAAGGGCGGCTTGGCGCCCTGTGCCTGGGCGCCACAATCCAGTTGTGTTGCCTGCTGGGCGCCTCCCTGGGCGCCAGTTTCTGCATTGTGTTGCCTGTGGGCGCCATGGGCGCCAAATCCTGTGTCTGGTTGCGTTTTGTGCTGCCTGGGCGCCAAGGGAGCCAGTTCCTGTTGCTGGCCGGTTTCCAGCGTGTTCCCTGATAGGCGCCCAGTGCCTGGGCGCCATTTTCAGGATGTTGCTCAAATGTTCCCCAGTTTTGTTTTTGACATATCTTTTGACTCGGGTGTCCGTTTTAAGTGTTTCGAAGTGCGTTGCGAAGCTTATTCAGTTTCCTGCCGGTGTATTATATTTTAAGGTAAAAATTATTATTTTTCTGATAGTTTCTGGGCGCCTCAAGTGGCTGTCCCCGGTAGTCGTTGTTGTTGGCGTTGTAAAACTATTTCGGTGTTTAAAACCCCTTTTTGGTGCCCTTTTTGGTGTCCTTTTTGGTGTCGTAAACTGGAGTAAAAGCTTTTGGTGTAATCAGTAATCTTAGTGTCTCGGTGGCAATAATGATGTATTGATGGTTTTGACGATAATGCCCCTAGTGGCTATTATTTTGATTGACGATGGTATTGAGGATGAATGAAAGTTGCGGTCTTATAAGTGACGATGAATGCCATAAAGGCTATTAGCGATGATGATAGTAATGACGGTGAATGTTAGTGGCAATGATATGTGTGACGATAACCTGACAGGTGATGTGCCTTTATTGGCAAATCGGTAAGTGATGGGTCACTAAGTTGATTGTGATTGTATGTGACTGTCTCCGGTGCATATCATGGTGCTTCATACATCTCATGTGCATAAACAAGTGACGATGATGCCATAAAGGCTATTTAGTGACGATGATGCCATAAAGCCTATTTAGTGACGATGATGACAGGTACCACATGCATACGCCCGTTGTGGTGGGTTGCACTTCATACATGTTTACGACATTGTGATGACTTGCAGTGATGTCTGATTTGATGTTGCGATGTGGTTTATATAGCGTTGTAGCTCTAGCATAATACTTATCATATGCACTATTATATTGTTAGATGAACTCACCCTTTCTGTTTGAATCTTACCCCTATGCGGTAACGTGCAGGTGATCTCGAGTGAAGGCTTAGGTACCTTCGTTAGCTGAGTCGGGTCGTCTGCTCTGATACGTAGCACTCAGTGGGGAGGGAATGAACCTTAGTTCTTTTGATTATTTGACTGTTGTAGTTGATGTTTTTATGACTTTCCGCTGCGTAGATGCTAAGTTTTTACTATGTTGATTGAATTAAGCGTTTGAGCTCACCCCAGTGGTGATGTGCTATGTATCGCGTTATTATTGACGATGAACTATTTTATATTGATGCATGATGTGGTGTGGATTTATGTGTGACATCCCGTGTTGTGAAAAATGATTTATTTTGAAAAAAAAAAAAAGAGAAACTCTGATTTTTAGTAAATAAATTACCGGGTAGAAAAGGGGTGTTACATTAGTGGTATCAGAGCCTAGACATAGGAGTCTTGTAAGATCTTTAGTAAATAAATTACCGTGCTGTAAGATCTTTACTATACAGGGGTAAAACTTATTTAGTAAATAAACTCTGATTTTTAGTAAATAAATTACCGTGCTGTAAGATCTTTACTATACAGGGGTAAAACTTATTTAGAGCCTAGACATAGGAGTCTTGTAACATAACCCTGGCGACAGTGACTGAAAGGCACGCTGCAATACCGCTACAGCGCTTAACGCTACAGCGTCTAACGCTATAACGCTTTACTCTTGGGAATTTATATAACATATGAACTATCCAACTCACTTTATCTTACTCCTGAACTTTCTTTACTTGTTTATTTACATTTATGTTAATCACAATGACAATACTTGTTGACAACTTGTATTTGTTACTTGTTTTTCTCACTAGCTAAATTACTAAGTTAAATATAGAAGTAAACTCAACAATCTCCGTGGGAACGATCTTTACTTATCATTGTATTACTTGTTGCGATTGTGTATACTTGCACACCTACTTTTCGCACAACATGTATCAGCTCACAATTTTTACTACTTTTATTTTTTTTTTCTATTCAGGATTTTTCAATCCTCTTTTATGAATTTCACTTTTTTTTTGTGATTTTTCTTTCTCTCCCTTTTTTTTTGAGCTGAGTGGGCTGATAAAAGTGATACACCATTTTTGATATTGAACTGATCCTTGTCTAGGGTGATTGAAAGATTTTTTTGATTTTTTTTTGCTCAAAGTGGGTAGCAAAGGGTATTTTTTTTAGGATATGGAGAGATGGCCAGACTTCATTTCAAAACATGACTGCTTATTTTCTCAAAGACTAACTCAAGGATAAAAAATTATTTATTTTTATATATCTGCTCTTTTTCTTTATTTCTTTTTATATGCCCTAATTTTTGCTTAGGCTGCTCTCGCGAGTTTTCAACCTAACAGGCTCTTTTTTGATTATTTTTTTGTAAAGGACTTGCACCAAGGGAATACAATGTTGACAAAATATCTAGTGATCACAAATTTGCCCCAGTTTGAAGGATCCAAGTGTTAGTTTATGAAATTTCATCATTGGGAACAAAACCAAAGAGTCAACTAAGAACTTGTGTGGAGAATATGCACTTTATGGAGTGGTCGGGGTGAGACTGGACATGAACAAGGGATGATGATAGGATGGAAAGGTGTGGACATTAACTGACTCAAACAAGAGCAAATGCACATCGCATACAAGTTCACTATACAAATGTTTCACAGAGAGTTAACATAGTTAGAGACATGATAGAAGAATTTTTTATAACACATTAGTTAACAAAATGGACTATTTTGATCGTTTATCATGGGATGGATGAGATGCATCGTTTTGCTGACAAAAATTGCGGACGAGCTACAACATTGAATTTTTTTTTTTGAAAATTGAGTGTCTTGAAACACCTTGAGTTTGCAGCTAAGTTCGACCTCGTTTGAAATTTAGTAGGTTAAACTTTTTCAAATAAGAACAATCAATTAAAATGTATTTGCAAGAACGCCTCATCTCTCATCAATTTTTTTTCAAAAAGTATGCTCATGTTTTTTTTTTTAAATTATGAAATAAAATGTAATGGATGAATAACACATGATGATGGATATGAATGATGAAAATGCAAATGCATGAGATATGTTTCTAAAAAATAACTTGCAAAAGTAAAAAATGTGTCAGTGTTTGTTTGAATGCAGGGGTATGAGGCTCCTTTGTGTCCTACGAGGGTTCCTTAAAGAATAGGTCTAGGGCTCGTCTATTGAGTGAACATTTCCAATGGTAGCTCTAAAGAGTCCTATATAAGGTTCCTAGAGCCAACTACCCCAATTAAGAACACTGATCAACAACAATAGGCAAGCTATTAGGAGTGCCAGCATTCTCAAGAGGGACCAAACTCTAGGTGAGACTTTCATGACCACCCAACAGGACGCACATCCAGTAGGCCATCACTACGCAGTCTCGTTCTAACTTAGGTTATTCTCCAGTCCGGGTATAGGACTATTCTCACGTGTGTGCAAAAGTGTGATAGTGGAGTGTGTGAAGGAGCAAAATATCAAGAATACCCCCCAAACTGCAAAACAAACAAACATATATACAAAAAGTGGTCTTCTATCCTAGGGTATTCATATCACAAAAGAATAATATGCAATAAAAAATAAAAGACAAAAGGGGACGGGTAAAAATAAGCATTAAATTAACGACTAATCCTACAACTAATTTAGACTAGGTTTGGCTCTCTAAATGTCCCCAGTGAAGTCGCCAGCTGTAGCGACCGAAAAATCCGGGCGAGGATTCCTCGAAGGTTCAAAAATGAAGCCGCCACCAAAATTTATTTAAAGGGCAAACATTGGAAAATCCCTTTTGGAATGGATAAGGGTCATTGAGACCAGATAAGGGTTCGGGAGTCGGTTATGCGTGGGGAAGGTATTAGCATCCCACGACATCCTTCCTAAGGAAGGTTACCTGCTAACTAGTTGTAGGAAAGAATATTAATTTTTAAAATGTTTATTTTACCCTTTTACTGTGAATTGAAAAGAAAGAAGACTTAATAAAAATTTTAGTTTTTTGTGCTTGACAGGAGTGGGCCCCTGCTCCTACGTATCTCCTGGTGCGATGGAGAAATCAAAGCTACGTAGTTCTTGGGTAGAAAAAGTCTGTTGGTTGGTATTTTTTTAATATAGGGGTTTTAGGATTATTGAGCTGTACAGCTCATCCGTCCTAGAACGATTACTAACCCGTCCGTACGGTCGACTTAGTCCCCTATTTTTGAAAATAAGATTTTTGATTTTTTAGAAGAAAGCGATTTGTGTAGGGAGTGATTTTATTTGAATAGGTATTTTAGGACTCTTGAGCCGTACGGCCCATTTGTCCTAAAATGATGACTAACCCGGCCGTATGGCTGACCTAATCTCCTATTTTGAAAATAAGATTTTTATTTTTGGAGGAAAATGATTATTTTGTTTTTCTGTTTTGAATATGAACGAAAAGTTAACAAAGAAGAGAAAATAAAAAGTGCAACTAGTGAAAAATAATTATCAATAATATTTAAGAATAAACTAATTAAAAGAAAAATAAAATAAAAAAGGGACGGAGAGAGAGAGAGAGCGAGAACTTCGCTGGGAGAGAGAGAGAATGTGTTCAGTGTTCTTGTTGAATCACTGTGGTGTGTTTTTCACCGTGGACAGAGCCTCCTTTTATTGGTGAAAGGTAAGGTAAAGAGTGGACAAGTTGACTTGCTGGGCAAGCAGACTTGTTGGGCTAGCAGACTTGCTGGGCAAGCAGCTTGTTGGACTGAAGGTTGATTCTATTGACACCCCCATTTTATTATTTTCGTTTTTTCTATTAATTTTGATTTTTTGCAACTTTATTTTATATTTTGGTGATTATAAATGAAAGCAAAAATGATTTTTTTGTAAAATAGTTAAAAACTTATTATTTTTTTAAATATGAAAGGTTATTTTTTACTAAAAGACAAATCTAAAAGCGAACAAGTTGGGCCAAAGTCCGATCGGAAAAATCTAACATAGACCCAATAAAGTGAATTACTACGCACATGCCCAATAAAACGAGATAGCATCCGAACAAGCTCAAAAGCTAACTCACGGTAATAGGACCTGCAAACTAGTAAAAATAACGACGATCGTGGTAAAAAGAGCGGACAAAATTGGGGTATAACAGCTGCCCCTCTTTATTTATATTTTACCAGAAAAGGTGAATGGTTTTCAGATTTTCGTAGTAGAAATAAAAATAAAGATAGAATAGACGCTAATTTTGTCCGCTTAGGGGGAAGATGAGTTAGGGAAATGATGGATGATTAACACTTGGCATGTTAACCGAGAACAATAAAGAAATGATCACTGGGGATCTGAAGGAGCACTGGGGCCCTGGAAGAGCATTTGGGCTCCAAGGGGTTGCCTAAACCCTGAAGGGCCACTTGGGGTCCGAAGGTGCACTGGGGTTTTGAAGGACCACTGGGGGTCCAGAAGAGCGCAAACTAGCAACGGTACTAGTAAAACGGTCAGCTTGGGGGTGGCCTTTTTCGAGCGGCCATGGGGATCAAGATCAGGTCGTTGACCTAATTTGCTCACCTCGAAGGAAGTCCACCATGTCTTAGGCTGACACAGCTAGTCTGAAGGACCCGGGGTCAGATGATCCGTCGGGCTCAGTGGCGACATAGTGATCTTGAAGGTAGAGTTCAAAGTCGTTGCTTTGACATGCTGGGTCGAACTGAACTGATGGACCCGGGGTCGGATGATCCGTCGGTTGCTCGATAACACGACGTGCGATCTGGAATGAATGACCATTGAAGGTCTGAAGGAGCGCTTGGGGCTCCGAAGGAGCGCTTGTGGCTTCGAAGGACCGCTAGGGGTCCGAGGCTCTAAATTGTGATATGAGACCAGTGCTTGGAGCACTGACTTTGAGGGAACAAGCTATTGGGATCGAAACATGGCGTACTTGCCTAGAACATACCTAATGAATGCATTCACCTGAGAAGGGAAAGGCTGTCTATATTTGGCATGTCTAAAAATGCGATGAATGATGCATGCGTGTAATATAGGTATGTGAAATGGTAGGTGTCCGATGGGATGAATGAAACATGGCAGATGATGTGAGTTGAAGTTGGTGGAACAAGGAGGTTGACAAACAACGCATGCGAATGCAGATAAGATATGAATGTGATTGTGCTGATTAATGATGAATGTAATGGAATGAGCGATTTTTCCTCTTTTTGCTTTTTTGCCTTTCCCTTTTTTCTTAGTATGTAATGAGTGTATGAAATGCAATGTGCGAATGTGACGCAAATGTAATGCTTTGATGCGAATGCCATGCATGGTATAATGATATGATTTAGTGATGTAAAAAATTTTTTTTGGCAAACGATGAGACTGGCACTTGGCACATCCATCGAAGCAAACAATGTTATACATGTGACGAACGTGCAATGATTGGTATCTGGTGGGGTGATGAATGAAATGGGTATACCATGGGTGTTGAACCTGATGGGATGAGAAAGTTGACAAACGGTTGTATGCGAATGTAGATAAGATATGAATGCAATTGTGCTGCTTAGATGCAAGTGCTACGATGAAATGCATGGTTGCATGATGGAATGATTTATGCTATGATTTATTGATGATGCAGAGAGATTTTTTTGTAATGATGAGAAATGAGACTTTTGATGTGAGAGGCAGAGAAGTAATCATTCCTTGGAAAAAGGTTTGAACTCAGACGTGGCAACCTCAAGGTTGTCATTCACATGCACTGATGCACAAAAGTATTTGATTGCATTTGCAAGTTCGTTCACATTGTTCTTCCATTTGATTATGATGTCCAATGACGATTGAATTTTAGGTCCACAAAGTTAACTGAGTGAGTTTCCAACTTCATATTAGTAACTTGTGTTCTCTCTCTTTGAAGGATTGCTTTAGTGAACATGTAGAGTAGTGCAAATACAGCTGAATGAGTCAGTTGACACGGGATGTGGACAGATTTGACACAGGGGATGAATGGTAGGTTTTTGCCAAAGTCATGAAAGGTAGGTTCTCCCAAACTCTAGAAATGTAGGACTGCCCTAATTCATAGTTGATGATGGTGAATGCATAACTTGCCCCTGTCTAGTGGTGACAACTACTAGGGGTGTAGAGGAAATTATGAATTGGTAATGCCGTGACTTTGGAATGAGAGGTGGAAGGAAAAAAAGTTTTGTCTCAACCCATGGCGTTTGGTGTTGCCCGAACTTTGACAAGGACGAGGTTGCCCTGACTAGAGTTTGCGAAGAGCTGTATTTAGGATGGTGGGTTGAGAAATTGCCCCGGTATGGTTTTATGAATGTGGATAAGGGAATGAAATGAGTGTAGGGCGAATTTCCCCAATTTTGAGCGGAGTGAGGGGTTAATGGTGACAGAATTGCCCACTTTGGAATGATATTTCTAGTTCGAGTGAGGTAGGGGAAAGGTGACAGAGTTAGGGTAATGGGTTTGTGAGTTGGTCGTATGGCTATATGGATTGGATGTGGTATATGAATGGGATGGACGCTGGAAAATTTCCCCAAGTTGGAGAAGCATGAAAGGTGAAGGGACTACCCCACTTTGGGATCTAGGTGATGGTCCTAGTATAAACTTTTGGTTCTTTTAAGATGACTCCCATAGACTATGATAGTCCTGATTTTTGGATAGGATGGAAAATTCACTTGGTGATCACTAAACCTTGTCTTGGTATCAGTGCAACTTGAATAATCTTGGAGCGTAAGCCTTTTTTTTTCTTTTTATTAGCTTTATTTTTTTTGTCATATTTTTTTTTTGAGCGAACATATTGTAAATAAATAAACTCAATTGTCCTAAAATTAAAACTTTAAGAAAACGAAAGCAATCAGTCATCGATCAGAATGGACTTGTTTAGGGTTGTAACGTGGCCAACAGTTAGAGATTCATGAAAGAAAATGTTTGTAATGGGGCCAATGGTTGGGGGTAATGTACCAATGGTTAGGGATTTATGATAGAAATGATAATTGGGCCCAAAGAAGTGTTCGAGGGTTTATTGAGAATATGACATTTTATGAAAGAAAAGATAAGTAGGCCCAAAGGAGTGTTTGAGGCCAATGGTTTTAAGGTTTTATGAAAGAAAAAGATAATTAGGCCCAAAAAGTGTTTGAGGGTTTTCTTTAGACAATGATCTCTTATATGCTTCGTAGTATGATGTATCAGCTCACAATTTTACTACTTTTGTTTGTTTTTTTTTCTATTAAGGATTTTTTAATCCTCTTTTAGGAATTTCACTTTCGTTTTTTTTGTGATTTTTCTCTCTCTCTCTTTTTTGAGCTGAGTGGGCTGATAAAAGTGATACACCATTTTTGATATGGAATTGATCCTTGTCTTGGGTGATTGAAAGATTTTTTTGATTTTTTTTTTGCTTAAAGTGGGTAGCAAAGGGTATTTTTTTTAGGATATGGAGAGATGGCCAAACTTCATTTCAAAACATGACTGCTTATTTTCTCAAAGACTAACTCAAGGATAAAAAATTATTTATTTTTATATATCTGCTCTTTTTCTTTATTTCTTTTTATATGCCCCAATTTTTGCTTAGGCTGCTCTCGCGAGTTTTCAACCTAACAGGCTCTTTTTTGATTATTTTTTTTTGTAAAGGACTTGCAATAAGGGAATACAATGTTGACAAGATTTCTAGTGATCACAAATTTGCCCCAGTTTGAAGGATCCAAGAGTTAGTTTATGAAATTTCATCAATGGGAACAAAACCAAAAAGTCAACTAAGAACTTGTGTGGAGAATATGCACTTTATGGAGTGGTCGGGGTGAGACTGGACATGAACAAGGGATTTGATAGGATGGAAAGGTGTGGACATTAACTGACTCAAACAAGAGAAAATGCACATCGCATACAAGTTCACTATACGAATGCTTCACAGAGAGTTAACATAGTTAGAAACATGATAGAAGAATTTTTGATAACACATTAGTTAACAAAATGGACTATTTTGATCGTTTATCATGGGCTGGATGAGATGCATCGTTTTGCTGACAAAAATTGCGGACGAGCTGCAACATTGAAATTTTTTTTTTTTGAAAATTGAGTGTCTTGAAACACCTTGAGTTTGCAGCTAAGTTCGACCTCGTTTGAAATTTAGTAGGTTAAACTTTTTCAAGGAAAAACAATCAATTAAAATGTATTTGCAAGAACGCCTCATCTCTCATCAATTTTTTTTCAAAAAGTATACTCATGTTTTTTTTAAATTATGAAATAAAATGTAATGGATGAATAACACATGATGATGGATATGAATGATGAAAATGCAAATGCATGAGATATGTTTCTAAAAAATAACTTGCAAAAGTAAAATATGATTTTTTGAATTTTTTTCTTTTTAGAAGACCGGAAAAATGTATCAGTGTTTGTTTGAATGCAGGGGTGTGAGGCTCCTTTGTGTCCTACGAGGGTTCCTTAGAGAATAGGTCTAGGGCTCGTCTATTTGGTGAACCTTTCCAAGGGTAGCTCTAAAGGCTCCTATATAAGGTTCCTAGAGCCAACGACCCCAATTAAGAACACTGATCAATAACAATAAGCAAGCTATTAGGAGTGCCAGCATTCTCAAGAGGGACCAAACTCTAGGTGAGACTTTCATGACCACCCAACAGGACGCACATCCAGTAGGCCATCACTACGCAGTCTCGTTCTAACTTAGGTTATTCTCCAGTCCGGGTATAAGACTATTCTCACGTGTGTGCAAAAGTGTGATAGTGGAGTGTGTGAAGGAGCAAAACATCAAGAATACCCCCCAAACTGCAAAACAAACAAACATATATACTAAAAGTGGTCTTCTATCCTAGGGTTTTCATATCACAAAGGAATAATATGCAATAAAAAATAAAAGACAAAAGGGGAAGGGTAAAAATAAGCATTAAATTAACGACTAATCCTATAACTAATTTAGACTAGGTTTGACTCTCTAAATGTCCCAGTGAAGTCGCCATCTGTAGCGACCGAAAAATCCGGGCGAGAATTCCTCGAAGGTTCAAAAATGAAGCCGCCACCAAAGTTTATTTTAAGGGCAAACATTGGAAAATCCCTTTTGGAATGGATAAGGGTCCTTGAGACCAGATAAGGGTTCGGGAGTAGGTTATGCGTGGGGAAGGTATTAGCACCCCACGACATCCTTTCTAAGGAAGGTTACCTGCTAACTAGTTGTAGGAAAGAATATTAATTTTTAAAATGTTTATTTTACCCTTTTATTGTGAATTGAAAAGAAAGAAGACTTAATAAAAATTTTAGTTTTTTGTGCTTGACAGGAGTGGGCCCCTGCTCCTACGTATCTCCTTAATAGAGAACATTGCAAAAGTAATCAAGTCAAGCACACAAGTAGGAAGTCAATAGAATCTTCAAAACACAAGTCAACAGAAGGTTCAAGAAGAAGAGCAACAGTCACTCTCCAACTGATTCAGTTATAACTCTGTTAGGATCTGTTAGAATGGAACTAGTTGTGTAACCAACTCAAGCATCTTCATTTGATATATAGAGTGAACAATGTAATAGCCTCAATCATCAATAAACTCAGTTAACTGTTTTCTCTACCATTTCTTTACATGGTATCAATCGCCTTCTTGATCCTCATCCACGCTCGCTTCACTCTGATCAAGAAGCTTGCTTCAGCAATGGCAGAACAACCAAACGTGTTTGCTCTCACTGGCAATACGTCGAACACCTCTCAAAGCTTCCATGCTGCACCGAAACTCTCCATCAAATTGGAAGAGAACAACTTTCTAATGTGGAATCAGCAAGTCACTGGCATCATCACCAGCTACAAACTACACCGTTTGCTAGTAAATCCAACAATACCTCAACAATACAACTCAGAAGCAGATCGCAAAGCCGGAAATCACTCTGAAGAGTATGAGAAGTGGTTGGTACAAGATCAAATGGTGTTCACATGGCTACTTTCCACACTATCTGAATCGGTGCTGCCAAGGGTTCTAACTTGCAAACACGCTCATCAGGTATGGGATCGGATCCATAACCACTATTATGCACATCTTAAAGCAAAAACTCGTTAGTTACGTTCCGAATTCAAGAACACGAAGAAAGAAAATCGTCCTGTCTCTGAATACCTGATGAAGATCCATGCCCTGGCTGATTCCCTAATATCAATTGGGGAAAACATTACTGACCAAGACAAAATGGATGTCTTGCTTGATGGACTCCCCGAGGAGTATAACTCGTTTGTGATGATGATCTATGGCAGAGAATCTCCCTCTCTCTCTGAAGTTGAGGCGCTACTGCTTGTGCAAGAAGCACAATTTGAGAAGCATCATCAAGAATTGTCCAATGCACCGGTGAGTGCCAATGTTGCTCACGCGTCTAACGGAGGCAGTCGCGGTAGTTCAAATTACAGAGGTAGAGGAAGAAACTTCAGAGGCCGCGCCCGTGGTCGAGGACAAGGTCGCCACAACGGCACCACCACTGATTCAAGCACCAGACCTGTATGTCAATTGTGTGGCAAGCTAGGTCATGCAGTAATGGATTGCTGGCACATGTATGATGAAAACTTTGTGCCAAGGCACTACACCAGACCTTAACAATCCATGACAGATGACACAACTAGCAAGAAAGACAACACTGAAAAGCCAGGTGCATCATCACAACCTTATGTGAGTTATGCTGCTGCTGCTGGAGAAGAACGTGATACTTCACACCAAGACAATGAAGACTGGTATGAAGACACAGGTGCGTCACATCATGTCACTCCTAATCCCAATAGTCTTCACACTAGTAAACCTTACAAAGGTACAACACTAGTCTCCATGGGAAATGGCCATGGCATTCCTATAAAATCAATAGGCACAGCCACTTTTAAATCACCATTTGATCCTATAGTCAAACTCAAACTGAATAAACTACTGCATGTTCCCAACATTAAGAAAAATCTACTGTCTGTTTCCAGATTTTCCAAAGATAATAATGTTTGCTTTGAATTCAATGATAAAATCTGCCTTGTAAAATCTCAGGCAACTAAGAAAGTTCTGCTCAAAGGCTTGGTTGGTTCGGATGGCCTCTATTCCTTCAAGGCTCTCCCATTTCAGGTGGAAATCAAGCCTAGAGTGAAGATCAAATCTCAGCTCAAACCATCAGCTAAATCTGTCAGTTTCATTAATTCCCCTGTAAATACTGCACAAGTATCCCCTAAAGCTAATCCCTGTGATCAAGCTGTTCCCTCTAGCCGTAACAATGTATCTAGCACACATAAGAGTACTAGTTCTAAGTCACTAACTGAATATAATCTCTGGCATACAAGATTAGGCCATGCAAATCCAAATTCAGTTAATAGAGTCCTTAAACCGTGTAATGTTCCCACCATTAATAAAGCTGAGATTCAATTGTGTAAATCTTGTTGTTTAAGCAAAGCACATAGACTGTTTGCTCCACCTTCCACCACACAATACACCCATGCTTTTGAATTAATACACACAGACTTGTGGGGACCTTCCCCATCTCAAACCAAGTCTGGCTACAAATACTATATAGCTTTTGTTGATGCTTATTCTAAATTTTCTTGGATTTATCTGTTGAAAAACAAATATGGTGCATTGGTGGCATTCAAAAAATTCCAAGCATTGGTCAACACACAATTCAACAAGTCCATCAAAGCAGTGCAGTCAGACTTTGGGGGAGAGTTCAGGCCATTCACAGAGTATCTTGCTGAAATAGGCATCACACACAGACTCACATGCCCTCATACATCACATCAGAATGGTACAGTGGAGAGAAAGCACAGACAAATAGCTGAAATGGGATTAGCTTACTAGCCTATGCATCAATTCCCATGTGCTATTGGGATCATGCCTTCACTACAGCTACTCAAATCATCAACAGATTGCCTAGTTCAAGTCATCCCAAATTTCAGTCTCCATATCAAGTGCTGCACAACAAAGTACCAAACTACAAGCTACTAAGAGTGTTCGGGTGCATATGCTATCCACTGTTAAGGCCCTACAACAAGCACAAATTACAGTATAGGAGTGCTCAATGTGTCAATTTAGGGATCTCTCCTCAACACAAAGGTTACAAATGTTTGAACTCTGATGGAAGAATCTACATATCAAAAGATGTGATATTTGATGAAACAACCTTGGCCTATCCCAACATATTTCCAACTTCAACACATCAATCAACCTCAGCCACCACTCAAAAAGACAGTAAAACTGTCTCACTGCCACTCCCCCTGCCTCACAGAACACATCATCAAACACAACCTCAGAAGCTGAAAATCAAAACACTACAAACACTCAACCTCCAATCATAAATGTTGATGTATCAGCAACAAGTCAGTCCACAAGTTCACCACAAACACAGACACCAGCTACCAGTCAAACCACTACAAACACCCAACCACCAGTCGTAAATGTTGACTCATCAGCAACAAATCAGCTTACTAGTCCATCACAAACACCAGTTACTTCACCATCTCCATCACACCAGAACAACTCACCACCAGCACCTGTGACTGTCACCTCAACAACAACTCACCACATGATCACCAGATTTAAGACAGGAAATTTGAAGCCACAGATTTTCATGGCTGTGACAGAGCCTAGCACAGTTAAACAGCCCCTACAGAACCCCAAATGGCATGATGCCATGAAAGTAGAATATGAAGCTCTCCTCAAAAATGGCACTTGGTCCCTAACAAGCCTACCTCCCCATAGACAAGCCATTGGCTGCAAGTGGGTGTTCAGGATTAAACAAAATCCTGATGGCTCATTAAACAAGTATAAAGCAAGGCTTGTTGCAAAAGGCTTTCATCAAGTTCAAGGAAAAGACTTTGAAGAAACTTTCTCCCCTGTGGTGAAGCCAGCAACAATCAGAATAATCCTCACACTAGCTCTTACTCATAAATGGGAGCTGCAGCAGATAGACATCAGTAATGCATTCATCAATGGATTCCTCAATGAAGAAATCTACATGAAGCAGCCTCCAGGGTTTGAAACAACAGATAAAACTCAGGTGTGCAGGTTACATAGGTCTCTATATGGCCTCAAACAGGCCCCTAGAGCATGGTATGAAAGGTTAAGCCAAGTACTTCTTCAATTTGGATTCAAACCAAGCAAATGTGATCCTTCACTACTAGTTTACTCTATGTTGATGACATAATCATCACAGGCACATCCAGTAAGCTAATTCACAGCCTAATTCAGAAACTCAATGCCACTTTTGCCTTGAAAGAGCTGCGAAAGCCTGAGTACTTCCTAGGACTTCAACTCAAAACTCTACAAAATGGATCTATGCTAATAACTCAGTCCAAATACATCCAAGATCTACTGCACAGAGTTAATATGGCTGACTGCAACAGCATGCCAACTCCTATGGTGAGTCATCCCAAACTCAGCAAACATGGCTCAGATTTATTGCAAGATCCTCATCAATACAGATCTGTCATTGGAGCACTGCAGTATGCAACTCTGACCAGACCAGAGATTGCCTACACAATCAACAAACTATGCCAATTTCTTGCTCAACCTCTTGAATCACATTGGAAAGCCACCAAAAGATTGTTAAGATATCTAAGTGGAACCTTGCATCATGGTCTCTTGCTCCAACCAGGTTCCCCTGACACTGCATTCTCTGTAAATGTCTACTGTGACAGTGACTGGGGAAGTGATGTGGATGACAGAAGATCAACCACTGGATTATGTGTCTTCTTTGGACCAAACCTAGTCACTTGGAGTGCCAAAAAGCAAAGCCTTGTAGCACGTTCCAGTGCTGAAGCAGAATACAGGGCAATGGCCAATGCAACAGCTGAATTAATGTGGATACAATCTCTCTTAACTGAACTAAAGGTGCCTCACCAAACTCCAAACCTGCTCTGTGATAACCTCTCAGCAGTTCTCCTGGCACACAATCCCATTCTTCACTCAAGAACCAAACATATTGAGATGGACATCCACTTTGTAAGAGAGAAGATAGCATCCAAGACTTTAAATGTGAAACATGTTCCAGCAAGTCAACAAGTAGTTGACATCCTGACTAAACCTCTGGGTACATCAGCATTCCTACAACTAAGAGACAAGCTCAAAGTCAAAAACCTACTTGAGCTTGACAGGGGAGTAATAGAGAACATTGCAAAAGTAATCAAGTCAAGCACACAAGTAGCAAGTCAACAGAATCTTCAAAACACAAGTCAACAGAAGGTTCAAGAAGAAGAGCAACAGTCACTCTCCAACTGATTCAGTTATAACTCTGTTAGGATCTGTTAGAATGGAACTAATTGTGTAACCAACTCAAGCATCTTCATTTGATATATAGAGTGAACAATGTAATAGCCTCAGTCATCAATAAACTCAGTTAACTGTTTTCTCTACCATTTCTTTACACTCCTGGTGCGATGGAGAAATCAAAGCTACATAGTTCTTGGGTAGAAAAGGTTTGTTGGTTGGTATTTTTTTAATATAGGGGTTTTAGGATTATTGAGCTGTACAGCTCATCCGTCTTAGAACGATGACTAACCCGTCCGTACGGTCGACTTAGTCCCCTATTTTTGAAAATAAGATTTTTATTTTTGGAGGAAAATGATTATTTTGTTTTTCTGTTTTGAATATGAACGAAAAGTTAACAAAGAAGAAAAAATGAAAAGTGCAACTAGTAAAAATAATTATCAATAACATTTATGAATAAACTAATTAAAAGAAAAATAAAATAAAAAAGGGAGGGGGAGAGAGAGAGCGAGAACTTCGCTGGGAGAGAGAGAGAGAATGCGTTCAGTGTTCTTGTTGAATCACTGTGGTGTGTTTTTCACTGTGGACAGGGCCTCCTTTTATAGGTGAAGGGTAAGGTAAAGAGTGGACAAGTTGACTTGCTGGGCAAGCAGACTTGCTGGGCAAGCAGCTTGTTCGGCTGAAGGTTGATGCTATTGACACCCCCCCTTTTATTATTTTCGTTTTTTCTATTAATTTTGATTTTTTGCAACTTTATTTTATATTTTGGTGATTATAAATGAAAGAAAAAATGATTTTTTTTTGTAAAATAGTTAAAAACTTATTATTTTTTAAATATGAAAGGTTATTTTTGACTAAAAGACAAATCTAAAAAAGAACAAGTTGGGCCAAAGGCCGATCGGAAAAATCTAACATAGGCCCAATAAAGTGAATTACTACGCACATGCCCAATAAAACGAGATAGCATCCGAACAAGCTCAAAAGCTAAAACTCACGGTAGTAGGACCTGCAAACTGGTAAAAATAACGACAATTGTAGTAAAAAGAGAGGACAAAATTAGGGTATAACAACTTGTAATAATTGGTTATAACACACACGGCTTATTTAGTCACATATGGACACACACGGCTTGCTAGTGCATTCTGTAACAGATCCAGTTTATCACATACAGTTACATAAACAAAATTTCAGATTAGAATTCTCTTAGAGTGCGTTTGGATGGAGCATTTGAAAATTCTAAGGAATTTTAAATTCTTGGCAATTCAAATGCATCAATTGAAATATTTCATTTTCAAAATTATTTGTTTGGATGGGATAACTAAAATTCTTCATTCTTAAAATTCTTTGTTTGGATAGAGTAATTAAAATTCTTCATTTTTTATATTTTTTAAAATTCTTCACTTTTCCTAAGGGTCAAACTATCCAGCTCGTCTGGGCTCGGGCCTACCAAATTATAATAATAACAATTCTTTAGTATATTAGGTGATTTTTTAGCTAATACAAAATTTGAGGCATATTAACTCTTCTTTTTGTGAAGTCTTTCATCTTTAAATCTTCTCTTAACAACTAACTAATAAATGGTATGTAGATATTCTAAAGGTGAAGGTCAATTTTTTTAATTTGAAAAGAGACTACTTCACGTTGGACATCCATCTGAGAGAGAGAGAGAGAGAGAGAGCAATTTGGAATTTTTGAAAAAATTATTTTCTTTGAAGAAAGTAATTGAGCAAAAGAAAATTATTTTTTTTCTTATTTTTACCAAGAAATGAATTTCAAATTCTTCACTTTTTGGTGGTATTTCAAATTCTACAAATTTAGTCTTACTAAAATACCTCATAAAATCCATTCATTTTGAAAATTCTCCATCTTTATTATCCAAACAAGTTAATTTGGTTTGAAGTATTTGAATTACCCTCTTAAATTACATTACCCTCAAAAATTACCTCATCCAAACACAGCCTTAGTTTCTAACACACACGGCTTATTTAGTCACATACAGACACACATATATAGTCACACACACCAAAAATTGAAGTCACACACACCAAAAATTGAAGTTGTAAACTAAAACTGCAGTCCAATTGTGTTTTTAATTCAATGTTATATATTACATATAACACGTTGTAAGTTATTGTTTCTACAACTTTTGCATATAATATTTTTCATTTAGCTTCTATTTTTGATGTCACTACATTTTAAGTTTGGGAGTTAATGTGTGAATACAATAATAATCACATTATTATTTATTTTTTAATATTTGAATTTAGAATTAAATTAATTTAACTTTAAATCAAATGTTAAAAACCGAACCAATCCAAATAACATTGGTTCGAATTTTTTTAAAGAAGCAAATCGAATCGAACTAAACCACATATATATTTTGGGTTTTTTCTTTTGTACCCCCCTCATTCTCCCCTATACCCCCATGTCATACCCCAATTTTGTCCGGCTTAGGTCAAAACCCTAATTTTCCACAAAAAATAAATAGGTGGAAGAATGAAGAGCATCATGCATTGCATTTTGGGTCCTAGAAGCCATTCCAAGGTCTTTAAAATCATTTTTAGGGTTGGAATGCACTTTTTAAGCGAATTAGGGTTTTTGGGACCAAAAGGGCATTTTGGTCATTTCACTAAAATAAATAATTTCTCGGTAAAAACCATTATACATCTCTTGAGGAATTTATGTGAATCCAAGTGAGTATAGTTGTGTATTTTTTGTGCATCATGGGAGTATTTTTGGCATGAAATTCGGTTTTTGAACAAAAGGGTAAAATGGTCATTTCCTTTGGAGTGGGGTCAACAAATCAATTTTGGGATTGGTGAGATCATAAAATTCAGAGCCCAATCATTGAATCATGGGACATGGCCCAAAATGGCAAGAATTTAGAAGAATTATCTTGAAAGGAATAATCAATATTCCTTTGAATTTTGAAAGGTCAAGTGTAGTACAATAGTACAAGTTGCAATTCCACTCACTCTCTTTCCTAGGTGCTGCGAATTTCAGCTCAATATCAGCCCACATTTTGTGTTTTCTCATACCCATGATCCTTGTGAAATGATCCATAGCCATTGATTAAAATTTTTGATCAAATCCTAGGCTATAACTCAATGTAAAAAGACCCAAATGCCCTCAACAATTTTTGCTCTCCAAAAAACCACCCCCAAAATCGTGTGTACTCCTTCATAACCAGCTCATTGTGCTTCTTGAATGCCCCTAATCCTTGTGCATTGCAATCCAAACCATCCATTCAAAATTCTATCTCAAATCCTAGTGGTTTGCAAAAGCACAATGTCACAAATACCCTTTAAAATGGCCTTCACATAAAAGCCCAAAATTGGAGAGGCTAAGGGACTCTCATTTTTCTAACCTAGATCAGAATACTCTCCTTCTATTCCTCTCATTCACGCCTCCATTCATCCCTCTCAACCTCCATAGTCACTTCTTACTTCCTTCCTCCATTTCTTCACCAAAAGCACTCCAAACCTAAAGATAACACAAAATCCTCACTCCATTTCATCATATCTTTCCATTGCACACTTCATTTTTGTGATTTGAACGAGAGAAGGGTTAGCTTCTGAAGCTCACAAAGTGGTTAAAGAGGAAGCTTGAAGTTCTTGGTTGATTTGTTCTTCTCTCTTTCTCCTACACTAGTTTCTAGCTTGATTTTGGGGTGAGCTTCTAAACCTTTGCTCCAAAATGTAGACCCATGCTTTATTTATGTTGTTCATCTCATTTCCATCATGATATATGTTTGAATCTTGTGAAATGCATGCTTGATCATGTTTGATTTTATGGATTTAAGATGAACTATGCATATTTGTTGATTTTAGGGTTTTAAAATTTGTTTTTGGGTAAAAAATGGCTTCGGCCTTGAGCTAAAATTTTGGGGTTTTGCTTGTTAATTGTTGTTCTTCATGTATTCATGTGATTGGTTGGAGTTTGATGAAGAAATTTGTGGATTTGGGGTATGTATAGCTTCGGGTTAGCTAGGGTTTCCTAGTGCATCTTTTGATTTTTGCTTACTTTTTATATATGTGTTGAATAATTTGGAAATGAGTTGTTTGAATCTTTAAATGATGGATATGCCTCTGTTTTGAGCCCCCAATTGGTAGGGTTTGCACTTGTGTTAATTGTTTGCAATTTGAATCATGATCCCATAATGAATTGTGTCGATTTTAATGAGTTTACCTTGTTAAATTGTATGTAGTAGTCTAGGGTTTGGCTTGAATTAGCTAGGTTTTGGTAAATTCTTGTTATTCTCTTGTGAATGTATGATGTTTGGGTCTTGATTGTGGTTTACAAATGATTGAATTTGAGTTTTGCATGTGGTTCATGCTAGGGTTATATCACTTGTTGCAAAATATTGTTGGGTGTACAATTGGTTGTGAGCTAATGTGTAAGTTTTGGCATGAAATTTTGATGAGGATTTGAGCATATAGCATTCGGCCAAGGGCCACTTTTTTGGTATATTTTGTGCTTCAAATTTTATCACTCTGATCTCATTTGAGTAAAATAAGATGGTGCGATTGTGTTTAGTTATTTTTCACTTTTACTTTAATTTTTACCAAAAGATAAAAAACATTTTTACTTTTTACCAAAACTCAAAAACATTTTTCCTTTGCATACTTTGTTGATGATTAGGTGATATGATCCAACCCTTATGCCTAGTGCATATCCCAAGTGTTGGAGATCCCCTAAAGTGATTCAACATTTCATTTTTATACCTTACTTCATGATCAATCATTTATCTCTTGTTGATGATTTAGTAATATGACTTGACACTTACGCCTAGTGCATTTTCCAAGTGTTGAGGATTACTTTAAAGGGATTCAACTCTTGCATATATTTTAGCATTAAAAAAATTTTGGTAAAATGACTAGACACTTATGCCTTTGTGCATTGTTAATAAGTGTCAAGGATTACCAAAAGAAACTCAACTCTTGTGCTTCTATTGTTGATCATTAAATGATTCAATGAGCTACCCTTTTGCAATTGATTAATGCTTCACCTTTGCATGACCATTTCTTATGGCAACTTGTAATTAATTTTGACCATTACATATTTATGCATATTGCTTGTCTCTTGGATTTGTAATGCTTGCATGAATTGTAATTAAATGATTTGTATATTGGCTAGGGATTGGTATGTTGATTGAAATGTCCCACTTATTTTCCAAAACCCCTTTTCCAAATCAAATTCTTTTTCTTAACTTGTTTCAAATCAAGAGTCAAATGTTTTTTCCAAATAAAAAAAAAACCTAAAGCATTTTTCTTAAATAAATCATTAGCCATCACTCGAAGCCTTTGCTTGTTTGATCGCTAATGAGGAGTTATTAGTGGTAGTCACTCGAAGCCTTTGCTTGTTTGACTATTATGAAAGCTCCCACACCTTAACTAAACACAAACAAAATTCCAATTTCAAAAACAACACGAGCTATTGGTGATAATTATTACCGATGCTCGCCCTTTTTCAAAATGATTTCAAAAAGATAATAAAACGTTGTTACTTGTAATCACTCGAAGCCTTTGCTTGCTTGATTACCGGTTTCGACTCTTTCCTTTCGAGTTAGTAATGAACGCCACTCGAAGCCATTGCTTGTTTGGTATTCGTGAACACTTGAGTCTTATTTCAAAAACTCAAAAAAAACGCTTTCAAAACCAAAAGACTAGAACTACGTAGCTTTCAAAACCAAAAAAAACGCTTTCAAAACCAAAAGACTAGAAACATACTTCCGAAGTTGTGACACGTGAAACACGTCATGCAAGTTCGAAAGATTTGGCGGTAAAGCCACTCTATAAGCCACATTTCCGATTCTTTCAGAAATCTGATAAGGACCAACAAATCGAGGAGTGAGCTTCTTCGATTTCAACGCTCGACCAACACCGGTAATAGGAGAAACCCTCAAGAACACATGCTCACCCTCCTGAAACTCTAAATCCTTCCTCCGCTTGTCATGATAACTCTTCTGACGACTCTGCGAAGCCTTCATCTTTTCACGGATCATCTTGATCTTCTCTGTAGTCTCCCGGACAATCTCCGGTCCCAATACTACACTCTCTCCCGACTCATACCAACACAATGGCGTCCTACACTTTCGACCATACAATGCTTCAAACGGTGCCATCCCAATACTGGAATGGTGACTGTTGTTATAAGTAAACTCAATCAACGCAAGGTAGGAATCCCATGATCCCCGCTGTTCCAATACACAAGCCCTCAACAAATCTTCTAACGACTGAATTGTCCTCTCTGACTGACCGTCTGTCTGGGGATGATATGCCGAACTCATTTTTAACTTTGAACCCAATTCTTTCTGCAAACTCTTCCAAAACTCGGAGGTGAACCTCGGATCCCTATCTGACACAATACTCTTCGGAACACCGTGCAGCCTCACAATTTCTTTGACATATACCTCTGCCAACCTCGACACCGGATAAGTGATATTAATAGGAATAAAGTGAGCAGACTTCGTTAACCTATCAACGATCACCCAAATAGCGTCATGACCCTTAACTGTATTCGGCAATCCCGTCACAAAATCCATCGCTATGCTATCCCACTTCCACTCTGGAACCTCCAACGGTTGCATTAACCCTGCAGGCTTCTGATGTTCAACCTTCGACTTTTGGCAGGTCAAACAGGCATACACAAACTGTGCCACATCTCTCTTCATACCATACCACCAAAACATCTTTTTCAGATCCTGATACATTTTCGTCGCTCCAGGATGGATACTCAACTTACTACGGTGACCCTCCTCTAAAATTGCCTTTCTCATCTCCTCGTCATCCGGAATACAGATCCTACCCCGGAACCTCAACACACCACTGGAATCCAATTTGAAATCTTCATCTTCAGATTGCCCGATCCCATTAATTAAATCTACTAACTTGACATCTGTCTTCTGAGCTTCCCTGATGCTGCCCAGGAAATCATTATCGATCTTTAACATTCCCAGTTTGACACTGCGAGGTGTCATTTTACAAACCAAACTCAAATCTCTGAATTCCTCGATCAACTCTAATTCTTTCACCATCATTGCCGACATATGCAAGGACTTTCTGCTTAAAGCATCAGCCACGACATTAGCCTTGCCGGGATGATAATTCAAACCAAAGTCATAATCCTTCAAGAGCTCCAACCATCGACGTTGTCTCATATTCAACTCCTTCTGATCGAACAGATACTTTAGACTCTTATGATCACTGAACACTTCAAACCTCGAACCATAAAGGTAGTGCCTCCAAATCTTAAGCACAAATACCACAGCAGCCAACTCCAAATCATGCGTAGGGTAATTTTTCTCATGAATCCGCAATTGCCTCGACGCATACGCAACAACCTTTCCATCTTGCATCAGCACACCACCCAGACCCATCTTCGAAGCGTCACAATACACAACAAACGGTTCCTCTGGATTAGGCAACGTCAAAACAGGCGACGTCGTCAATCTCTTTTTCAGTTCCCTAAAACTTTCCTCACACCGAGCATCCCAAACAAAAACTTTACCCTTGCAAGTCAACTGAGTCAACGGAAGGGCCAACTTGGAAAAACCCTCGATGAACCTCCTGTAGTACCCAGCTAAACCCAAAAAGCTTCTAATCTCTGTTACGGACTTCGGAGACTCCCACTCCAACACTGCTTCTACCTTTGCCGGATCAACCGCGATACCATTACCAGAGATCACGTGCCCAAGGAAACTCACCTCTTTCAGCCAGAACTCACACTTCGATAACTTAGCGTACAGCTTTTTCTCTTTTAAAACTTCCAACACTGACTTCAGGTGCTCAGCATGCTCTTCCTCTGACTTAGAATAAACTAGAATATCATCTATGAAGATCACCACAAACCGATCTAGGTAATTATGAAAAATACGGTTCATATATTCCATAAATACCAGGAGCATTGGTCACACCGAACGGCATCACTGAATATTCATAATGCCCATACCTTGTCCTGAACGCTGTTTTCTGAACATCCTCATCCCTTACTTTAATCTGATGATATCCGGACCTCAAATCAATTTTGCTGAAAACACGGGCACCCACTAACTGATCCATCAGGTCGTCGATCCTCGGAAGCGGATACTTATTCTTGATAGTTACCTTATTCAACTGACGATAGTCCACACATAACCTCATGCTCCCATCTTTCTTTTTCACTAACAATACCGGAGCTCCCCACGGTGATACACTCGGTCTCACAAACTTCTTCTCAAGCAATTCTTCAAGTTGCGTCTTTAACTCAGACAATTCCGACGCCGACATCCTGTACGGTGCCATAGACACAGGCCTCGTACCAGGTACAAGATCAATCGAAAACTCAACTTCTCTTTCCGGTGGCACACCCGGAATTTCATCAGGAAAAACTTCAGGAAACTCGCGTACCACTTCCAGATCTCCAATAACAGCCTGACTCTCAGCAGACAACGAAGCCATCAACGCAAATAACTGGACTCCTTCTTTCTTCAACTCCTTCAACTGACCAGCAGATATCAAAACAGAACTCTCTTCACCGAAACTAACCGACTTGCTACGACAGTTGATATGAACGTGATTATCCTCTAACCAGTCCATGCCTAAGATTACATCCAGACCCCTCAACGGCAAACAGACAAAATTCACAATAAAGTCCCTGCCGAAGATCGACACGGGACACTGAGAACACACCTGGGACGTAATCACCGACCCCTTCGCAGGAGTATCGACAACCATATCCCCACACATAGCAGATAAAACAAGACCCAATCTCTTACAACAATCAACAGATATAAAACAATGGGTAGCACCAGTATCAATAAGAGATTTCAGAGAAGTACCATTAATAAAACACGTACCTCTAATCAGACCATCATCATCATGCTCCTCTCCTGCCAATGCAAATACCTTCCCAGTAGACCTTTCCTTCTTCGGCTTTGTACACTTTGTACTGATATGCCCAGACTCACCACAGTTGAAACACACCACATCCTTGACCTTACACTCGGCTGCCATATGACCCTTTTTACCACAACGGTAGCAATTCCTTTCATCAGACCTGCATGTAGTACTCTTGTGGCCAGGCTTGCCACACTTATAACAGACAATGCTAGCAGGGGCATCTCCCCCACTAGAACCCTTACCTCCAGCAGCCCTCTGATAACCCTTACCCGCAGGAACCTCATACGGCTTGCTTCGACTCTGAAACTTGCCCTTTTTCTCTGAAGTAGCTTTGTAGTGAGCAGTACTGTCCTCCTCGAAGATTCTGCAACTGTCAACCAGATCTGCGAACACACGAATCTTCTGATAACCAATGGCCTTTTTAATATCAGGCCTTAACCCATTCTCAAATTTGATGCATTTTGAAAATTCAGCTGTAGCCTCACTATAGTGTGGATAAAATTTTGCGAGTTCCACAAATTTCGCCGCATAGGCAGTCACAGACATACCACCCTGCTTCAGCTCTAAAAACTCTATCTCTTTCTTCCCTCTGACGTCTTCAGGAAAATATTTTCTCAGAAATTCCCTGCTGAATACCTCCCAAGTAATCTCTTCCTGCACAGTCTCTAACCTCTGCCTAGTAGCCAACCACCAGTCGTCGGCCTCCTCGGCTAACATGTGGGTACCAAAACGGACCTTCTGCTCAACAGTACAATCCATCACCCTGAAAATCCTCTCGATCTCCATCAACCAAGCCATAGCACCATCTGGATCATATTTGCCCTTAAAGGTGGGCGGATTCTCCCTCTGGAAGGTAGTCAAACTCCGAAAACCAGCATTATCTCCAGCATTCTGCTGACCCTGCACAGCCTGAGCCATAGCCTGCAATGCAGCAGCAAGAGCAGCGTCGTTCCTTCCAGCCATTATGAACTATCACTGCAGCACAAACCAAAGATTCAGAACTAATCTATTGCCATAAGACACTATGACAGGACAACCTTGGCCGGACAGACCGAACTGCTCTGATACCACTAATGTAACACCCCTTTCTACCCGTCACTTTGTTTATAAAAATCAGAGTTTAAAAAAATTTCGTTCATAGGGAATGTTACACATACTTCAATAAAACGTCGCTTATCGATTTTAAAAACAGTTCAACTCAGTATTCATGCGTTCACGTAGCACATCACAAATAAAGAATCTCAAGCCTCAATTTGACGTCGCTTATAAAACTCAACATAACAAAACAAACTACGCAGCGGAAAATAATAAATCATAATTGAAGAGTCCACATGGACATAACAACCAGAAAATCATTAATAAAATGTCGAGTTCGTTTCCCCCCCTGAGTGCTACGTATCAGAGCATGACGACTCGACTCAAGAAGTGAAGCTAAGGCATTCACTGGGAATCACCTGCACGTTACCAACACGGGGGTAACATTCAAACAGGAAAGGGTGAGCATCATTTCAATCCATATAATAGAAAATATGATAAGTACTAATCCTAGGCTACGCACTAGAACAATCCGCATCCAAAAACACCAAATATCCACATCACAGTCATCATTCGCATCACTTACAATAACTCATCTCATGTCATGTAGATTTTATGAAATGCAACCCACTCGCGGGTATATGCATGAAGGTACCTTTTCACAAAACGTCGTTTTAGCCCTTACGGCCTCATCGTCACTTAGCCACTCAGGCCCCAAAAACGTCACTGGGTTTATGCATATGGGCATGAGACACTATGACATGCACCACTCACAATACACAAACACAATTATTCAATTCATAGTCAACTATGTGACCCGTCACTTACCGGTTTGCTCGCAAAGAGCGCAGCACCTGTCAAATTCACAATCAGCACACAACGTCACTAGGCCATTTAGACCTTAGCATCACTTAGCCCTTCGGGCCCCAAAACGTCACTGGGTTTTCATCGTCACTTACACATAATTATCAATCAACTCAAATAATAGCCACGGAGGGCGAAAACGTCATTTGACTAGCCACCAAGGGCATCCTCGTCATTTACACATCATTATCATTAACTTTGGCCACTAGGGGCAAAACAGTCATTTGACACTACCACGTTAAAACTGTTGTTTATACACCAAAAAGGGGTTTTTAAGAAGCTCCATGTCAATTTTCAATGTCACTGGGACGATCACCGGGGACAGCCACTTGGGCGCCCACAAACAGTCAGAAAATAATAATTTTTCATTTTAAAAATTGAACCCATAGATAGACAACGTAAAAAGCTTCACGACACTTTTCGAATCGTTCAAAACGGACGTCTGAGTCAAAAGTTATGCTAAAAATAATTTTGGGAAAAATCAGGCAACATTCTGGAAACAGGCGCCTTAGGCGCCCAGGCAACCAGGCAACACGCGCACTGGCGCCCAGCGCCCAGGCGCGCAACACAACGCACACACGCAACACACATGGGCGCTCAGCGCCCAGCGCCTGGCGCCCAGCGCCTTGGCGCAACACGCAGCAACACAACACGCCACAGGCGCCCAGCGCCCAGGCGCCCAGCGCCCAGGCGCGCACACACGCACAACACAACACGACACGGGCGCCTAGCGCCCAGGCGCGCACACACGCGCAACACCCACGCCACAGGCGCCCAGCGCCCAGCACAGGCGCTTAGCGCCCAGAAAACAGCAACAAATCCAGAATTTTGTTCAACACTTTTTAACACTGAAAATTGGTTTCTTAACGGTTTTAAAGTGTAAAAACTCCAATTTTTCCAGCAACCAAAAATGCACCTATTTGATTTCTAAATCACCAAAATTCAATTTTACCAAAAATTCAATTGAAAACGTCACCAACATCATCTTGGCGCCCTAGGCACCCAAACACCCACAACCCCTATGCGACCTCATCTCAAACAAACCAAACACATGGATCACAATTACGGATTCTCAACATATGCGCATATCACCACCAATAAGACAATTTCATAGATCACACCAAACAATGAATCGAATTCGCAAACACATCATAATGAACATATATGGAAGTTAACATCAAGAACATCAAGAAACGCAAAAGAACATCAAGAACATCACGAAATCTAGCATGAACCTTAGATCTAGGACCTATCATAGAATTTATTAGATGGAAGGATAGAGCTCCCCTAACCTCGAAATTGAAGAACGGAGGCTCCGGAGATAGTCACGTACAGGACCACAGCAACAAAATCACGTTCCTTGCTCTTCCTTGGTTGCGACTTCTCTCCTCTTCTTCTCCTCTCCTTACGGCGCCCTTTCCCTCACTCTCTAGCTCTCCAATTCGCGAATTGCCACAAAACCCTAGCCTCCAACTAGCCTAGCCACTTCGCATATGACAAGAATAATGGGCTTGGGCTTCTCACTTAGGCCCAAGTCCATTTGGTTTGGCACCTCCACTTTCTAATACTTCCTACACATATTAGCATAAATTCTAATTAATTAAATTACATCAAATAATTTAATTTAAATCCCCAATTACTTAATTAAATAAATTAATTAAATAATTTTAGGGTGTTACACGTAGGAGCGGGTCGTAACCCGTCAAGCACCCTTTTAAAAATCTTTGTTTCGTTCCGCTTTTCAAAGATACCAAAATTATTTTTCTTCTCAATAAAACCGTTTCTCAAACGAAATAAAAAGAAAGGAAGTAGAACAAAAATCATTTCAAGTCAACTTTTTCTAAGCCACATATCAAAGTTAATGGTTCCCTTTCGGTAGAAAGGAGGTGCAGGGTGCTAATACCTTCCCCGTACCTAACCGACCCCCGAACCTACATCTCAATGTTTTCGAAAGACCATCCGCCTTTTTCAAAAGACTTTTTCCAATGTTTTAGTCTTTAAAAATAAATATTGGTGGCGGCTTCAAAATTTTTCACGTTGTCAAACTGAGGAATCCTTAAACCGGATTTTTCGGGGCGCAACAGCTGGCGACTTCACTGGGGACTTTTTTTTTTTTTAAAAAAAAAACGAGGGTCAAGCCTAATTAACTTAGATGTGTGGTTTAAAAAGTTGACTTGAAACTTTGTTCTACTTCTTCTTCTTCCTTTTCTTACCATGCATTTCTCAATTCCCATGTCCCCTCTTCTTTGCTCCTTTTCTACAAGGTAATATCATGCATTATGCCATTATGCCCTTATAATCCCTTCTTCTTCGCTCCCTTTCTTGAGGTAAGCTATATGTTTGTTGTTGATACTTTAGTATAGTTTATTTTGATTAAACCCTAGGGTAGACAACTTATTATTGCTTGCTCCTGTCTGGCTGTTCTGGTTTTCCTTGCAGGTGGGGATGGGTAGATTTTAGGAAGTATGTCCTCAATCACACACTTTCACACCTTATGATTTGTGTGCTATGAGTGGGCTCCTATACCCGGATCCAACAAACACTTAGGGGAGTGGAGACGATTAGTGACTGTCATTCGAGACATTTGTCTGTCTGATACTCATGAAAGTCTCAACCAGAGTACGCTTTCTTATGACGCCCCACACTTGGTAGTATTCTACATTTGTGGTGTCGGCATGAGGATTCTATAGCTCCGGTAGCCATTGTGAGGGTGTGAATTAGAGCTACATGGGAAGAACCTTTGAAGTTGCCCTAGAACTTAGGATTCCCACCTTGGTAGGACACGAGGGCATACGAATTGTATGTTGCATTGTAGTTTAGGCATGTCTTTACTATAATAAAAAGAGAAATTTTCAAAAAAAAAAAAAAAAGAAAAGAGGAAAGGGTTGCCGTTGTAGTCTTCTCTTTTGCCGGTCCGTACGAAGTGACATATGGCCCACTCCATTTTCAAAAAAGAAAGAGAAAGAGTTACCGCTGTAGCCTTTCTCGTACCGGTCCACATGAAATGACGTACGGTCCTCATTTTCAAATAATAATATATTTTCCTTCTTCAAATAAACCACTGCGTGAGGCGGCACGTAGTGTGTCTCCTAAATTTCTGAACTTCCGTCCACACGTAGTGCCTTTATTTTTTCCACGCGCATCATTCACATCATAGTCGCATCATGCCGCATTCATTTACTCGCATCCATATAACATCTCATTTGCATTTGCTTGCCGGGGATCACCGAACAATGTACCGTCTTGTCATAGGTGCATCAGAATGGAATCAAATAGCAAGGCTTCACTTGCTTCTCGCTTCCCAGTTTTGAGGAAGGTTGATTTGCTATTTCGATTCCTCATTTACTTCACTTCTTAAATCAAAAAAAAAAAGAAGAGAAGTTTATGCGCTTATGACAAGATAAGGCATCCCGTGGTTCCCGGCACCAAGCAAACATTGTACATGCATTCATACATCCATTCATACATTCATATTGATTCTTATGTAATAAAATCTAAACAAACAGAAAAGGCAAGCTGGTTCGTCCACATCGTTACTTCACCCGTTTGCAAGCGAAACTGATGGCGTCCAACGGAGACAGTCTGGGTCAAGATGAAATGGTGATAGAGATCCTTAATCCTGAGCATAACTGTTCATCCCTCCTGTCGTGAATTCAGAAGAGGTCGTTACCTTTGTTTCTCCTCCTGTATCAGCTGAAATCATAACTGTTCATCCCCTTCCCAGGCCAGAAGTTAGTCAATCTCCGGGGACAAATAGTCCAAGACAACCAAATGCACAAATATACCCTTGGGGGATGCCCATGAATTATACACCATCCACTGCTGAAGCCATTCCCATGGTGACAAGTCAGCCTGCTGTGGTTACTTCTAGTGGAGCTGCGGGTGTGCCACACATTCACATCCCTAGTCCCAGTATTATACCTCCCAGAAGTTCTTCTGCTCTTGCTCCGGAAATTATTGTGAATCCTCCAAGTGTTGCTTTTCAAATGGGAAACTCCGCTCAGTATGGGGGTTACTACTTCAGTCCAGGGAGCTATCCTCAGGGCCAGATGATTGAAAGCCCACAGCCAAGAGGCAGATATCACTTGCTAGAAGAACGATTGAAGGCAATGGAGGCCCAGATACATGAGATGATGGTCATATTGCAGAGCTTAAAGAGTGGGGCAGCTGCTGAAGGTATCACCGTCGTGGGTCCAGTTGGTGTCACTTCTTTCATTCCTCCTCCACCACAAACTGTTCCATTCTCTGCTCCTGTGCCATCCCAGCAAGGCGGTGACAGTCACAAGGCTCAGGGTTATCAGTACAGGAGACGAACCAGTTTTGATCCAATACCGATGACATGCACTGAATTGTTTAATCACCTGACTTCCAAGAACCTGATCAACACTCGGCCAATGAAGGCCCTTCAGCCGCCATTTTCCCGAAGTTACAATGCAAGCGCTACCTGCAGTTTCCACGAAAACGGGGTTGGTCATACTGTGGAGGAGTGCAGAGCCTTCAAGCATGCAGTGCAAGACCTGATAAATCGGTGCGTGGTTCAGATAGGAACCCCTGATATTGATGGTGAAGAAGAAATCAATGAGGGAGTATCAGCGGTGCCTGTGAAAGAGGGATGTTGGGATACCCTAGGGGAGCCCAGTGGAAAGTTTGATTACTCGGTCAGGTATGATGTTCCCGAGAGTGCTCAAATCCGAATGGAAGACATCCAGCCTACAGGATGGGATGAGGAAGAGGAACAATACGACCAAATTGCTGTCATCAATAATGGTCCTAAGTCAGAAGATGGTGGTGCAAACCTGGTTTGTCGCTGCAGTGCTGGTGAAAGAATTAAAGAATTGAAAGACTGTGGATCCTCCTGGGACCTTTGATTTAAAGTAGTCATTTGTAATGCAACCCTGTGGCTCTGCCCAAGGCCACAGGACCAGTTGTTAGGGGCGCACATGTTTTTATTTTCTAAATCATCATCATCAATAAAAACGTTGTTTTTGAATTCCAATCAATAAAAATCAATTCCTTTTCATTTCATGTGTCTCTTCTTTTCTTTATTATTTTTGCTTGCTTGTCTTACCTTCCATTCTGCTTTTTCGCCTCGGCAAAAGGCAAATCCACAGCAATTGTCTCTCAAAATAACAGTGCCAACGATCCATATTTTGACTTTGATCACCTTATCAATCAAGCAGAGTGGGACGTTGAGAAAGACCGGAAAATCCTCCAGAAGGTTAATGAAGCAAGGAAAAAGGGTTATTCAGCATCACGGGGAATCCACTGAAGTGATCAACTTGGGGACCGCTGAGAACAAGAAAGAGGTCAAGATGGGTACTTTAATAAAAGAAAATTAGAGCGCAAAAAGGAAATAAAGAAGAAGGGCAAGTGCATGAAAATAAGTGAATTATTGTCCCAGAGCTAATTTTTGAGGAAATAAGCAATCATGATTTGAAATGAAGTCGGACTACCATTCCATACCCAAAAACAAAATCCTCTCCTAACCACCTTAAGCCAAGAAAATCCCAAAGAGAAAAACAAAATCCTTTCCGACCCATCTTAAGCCAAGAAAAAGCCAAAAATCCAAAAGTCACCTTAGACAAGGATCACCTCGAATAAAAAAAAAAAACAGTGCATCGTTCTTTATCAGCTCACCCAAGCTTAAGAAAAAGAAGAAGTCAAAGAAGGAAAAATCATTCAAAAAGGAAAATCCCAAAACCAAAAGAAAAATACAAAAGAAATGTAAAGTAGTGAGTTGATACATGTGACCACAAAACCCAAGAGATCCTCGTCTCAATAAACCTTCAAACACTTTCTCATTTCCATGCACCCCTTCTCTCATAAACCGCAAACACTCTCCTTTGACCTCGACAGCCCGCCCTCCACAGACCCTTAGCCAGGAATAAAACCTCCTAATACCTCATCAAGCCAGTTAACCATCATAAATCATCGATCAACAGCCAACACCGAATAAAAACCATCCTGCCATTAGCCCCAAATACTTCATTAAGCTTACTCATCTCTCCTCCACAAAACACCACAATCCCGAAAGGTCCATCCCGATCAATGATTGATTGCTGTTGTTTTCTCAAAGTTTTAGCTCAAGGACAAGTAAATTCATTTGTTTACAATATGCCAAGTGGGGCAATTCTGTCGCTCTTCACCCCTCCTACAACTGAGGAAATTGACCCTACACCTATCTCATCCCTTGTCGCACTCACATTCATTGAAATCATACAGGGGCAACCCCTTTTCTTCTCTAGTGTATGGGTCAGAAGCAGTTCTTCTCATCAAGGTTGAAATACCCTCTCTACGAGTAGTCATGGAGGCCAGGTTAGAAGAAGCAAAATGGATCCAAGCTCGTCTAGATCAACTGAATCTCATTAAAGGGAAAAGAATTGCTGCCCTGCGCCATGGCCAGTTGTACCAACAAAAGATGAAGGCAGCTTTCGGCAGGAAAGTCCGTCTTCGAGAATTCGGTGAAGGAGACCTTGTACTCAAAAAGATCCTACCTATCCGGACTGACTCCGTGGGAAGTTGAGGCCCACTTATGACGGTCCATATGAAGTCAAGAAAGCTTTTTCCAGAGGAGCGCCGATACTCATAAACATAGACGGCGAAGATCTCAGGAATCCAATCAATTCAGATCAAGCGAAGAAGTATTATGCCTAAAAGAAATAGATGAAAAAAGAGAAAGACAAGCCAAGTAAGAATTAGCTCGCTAGGTTGAAAACCCGCAAAGGGCGACCTAGGCAAAATCAGAGCGACCCGGTGGATTGAAAACCCGCAAAGGGCGATCCAGGCAAAAATTAGGGTCAGAAAGCTTGGGCAAGGAAAGTGAAGAAAGGCGTACAATCCTCCCTAAGATTTGGATGAAAGGATGATCAAAGTCGAAGACATAAATGTTGGCACTGTTCCATAGAGACGGACAGTCAGAAATCAGCCTCTCTCTTTTTTCGTGTCTTTTTGTAGTTTAAATCTTCAAATGTATTGAATAATCGGCGTAACTTCTTGCGCGACCGGTTTCCATATCAATAAAATTCAGTCTTTCTCATATCTGTTTGTTCTTCTATTTCTCTGCTTTTTTTGCTCAAATAAGTGTTTTATGATGATGATAACATTGACCTGTAAAACATGTGCATAAATCACAGAACATCACAATCATTGCGAAATTCTTAAAAGTCAAGAGAAGGAAGTAGCTGAGAAAATTAAGCTTACAAAAAAATAATTGCACTCATAGACCATTTCAGATGGCAAATCGCAAAGCAATTGGTGCCCGGCTCATATGCCACTGCAATTCTAATCAATCCCTCAGTCTCACAGGTTGGACGGACTAGCAAAAGAAAATAAGCCGAAAGAGCAAAAGAGTAAAAGAGAAAAACAAACGATCAGAAAAAAGAAAGCTGATCAAAGAATGAAAAAGCAAAGAAAAACAAACAGTCAGAAAAGAGAAAGCTGACCAAAGAAAAATCAAAGAGATGAAGAATCAGGAATAGCATTTCATCACATTCATCATTACACCAAAATCATAGCATTGCATGCACATGCATAACATGCCCTTGCATAACATGCACCCATACTCCATGCACTATTCCTTGCATCAACTGACGTATGCAGGTACCTCAATCCAGTGCGGCAGCATTGGTCATTTCAATCAATCAATCAACAGGATTCGTGAATCCCTTCAGGACCCAAGTGTCCCTTCAAAAGCAGACTTCACCTCGTATTCGAGCTGCAGGTAAGTCCTTCAGACCCCGAGTGGTCCTTCAGACTAGTTGTGTCAGCCTAAGACACAGTGGACGTCCTTCATGGTCAACATATCAGTTCCGGATCTGATCTTGACCCATCATGGCCGCTCGAATGCAAAGGCCCCCTCAGACCGTTTTTCTAGTACCATAGCTAGTAGCGCTCCTTCAGACCACGATGGTCCTTCAATTAAGGCCTAGGCAGCCTTCCAGACCCGGAGTGGTCCTTCAGAGCCTTAGTGCTCTTTCAGACCCTGAGTGGTCCTTCAGAGCCTTAGTGCTCCTTCAGACCCTGAGTGGTCCTTCAGAGCCTTAGTGCTCCTTCAGACCCTGAGTGGTCCTTCAGAGCCTTAGTGCTCCTTCAGATCCCGAGTGGGCCGTCATTTTCTTTCTCTCGGTTAATGCGCCAAGTGTTAACCGTTTCCCGTTTGTTCTCAAGCCCCTCTTGTCAGAAAAATAGAAAAAGAAAAGAGGAAAATTCGGGTTTCCCTAAGTAGACAAAATCGGTATAATTTCTGAATTCTTTATCTTCATTTTGCCTCGGAATATGTTTCGGCCAATTCATATACCTCGTTAAAATTCAGATAAAGAGGGGCAGCTGTCATACCCCAATTTTGTCTGGCTTAGGTCAAAACCCTAATTTTCCACAAAAAATAAATAGGTGGAAGAATGAAGAGCATCATGCATTGCATTTTGGGTTCTAGAAGCCATTCCAAGGTCTTTAAAATCATTTTTAGGGTTGGAATGCACTTTTTAAGCGAATTAGGGTTTTTGGGACCAAAAGGGCATTTTGGTCATTTCACTAAAATAAATAATTTCTCGGTAAAAACCATTATACATCTCTTGAGGAATTTATGTGAATCCAAGTGAGTATAGTTGTGTATTTTTTGTGCATCATGGGAGTATTTTTGGCATGAAATTCGGTTTTTGAACAAAAGGGTAAAATGGTCATTTCCTTTGGAGTGGGGTCAACAAATCAATTTTGGGATTGGTGAGATCATAAAATTCAGAGCCCAATCATTGAATCATGGGACATGGCCCAAAATGGCAAGAATTTAGAAGAATTATCTTGAAAGGAATAATCAATATTCCTTTGAATTTTGAAAGGTCAAGTGTAGTACAATAGTACAAGTTGCAATTCCACTCACTCTCTTTCCTAGGTGCTGCGAATTTCAGCTCAATATCAGCCCACATTTTGTGTTTTCTCATACCCATGATCCTTGTGAAATGATCCATAGCCATTGATTAAAATTTTTGATCAAATCCTAGGCTATAACTCAATGTAAAAAGACCCAAATGCCCTCAACAATTTTTGCTCTCCAAAAAACCACCCCCAAAACCGTGTGTACTCCTTCATAACCAGCTCATTTGTGCTTCTTGAATGCCCCTAATCCTTGTGCATTGCAATCCAAACCATCCATTCAAAATTCTATCTCAAATCCTAGTGGTTTGCAAAAGCACAATGTCACAAATACCCTTTAAAATGGCCTTCACATAAAAGCCCAAAATTGGAGAGGCTAAGGGACTCTCATTTTTCTAACCTAGATCAGAATACTCTCCTTCTATTCCTCTCATTCACGCCTCCATTCATCCCTCTCAACCTCCATAGTCACTTCTTACTTCCTTCCTCCATTTCTTCACCAAAAGCACTCCAAACCTAAAGATAACACAAAATCCTCACTCCATTTCATCATATCTTTCCATTGCACACTTCATTTTTGTGATTTGAACGAGAGAAGGGTTAGCTTTTGAAGCTCACAAAGTGGTTAAAGAGGAAGCTTGAAGTTCTTGGTTGATTTGTTCTTCTCTCTTTCTCCTACACTAGTTTCTAGCTTGATTTTGGGGTGAGCTTCTAAACCTTTGCTCCAAAATGTAGACCCATGCTTTATTTATGTTGTTCATCTCATTTCCATCATGATATATGTTTGAATCTTGTGAAATGCATGGTTGATCATGTTTGATTTTATGGATTTAAGATGAACTATGCATATTTGTTGATTTTAGGGTTTTAAAATTTGTTTTTGGGTAAAAAATGGCTTCGGCCTTGAGCTAAAATTTTGGGGTTTTGCTTGTTAATTGTTGTTCTTCATGTATTCATGTGATTGGTTGGAGTTTGATGAAGAAATTTTTGGATTTGGGGTATGTATAGCTTCGGGTTAGCTAGGGTTTCCTAGTTGATGACTCATATTTATATGAGTTATTTATACGTATTCAAAGTTAAATCATGCAAGTTCTCTGGCAATAGCAGGTTGTTTCTAGTAAAGTTTCTGTTAGTTTATTGCTTTTAGTTAGAAAGGGGCTAAATTACAAGTTCTAGGCATTTTGGTGCCAATTGGCGCCTTTGTGAGCGTTTTGATGCTTCTTGTGTTTGTGCAGTGATCTGAACGTGGCAGCGTCTCTCATCACGTCTGAAGAAGGACAGCAGAGCAAGAAAATAATATATATCATTTTAGCGCGCATGTAATGATGACCAGAGATCTGGAAATGAAGAAGATCTTCTCTTTCTTCAGCACTGACGCGGCTGACGCACTGTAGCAGTGCGGTGTCACTTCAGGGCAGAGTCAACTCGCAAGCAAGCTTGGAAGGTGGGGGAATGACATCAGCAGCATGTGACCTCTTTTGACCATGGCTATTCTCTCTCTATAAAAAGGCAAGGGTGCACCATGCGGAACAGACACGACTCCATTCATCATCCACCTTCCCCCATTTTTCAGAGATAGTTTTTCTGAGAGAAGTTCTGGACACAGACTTCTTCATTTTTAATTCTCTCAAGGCCCCAATTTCCATATCCATTCGCAGCCATTACTGGAAAGCTCAGACGTTGTAACGTCTTTACAGCGTGCATGAAGGAAGGCCACTTAGGCGTATCTTTTGCGTTTAGTCTCCTTTTCTCTATGTACGGTATTTGGATTTTAACTCCTCTTATTTCTGTAAGGATGCTCAGCATGAGCTAAACAATTTGTAGTTGGGTTGTTGTTTTGCATGTAATGAACCTTTAGTCTAATGCTATGAAGTATTGATGTTTATGTGTTTTAAATCTTTGCATGTTAATATTTCCAAACTTGTTTTGAACTGATCACTTAAAATAAGTAGATTCATAGGTACAGACATGGTCTATGAAAAGAACTCAAAGATTTATGTGAATGAAAAGGTGCACTAAAGACATTTAGGCATTTTTATCTAAGTCTAGACATAGAACAGATAATAGTTCATAGGACATTGCTGTGGGTACTTAAAATACAGGAGTAGGCCTACTTAGAACCTAGACATAGGAATTCTAGTACTTGAAGCTCTGACGTTTCGTGACTGAAAAGCACAGCTCTTTTGCAACAGCGTTCAAACGTTATAACGTCTGTACAACATAGCATTTGTACGTGTTAGCGTGTAAACGTTATAACGTCTGACTAGAGGAGATTTACTTGCATGCAGCAATCCAACTCATACTCTTCCATATTCACAACCACTTCTCATTTACTTGCTTTATTTATGTTCTTAGTCTTAATATCAACTTTTAGTGTCGATTTGCTACTTGTTTCACTTGTGTTTTAAAGACTTGAACTCTGAAAGTTAATCAATCCTCGTGGGAACGATCTCTTACTTTTATCCACTTTATTACTTGTACGACGTGTATACTTGCACTGATATTGCGACTAGAACACACGAGCGCGAACAAGTTTTTGGCGCCGTTGCCGGGGATTGAATTTAACTTTTATTGTTCAACAAGAATTAAAACACTAGGTGAAAGAATTCTGCTGTGTTGTTTGTTGTTTTTGTGAGTGAACAGGTAAACGTTACAGCGTATGCTTAGTTCCAGTTCAAGCTCTAGTTCAACAGAACCAGGGAGTGGATCTGAACCTGAATTCTACCCAGAGCCTGAAAGAACCTTCAGGCGACTAAGGAGACAACAAAGGCTAAGAAGGCAGCAACAACAACAGCAAGTTCAGCCACCAATCATGTCTGAACATGGTACTGGTGGTAGAAGCTCTAGAGGTGGACGTACTCCAAGAGGAGGAAGGCACTCTGATGCTGGAGGACGTGGTCGTGGACCACAAACTCATACAGAAACCTATGTTGATGATGAACACTGGCAGAGACAGCAACTCATCAATGCAGGGCCACAAGACATGGTCAATGACAGGGACAGGCCTATGCGTGATTATGCCGTGCTCAATCCTGCACATTTACAAACAGGCATTGCAAGACCACCTATTCATACTGGTCACTTTGAATTCAAGCCAATGATGTTCCAAATGTTGCAGACTGCAGGGCAATTTGGGGGTTTCCCTCAAGAAGATCCTTATGCACATCTAAGGCAATTTTTGGATGTGTGTAGCAACTTTGTCATCCCTGGAGTCTCAGAAGATGCCTTCCAACTGAAGCTATTTCCATATTCTCTTAAGGACAAGGCCAAGAATTGGTTGAACTCCTTAGAGCCAAATTCAATTCATACTTGGGATGAGCTAGCTGAGAAATTTCTTGGAAAATACTTCCCTCCCAACAAAAATGCCAAGTTAAGAAATGACATCACCTCCTTCAAACAAAGAGAAGGGGAATCATTATTTGAGGCTTGGGAAAGATGGAAGGAATTACTAAGAATGTGCCCACACCATGGCATTCCCGTAGTTATTCAAATGGAGACTTTTTATAATGGTCTAGATCAACCTACCAGGCTTATACTTGATGCTTCATCAGGCGGTGTCATATTAAACATGTCTTTCTCTGAGGCATGCAGACTTATTGAAGACATAGCCACTCACAATGCCCATTGGCCTTCTGATAGATTCACTCCTGGAAAGAAGGCTGGTGTCCATGAGATAAGTGAAGTAACTGCCCTTTCTGCTCAGGTTGCTTCTCTGACCAACATGATTAAGAACTTGAGCACTCCAAACGTGGCCACGTCTGAACCACAGACTGCTGCAGCTATTGAGCCAACACCATCTGGGGGAGTAGTGTGTGTATATTGTGAAGGAGGGCATGTCTACGAAGAGTGTCCCCATAACCCCCAGTCTGTAAACTTTGTATCACATAACAAAGGTAACAGTCCCTTCTCCAACTTGTACAATTCAAATTGGAGAAATCACCCAAATTTTAGTTGGAAGAACAACAATTCTTTGAATGCTAGCAATGCTGCTCCTGCAATACCCCCAGGATTTCCCCCTCAACAACAAAAGCAGTATACGCAGAATAACAACAACAGCAATTTGGAAGCCTTGATGAAAACTTTCATAAGTGATTGTAGGGCAACCTTACAGACCCATGAGTCTTCAATCAAAACTTTGGAGAACCAAATTGGACAGATAGCCTCAGCTCTTACTCAAAGACAGAATGGATCTCTTCCATCCACAACTGAAACACCATCTTCATCCAAGTCAAATGATAAAGATGTGGTGAATGCACAGGTAAATGCTATCTCATTAAGAAGTGGCACTGAGTATCCAGAACCATCTATGCCTAAGGAATCTGAGGTGCCAGACAAGGAAAAAGAGAAAAACAAAGGTGGAGAAAAAGAGAAGAATATTCCATACATTGTGATGTCTAAGCCAGACGTTACAACGTCTAGTTCTGAACCAGGAATCAAGACTGTTCCTAAGCTTGTACCTGAATATCCTCCTCCACCCTACCCTCAAAGACTCAAGAAAGCTCATGAAGACAAGCAATTCAGCAGGTTCATGGAGATGCTAAAACAGCTGCACATAAACCTTCCCTTGGTTGAAGCTCTACAACAGATGCCAAACTATGCCAAGTTCCTAAAGGATATCATCACCAAAAGAAGAAGGCTAGGGGAGTTTGAAACTATTGCTTTAACTGAAGAATGTAGCTTAATCATGCAGAATAAACTCCCTAGAAAACTGAAAGATCCTGGCAGTTTTACTATACCATGCTCCATTGGAGATTTTTACCTTGGCAAAGCTTTATGTGACTTGGGGGCAAGTATTAACTTGATGCCCAAGTCCATTTATGAAAAACTTGGTATAGGAACTGCCAGACCTACTTCTTTAAGTCTTACATTAGCTGATAAAAGTAGAGTTTATCCTGAGGGCATATTAGAAGATGTTTTGATTAAAGTTGACAAATTCGTTTTTCCAGTGGACTTTGTTATTTTGGATTTTGATGCAGATAAGGAAGTTCCTATCATCTTGGGGCGACCATTTCTAGCCACTGGAAGGACACTCATTGATGTGCAGAAAGGAGAATTAATCATGAGGGTCAATGACCAAGAAGTCAAATTCAACGTCCTCAACGCACTCAAGTATCCAGAACCTAACACAGAGGAATGTTCCTTTGTGGTTGCCCTTGACCATGTGGTTCAAAAGCAATTCAATAAAGATAATGACCACTTGGAAAATATTCTGGGCAATGATGAGATTCAAGAATTGTTATCAGAAGAAGCTGATCAGTCAAACGTTACAACGTCAACCACAGACGTTGTCACGTCTGATTCCTATGTACCCAGGGCGTGGACAAAGAAGTATGAATCCTTGGGGAAAGAAGACTCCAATCTCAAGAAGATAGTACCATCCATTGAAGAACCACCCACTCTGGAATTGAAAGTGTTGCCTGATCACCTGAAGTATGCCTTTTTAGGGGAAAATGATTCTTTACCAGTGATCATTTCTTCTAACCTCTCACAAGAGCAGGAAAGTGATCTCATTAGCACCTTGAAAAGGCACAAGAAAGCCATTGGTTGGCAAATGGCAGATATCAAAGGTATCAGTCCCACAATCTGTATGCACAGAATTGTCTTGGAAGAGAATGCAAAGAACAGCATTGAAGGACAAAGGCGATTGAACCCGATAATGAAGGAGGTGGTCAAGAAAGAAATCATCAAATGGTTAGATGCAGGAATCATTTATCCAATTAGTGATAGCTCATGGGTGAGCCCAGTTCAATGTGTGCCAAAGAAGGGTGGAGTTACTGTGGTAACCAATGAAAAAAATGAATTAATTCCAACAAGAACAGTGACTGGATGGAGGATATGTATGGACTACAGGAAGCTGAACAAAGCAACCAAGAAGGACCATTTTCCTCTGCCATTTATTGACCAGATGTTGGATAGACTTGCAGGCAAAGAATTCTATTGCTTCCTTGATGGTTACTCAGGATATAACCAGATAGCTATTGTGCCTGAGGACCAAGAGAAGACCACATTCACTTGTCCTTATGGTACCTTTGCCTTCAGAAGGATGCCATTTGGATTGTGTAATGCGCCTGCAACATTTCAGAGGTGTATGATGGCTTTATTCTCAGATTTTATTGAAAAATCCATGGAAGTTTTCATGGATGACTTTTCAGTCTATGGAGACTCATACAAGGCATGCTTGGATAACTTAGAAGGAGTCTTAATAAGGTGTGAAGAAACCAACTTAGTACTCAACTGGGAGAAATGCCACTTCATGGTTCAAGAGGGAATTGTTTTGGGGCATAAAATTTCAAAGAAAGGGTTGGAGGTGGATAAAGCGAAAATTGATGTTATTGACAAATTACCTCCACCTACAACTGTCAAGGGTATTAGAAGTTTCTTAGGGCATGCTGGTTTTTACAGAAGGTTTATCAAGGATTTCTCAAAAATTTCCAAACCTTTGTGTCTGCTGCTGCAACGTGATAACGTCTTCAACTTTGATGAGCATTGTCATGAAGCCTTCCAGAAATTGAAGAATGCCCTTGTAACAGCTCCTGTGATAGTCACTCCTGACTGGTCCAAACCATTTGAATTAATGTGTGATGCGAGTGACTACGCTGTGGGGGCCGTATTGGGTCAAAGGTATGGCAAAATTTTTCACTCTATATACTATGCTAGTAAAACCTTAGATGATGCCCAATTAAATTATACTGTAACTGAGAAAGAGTTACTGGCTGTTGTATTTGCTTTTGACAAATTTAGATCATACTTGGTGGGTGCAAAAGTTATTGTTTTTACTGATCACTCAGCCATCAAGTATTTGATTTCTAAAAAAGATGCAAAGCCACGACTCATTAGATGGGTTCTCCTCCTCCAAGAATTTGACTTGGAAATTCATGATAAAAAGGGGGTGGAGAACCAAGTTGCTGATCATCTTTCTAGGCTTGAGAATGTTGATGCAGGTACAGGTGCAGAAGAAATAAAAGAAAATTTCCCTGATGAAAAACTGCTGACAGTAGCCACAGTAGCTGAAGACGTTACCACGTCTATGACTATTTCTTCAAACGTTATAACGTCTGATACTACTGCTCCCTGGTATGCTGATATAGTTAACTTCCTAGTCAGCAAGATGGTGCCTGTGGATTTCAACCATCAGCAAAGAAAAAAATTCTTCCACACCGTGAAGCACTATTTTTGGGATGAGCCCTATCTATATAAGATGTGTCAAGATCAGTTGCTTAGGAGATGCCTGGCTGAAGAGGAACAACTCCATGTATTACAACAATGTCATGCATCACCTTATGGAGGACATTTTGGAGGAACCAGAACTGCAGCAAAGGTGTTACAGTCAGGATACTATTGGCCAACACTCTTCAAAGATGCTCATGAATTAGTAAAAAGATGTGATAAATGCCAAAGAGCTGGAAACATCTCCAACAAGCAAGAAATGCCATTGACAAATATTCTTGAAGTAGAACTGTTTGATGTTTGGGGAATGGACTTCATGGGGCCATTTCCTATGTCTCATGGAAATTTATACATTTTGGTAGCTGTGGATTATGTGTCAAAATGGGTGGAAGCCATTGCATTACCCAATAATGAGGCCAAATCAGTCAGCAAATTCCTGAAGCAAAACATCTTCACAAGATTTGGCACTCCAAGAGCTATAATCAGTGATGAAGGCTCTCACTTTTGTAACAAGCTGATTGAGAACTTATTGGCTAAGTACGGAGTGAAGCACAAGATTGCTACAGCTTATCACCCACAAACAAGTGGTCAAGCAGAAATTTCCAACAGAGAAATTAAAAGGATACTTGAGAAGATGGTTGGTCCAAACAGGAAGGATTGGTCCCTGCACCTTGATGATGCATTGTGGGCGTACCGAACAGCATTTAAGACACCACTGGGCATGTCACCATACAAGTTAGTCTTCGGAAAAGCTTGTCACCTGCCCATTGAGCTCCAACACAAAGCTCACTGGGCACTGAAGCAACTGAACCTAGATCATTCAAAGGCTGGAGAAGCAAGGCTCCTTCAACTAAATGAGCTAGATGAATTCAGGCATACTGCCTATGAGAATTCAAAAATGTATAAAGAGAAAACCAAGAAGTGGCACGATCAGAGAATTCAAAGAAGGGAGCTAGTAGAGGGACAATCAGTTTTGTTGTTTAATTCAAGATTAAAGTTGTTCCCTGGGAAGTTAAAATCAAGATGGTCAGGACCTTTCAAGATAGTAAAAGTCTACAGTCATGGTGCTGTGGATCTGTTTGATGAGAAAACTAATTCCATTTTCAAGGTCAATGGCCAAAGAGTGAAGCATTACCATGGAGAACATGTGGTTAGGGACAAGACCACAGTGACTCTCAACAACCTCTGAATTCAAAAAAGGGGATAGTCTGGCTGAAGACTCTTAAAGCAAGCGCTCTAGGGAGGCAACCCAATGGTTTTAACTAACCAGCAATTTTGTGTCTTTAAATTTTTGTGCAGGATTGGGAGCTGAAGTAGTAAAAACGTTATAACGTCTCTGCGTGTCTAGGATGTTGTCACGTTCGCTGCCTGGGTAAAGTTTTAAATGAAAAAGAAAAGAAAATGAGTCAAGCAGTTTTCAAATGAAACAATTTTTAATGATTTTTTTTTTTGAGACGTGACTGCCAAGGTGACCATGACGTCACTTCCAACGGTTACCCCTTTTTCCCAAACCCACGCCACCACCTACTTCCCAACTTCCCATAAAACCTCCCCAATAGACACACACCAGTTACAATCATCAAAACCACCTTCATACACTTTCAGAAACCGCAATCTTATAACTTCTCCCAACCCCAAATCGCAAATCTCAATCTCAAATCCCCCACTCTCCAGAAAACTCATACAATCACCATGACTAAAACAAAGCAAGCTGCAGTAAAATCATCTGGTAAAGGAAAGAACGTCAACCCAAGTTCTTCTTCTGTTCCAAACCCAGAAATCCCCATTCCTTCAAAGAAGAAAGCCTTGCTGCCAGAAAGGGGTTTTAGCTTGGAAAACCCAAATCCTGACTTTATCGCAACAGTGGCAGCATTGGGATGGCAGAAATTTGTAGTTCACAGAAAGGAATACATTGCAACTCTGGTGCATGACTTTTATAAAGGAATCGTTGAAAGAACCGATGGAGAACTTTCAAGCACCTCCATCGTACGAGGTGAGGAAGTCAAATTTGGTGTAAGAGTCATAAATGACTACTTTGGGCTAGGTTACTATGGCAAGGCAGTTGAGGTGAAGCAAAAGACTTACGGAGTGGCAGAGATGACTGAAATCAAAGAAAGGATATGTGTTGAAGGAGCTGTTTGGGAGCGAAGAGGCGACCATGGGAATGAATTCAAAATTTTGAAGAGATACCTTTGTGATGAGGCCAGTGCTTGGTTTCATTTCATCAGACATTGCTTGATACCCACTTCCCACACTCTCTGGGTTGATAAAGAGAGGCTGATTGCTATTGATGCCATTATGTCAAGAGATAAGATTGAAGTGGGTAAGCTCATCAACAGAGAGATTAACAAATGGCAGAACAGGAAGGATGGATACCTATACTTCCCTTGTTTAATCACCGATCTCTGCATGGAGGCTGGAGTGGAGATTGAAGCATCTGAGCTAAGAGAGGAACCTCAGGGGGCATTCTCTACAAAGTTCAAAGCTAGGCAGAGAGCTGCAGATGCTACCACGTCAGTTGATGCACAGACGTTACAACGTCTGGTAGACCAGCAAAACAGCCTAGCCAAGTTTGTCAAGGAGCAATTTGAGTGGCAAAAGAAGGTAATTGCACATACAACAAAAGGCAAGATGGTGATTGAAGAACCAGTACTTCCAGATTGGATGGAAGAGGAAGATGAAGACAACATACTCCTATCAGCAATGAACCCCAAGAAAGTGAAGAAGGAAAAAGTCAAGAAAACAAGAAAACCAGCAACAAAAAGAAAGAGCCCAGCAAAGAAGGAGCAGAAGAAGGTAAGTAATGAGGAAGAAGAGCTTAAATCAGCTGATATGGATAGCATCAGTGAAAGTGATGCAGAGGAATCAAAGAAGGTGAGTAGGGAAATCCTAAGTGATGATGAGGAAGAAACACATTCAGAAGAGAAAGGAAGTTCCAGTGATAAGACTGATATTGAGGCTGACTCCCCACCAACCCAAACACTCAAAGAACCAGCCCAACCCACACCATCATCACCAAAAGACAAACAACCCCAACCCTCAGATAAAACCCAACCCACCCATGACCAAAACATCCCCCAAACACCACAATCTAAACCTAAAGATCAGCCCATTTCAAAGCCAACCCCCACTCAACCTGAACCAACTAAAGAGCCATCACAACCATCCATTCCAGAAGTAACCAGTGCAGATGTGGCTACGTCTGAACCAACTGTTGTTGAAACCAACCCAGATCCACAACTCATTCCCCCACCCAAAAGGCAAAGATTCAAGACTGTACCCACCCAGAGTCCATTTGGGAAGAAGAAAAGGCGTGAAGTAGCCGCTGCAAGTGAAAAAGCAAGACATGGTGATGAAGAAGAGCAACCAGTTGATCCTCCTGCACCCAAAAGGCAAAAGTTGCAGGTAAAAAAGAGATCTGAAGCTGCTAAAGACAAGC